>JABSTQ010009088.1:600000-1169934 GCA_013358835.2 Ixodes persulcatus
ACAATCAAAAGTGCCAAATTCATGACACCACCGCTAGGGTACGCGTCTCTTATCTCTGGGTGGTGACGTCAAAACACCTGTGAAGCGACGCTTTAATTTTTCTTTTTCTTTGTCATGTCTACTTTGGAACGCGCGGAACGGCTGTTCTTGGCTCACGCGCTTAGCGTCTTAGCTTTGACGGCGTTCGAATTTTTGTTGTTTCTTTGTATTTTCATCGTGATCTCGCGCTCGGCACCAGAGCTGGCTCGCTTCTGCATGCGTGGCAGTTTGAGACGCTAAAGTTTGTACTACCCAAAACAAGGCCTTTTCGCAGCACCCCCTGGGCAACGCAGGAGGCCCATTGTACAGGAGGCCGTACAAGCCGCCGTGCGAGAAGCGGTCGCGTGCATGGGTGACCTGCTTGGTCCCGGAACTCAGCGCACGCACGACCCAAGACCACCAGCAGAGTCCGGTAAGCTGGTACCAGTGTTCAACCCCGTCACGAATCCGGTGCAGACAGTTGAACATTGGATACGGAACGTTGACGAACTATCGGCGATATACTCGTGGACCGAGATACAAACGGCATGTTTTGCGCCAACCAGGCTAGAAGGAATCGCCAAAATGTGGTACGACGGCCTCGTCAATGTCCAGCGTTCGTGGCTTGAATGGAAGCTGGAGCTGAAAACGGCTTTTCCACCCGTCGTAAACCTGCAGCGCCAACACCAGGAAATGAAGAGAGGCAAAAACTGCCGAACGAAACCGTCGAACAGTATTTCCATGAGAAGCTCAGCCTGGCGCGTCTTTGTCAACTTCCCGAAGATTAGATTGTGGACTATGTCATTGCAGGCATCACTGACGAAGCACTCGTTCGGAGCCTGGGCGTTTTCAAGTTTTCAACTCCAGAGGATCTGCTGGAATGCCTTAAACGTTTGGACGACCGACTCACCGCCGTCGGGGAAGCGGCCCATCGATCCGATGCGGCAACCGGTTCAAGGGCAGGAAAGAACAGGTCGCCCAGCGACCGAAATTCCCACAGACTCCCGAAACGAAAACCGCTATTCAACTCTTAAGCCCGGTTCACACAGTTGCGTTTGACTGCGTTTGACTGCGTTGCGGCAGCGAGACACCAGGACATCCCTGCTGCTTATATCGCGTGCCAAGAAGATTCCTTGAATTGGATTCCACGCTTCATACGAAGCACAGATGTGCCGGTGACTCGCTTTCGGTTCTCGCCGCAACGCAGTCAAACGCACTCAAACGCAAGTGTCTGAACCGGCCTTAATGGTGAACCGCGATGTTTCAACTGTGACGAATACGGACATGTCTCTAAACTGCAGTAAACCAAAGATGCGAGAACACTGTAGCAAATGTCACCGAACGGGACATAAAAAAGCTGACTGCAGATCAAGCGGCAGAGAAAGCGTGTCCGTAGAAAATCATCACGTCGAAAACAAACAAGTAAATGCACAAAACGAAAAGTATTTTCAAGACGCTCTCGTAGACGAGAAGCTCGTCCGAGCTCATGTTGACTTTGGAAGTCAGTGCGTTTCGCTGCGGAAGGTGGATGCCGATTATTTGGGAATAAACCATAACAAGCCATCCCGAGGATGTAAGATTGGAGGCTATGCTTTTGGTGAGGTCCTACCACGCGGAATCACGGAAGCAAGTGTCACCGTAGACCAGGCGACATCCCGCGTTCCAATCTACGTTGTTCCAAATGAAGCGCAAGCGGTTCCTCTTCTTGTTGGGCAACCTTTTAAAGAGCAACCGCATGTTACCATCGTGCGACGAAGGAACACGCTTCGCATTTTTGAGGAACAAGGCAGTTTTACTGATGAAGATGAACGGCTCCAACACATTCAAGTCCCTGATCTTCCACCACGCTCCCTGGTGTGATGGGCCAAGGTGTCTGTTGTGATTCCACCGAACTACGTGGGATCATTCATTCGACAACCAAGGAGTCTGTGGCAGGACACTTCTTTGTTGACGTACAGTTGCGGATACACGAAGGCAAGGAACACTGTTTGCCTGCTTGTGTAATCAACGTCACAGGAGATGGCGACTTGATTTTGCCTATTTTGAACGCATCCAGGTCTAACGACTATATTTCGAAAGGCGATGTAGCAGCCAGAGCCTCCTGGTGTTCAGAAATATCTGAAACCACCATCAACCGTAGGACGACGGATCTCTTGGAACCGACGAAAGCGAAAGATGTACGAACAGGACCTCAGCTTTCCCCTGCTCTCTGGAGGAGACACCATCTTACAACAGAGGACGGTCCTATCATGCGAGCGCCTTTCAAGACGCGGTAAATTAAGGAACGCTACTGCTACAACTGCGCAGGCCAAGGCCACTTTGGTCACCAATGCCACATAAAGAAGGGGGGCAATCTAGGTACGACTATACATCATTTCTTACCACGACCTCGATAAGTCTCAACATCAGAGTAGACAGTCAGAAGTAAATTGGCGAGCACCACCGAACAAGGAGAAAGGAGGCAAGGGCAGCCGCAAACGGGTGCACAGCGAAAACGAGTCGGCAAGAAGACAACCAAGGAAACGACATCACCACAATACGAATCACCAGCACCAAAAAAATAACGGTGGCTACGACAACAAACCTTCCGCTAGGAACGGCGGAGGCTCGAGACAGAAGAAAAAGCACAAGAAGTTGCTCTTGCAGCGGAAATTCGAAGCGACTTTCGAATGACACCTATCGCATCGAGGATATACCTGGCCACAAGCGGACTCAAAGTTTCTACACGTCGACGGCTCCCGTCCACAAGCTGAAACGACTCAACACATTTGATGTAGACATAGAAGACACATCAAGTGAGGACACTTGAATTTTAGGATGGCCGAGTGTTAGCGCTCTCGCAAAAGAAGACGACTGACCCCAATCTCGAGCCACCATTCGCGTGGCACACCGTTCTTTTTCTGGGCAGGCGTACCCGCCAGACGTGTATTTAATGCTCCCTTTTAAACCTTCGCTGGTCCCCGTTTCCCATGTCGAGGCTCTAACACTTCTGAATCAGTGGCGGTTTCTGCGAGTATACTTGGACAAGACCACGGTGTAACAGAATACTCTTCATGTGAGGACAGCGCGCTCCTCGCGCAGTGCAGATAAAGTTCGCTTTTCACTCTCTCTCTTTCTCTCTCTCACTATGGTTTCAAGTGGCGTCGCCAGATGACTCGTCGACCCGTGGGCACTAGAGTTCCTGTATAGGCTCCCTACGGGAGCCAGAGTTGCGCGTTCATGCATGGCATGTGGATTCAGCTCCTCACGTGACTGAATTCGGCAAATAGCAGCGCCGCGCGTTCGAGGCGCGCGGCGAACTCAAAAGCTGGGGAACGTACGCCGGGGCGCGTGCAACGTTTACTTTGCTGCACGACACTTGATCCGGCTCCTCACGTGATCGGATCTCGGCGAATAGTGGCGAGGGCGGCACGCGGCACGTGGAATCAAACGCGCAACTCTGGCTCCCGTAGGGAGCCTATTAGCCCCGTGCGCGACCGAAAGCGTCGCTGTGGTCGGCCTTCCACGATTGGCCGAACGCTGACTATGACGTCGGAAAGGGGATATCATCGACGGAAATAAGAGGAATGAAAGAACTTTAATTTTGACGGTGTTGGCAGTGTTCCTTTAAGAGCGCAATGATTTCAAGCTTCCACCATGCTAATAACAAACACCATCGAACTTGTTGTTTGCAAGGTAATGACGTCACAAAGGGGAACCACAGGAGGGCGCCACCAAAACATCTCGCCGCTAATACAGGAACTCTAGTGGGCACGGCAAAGACGGCTCGTGCCGCCTCCTGCTCCACACGCGCAGAGCTCCAGTGAGGTTGTCGCTCGTGCAGAAAGACCACGGTGTACCGGGGTGTCATGGCAACGAGATGCTTTTTTTCGCTCTCACACAGTTTCGCCGTTTGGCCGCCGGCGACACTGTCAGCCGCGGGCACGGTGGCCGCGGAATAATGCAGCCTTTCGGATGCCCGTCGAACGAACACTATCTGATTCCTCGCGCCGCGCGTTCAGCCCCGCCGTGTCCTCACCTAAAGAGTGTATCTTACACCGTGGACAAGACTAGGACCAGTACGCCTCTGCAAAGTCATGAACATTCTAACCCGATATTGTTTCATGACTTCGTTAAAGGGATGCTGAACCAAACATTTCAGTGTCTATAATATGTGGCGCACGATCTTTCCACTAGCCAGCAGCCGCCGGTAAGCTGCGAGCACAGGCAACGAAATTGACGTCATAGTCCCCCGTTTACGCTTAAGATGGTATGTAAATGTGTGGGCTCCAGGAAAAAGAAGAATAAAGACAAGCATTTTATCTCCACAGTGGGGTCTCGTGTAAAAGGTAAGCGACTAATGCGCCTTGCAAGTGGGCGCATTTCGGTCTTCTGCGCATGAGAAACGAGGTGTGAAGGTGGGAGAGGAGGTTATACTAAGCTCCTCCTCCTCGGGCCGGGGGGGGGGGGGGGGGGGGGTCGCGGATGTAAACATCTCGCGTTGGCAATGGCGGACGTGCTGTAGCAGCTGTGGCTGCAGCCGTGAGTCCTTCGCGTGGTTGCTGGCTAAAAAAAAAAAAAAAAAGAGAGAAAAGAACGTTCCGCTTCTGTACTGTGCACGTGGTCCTGTGTGATTTCGAGGTCGGCTCCGATCAGGCGCTGTCCAAGGGGAAATGTTACCAGGGGAAACTGAAGACGCGTTACGTCATCGGATGTGGTGGGCGCATTAACGACGGTGTGTCGCATTTTAAATTTCTGGGAGGATTGACAGATTGAGAGCTCTTTCTTAATTCGGCGGATGGTAATGCATGTCCGTTCTTAGTTGATGGAGCGATTTCTCTGGTTAATTCCGATAACGAACGATACTCTAGCCTATTAAATAGGTGCGTGGTTCTCTGCACCTTGCACCCTTCTCAGAGGGACAAGCGGCTGCTAGCCGCACGAAACAGAGCAATAACAGGTCTGTGATGCCCTTAGATGTCCGGGGCCGCACGCGCGCTACACTGAAGGAAGCAGCGTATTTGTATCCCTTTTTGTTAAGGCAGTAAGCTTAGAAAAAAGTGGCTTGAGCAAATACAGTGGGCTAATGGACCTTTTCCGAGAAGCGCTCTGCGCACGCGCGAGCGCCCGATGCCAAGCGGCGGAAGTCGGTACCAGAAATCGAGGAAATTCGGAAGGACGCTGCGAATCAACGAGTAGGACGCGTAATTTCAGCATACATATAATTGCGTTACACAAAAAAAGAAAGTGGACGGAAAGCAAAACACGACGTCTAGACGGACGCCACGGATGCCCCTCTTTAAAGTCGCGTTGGGCACTCGCCGCTGCTCAGAGAGCGAAGAAACTGGTAGCGTAGCTCCCATTATCGATTGGTAGCGCAGGTAGGTCACTTCCTCGATTTTTAGTTTGTGCAGCCACCGCCTGGTGCCGTCGGTATGTGGAAAAGGTCCATTGAAGTCCATCGGATTACCCCCGAGCAAGTGTTCGTCTGTTTAAATAACAGGGCATAGAAAAATAAGTTTCCATAAAATTTTGCCAAAAATAAAAACAATAATTACTTCTTGGTGTCAACGAGTCTACGTCATAACTTCCTCGATACGTTCGACGCCGCACACGAAAGGAGGGAACTTGCGGGCGCTAACCACCCTCGTTCTCGGCTGTTAGCAAATAAACCTTGGCGCGTCTGCCACCTCACCCGTGAGTCCTTTGGCTTCGCTCCTTGATACGTGTCTGCTAGAATTGTTAGACGAAAACACATCGTACCGCTCAAGTTATTTCGTCTGTCCTCTCTGAAAGGCGAAGCCGAGCTCGCTCGTAGAGGTATGACAGGTGTTGAATAGCAGACGACGTTGCAAAGAAGCAGACGACGCTTAGATAGGGGGTCTCGGCGACCCCCTATCTTTCCGCTCGAGCCAATCAGAAGCTCGGCGTTTCGACGTCACCACAACCCCTGCGCAAGAAGCAGACGAACTTGCCTTCCGCATTGGACTAACAAGCACGTAGCTTTCACTTGTGAAGATGAAAAACTTGTATTTTTCTCCTTCGGCCCGAAGCCCATACATTTCACTCTCATCTTAAGCGCGAATGGAGGACCATCACGTCAATGTCGTTGCGTAAGCTCGCGCACAAAGACGGCTGCTGGCTCGTGGAAAGAACATGTGTCACTTATTATGGACTCTAAATTGTTTGCCACTCAATGAGCTACACATCAGAGTAAAGACTCTTGCCCATATTGTGGATTAAAAACATGGTTGCCAGTTACCTGAAGCTTTATTTGAAATCACAGTAAACGCTTTTTTTGTCCTCAACAAAACTTTAAATGGTTCGCGACAAAGCAAAGCAATATTACATGTGCTTCTTACACCGAATCTCATGCTGAGGGCGTCACACGTTTGTATCATGACGATCGGCAGTCCTGCTGTGCACAAGCACCAAGATGGTGGCGCCCACAACAATGTCGGGGAACAGAGTGCCGATACTCGAAGCGCAGGTGGCTCTAAAACAAGCTATTGCCGCCGAGGGCACGTTTCACCTTAAAGGAGCGGTGCAACAATGTTCAACTGGAATGCTTTTCGCTTTACACGAGCTTACTGGCACTAGTGGGACTCAAGGATACTCGCACGCAACGCCACTCGCCAAGAAACTCCTTTGTTGCGATGCAATTTCAAGGACAAAAGCGATCATTTTCATTCAATCTCTCCTTTGCAAAATTTGATGACGTAACGTGTTGATCGCAGTACACCCAAATGACAATATTTGACTGCGGTTCATAGATTGGACCCGAGCATTGCGTGGGCACTCGATTTGGGCTCGTGATAATTACTAGCTCGAGAAGCATTCGGGTTGTTGCCCGTGTCCAATCGCTTCAACGACGACAATAGCCGAGCCTTAACAATGTTTGGAACTCAGCGCGCGTCCTGTGCTTTGCCAACCCAGCGCGTGGCTATGACCAACATTGGCGGCATATAATCGGTTCCAAGTCACGTGGCCGCTTGTTCTGGCTGCGAGTTGAGGGGGTGAACGCTGCTCGTTTATTTTAATTTTTTACTGTTACTTCTATTGCGTGGGGTGGAAAACGAACGGGTGTTTCATAGGTCATCAATGTCAGGGATCCGTCCTAAGCGGTATTTACGCAAAGTACAAAAATTGTTGCGTCGCCCCTTTAAGCTCCGATCAAAGGCATGCTCTCGTAGTCTTTACTTCTTCTTGGCACTAACTAGGGCCAAGGAGCAAGACCGCAGTTGGCTGCAGTTAGGCCCCTGGGATTACCAAGCCTGTGCCAAGTTAAGTTTTTCTCTATCGCGCTACCTGAAATGTGGATGCTTTTATCGAGAATGTCTGCGAGTGGTCCGCATAAGCCTTGTCCTTCACCCAAACCGACCAACAACACCACTCGCTTAAGTGTTGTTAATTGCCCACAAAAAAAAAAAGAGCGGGCCCTACAATACTGTTTTATTACGGCACCTCCTTCCCTCTCATTTGGTACCGAAGAGTTTTTCTCACGTTATGTGCGAGTTATGCCAAGTCTGCAATGTTTCCATGCACAGTCCTTGCACTGCACGAACATGCGAGATGGGCAGGGACGCTGAAAGCTCGGAACTCGCTCTTGTAGTTGTTTGGCGCCTCAAAAGGCAAACACGCTGTAGCTTGTCGAGAGCGGCCGCAAAATTGCAGATTCGTTCGTTTTGGCGTCACCACGTATCGACGTCGCGCTAGCTCGTTGTGAGACGCTAAATTGCGTGCTGCCGCCGATGCTGATGGAAGTCAGGCGGTGCTGCGAAGATACATTTATTATGACGTATTGGGGAAAAGGCTCAGGTCATGTCTTCTAAGTGCTATTAGCTACGCGCGCACTTAACTTTAAACGAAATATAGCGAAGATTGCACGAATTCCCAAAGCATACATTCTTTTCTTGACGGACAAAAATCGCTGATTATAGTTCTTGTTTCAGCTTAGATGGATTAAGTATGAGAGGCACAAGCTTCATGCTCTCACTTTTACATTTTATGTCATCAAATATATAATTTTTTTTATCAAGTTACATATTGCTCACACAAAGGCTCGAAATCATAAATGTCAGTTCTACTAACAAATCACGGAAGGCGATGTAAGAAACAGCGAATGAATCCGTTGCTTTCCAAAGGTTTCCGACGTTCCCCAGCGAGAAACATACCATTCCCGTAGAAACCGCAAAGCAAACTTCAAGTATCAATACTCGGAGCAACGCAATTTGGGCTTCTCTCTAGCAATCTCGCGGCGCACGCGTCCTCCATCCCTTTTGGAGTATAACTGGCTTCAGGCGCGGGGGGGCATCGCCCTTTCCCCAATCTATCCCCCATCGCCTTGCGGTCCCCAGGGATTCTACGTGACTCAACGAGATGCGTCGGCTCGGAGGAGTTGAGGCTGAACAAACCACGCCCCGCCGTTACGAGCGTACGGGCATGGCGTGACGGGGACGCGCACTCGAGAATAAGCACGCTCTTCAACTGAGAGGTAAGAGCTTAGTGATGAAAGGAAAAATCGACACGATGCGCCTGGGTTTTTTTACAGAACGCGATTTTGAGGGAGGCTCTTGACGATAGCCGAGCGACACTCACACTAAAGCCGCAGTACCTCTGCTCTTTCATCCTGCAACAGACACGGTGTCGCTGCAGGCATGTAGGAAATATTTATCTGCGGAAACGCCTCAAGCTTGTTAGACGTATTTGATTCTCACATACGTATTTTTTTAACATGTTTGCAGACTGTATGGCCAACGTGGCAGGACCATCGTACAAGGTGAAAACACGCTTCACGCAGTGTCTCCAGACTGTCTTTTGTGCGGCGCATTAGCAGTCTGGCCGCCGAGGCTCAATGTCTGAAGCCCGATGTACTTGGTGCACATTTGCTCGGGAATTCGTAGCTGCGACGTCGGTCTTGCGGCAAAACGCTATTGCGGTATGAGTATGAAATATTCGAAGATGCTCAATCTGCCAAAGTTTCCTCGTGACGCCGCTCTTGCGGCGTCGCTCCCGCTGCAACGGTGGTCATGGCAGCACTAAAGTCCCTCCATGAAATGAACGCTTAGCTTTTCCTAAAAGTCCCGCCAACCACGGTTCTGTGAATGCGCAAGACGCCTGTCGCGAGCGAATGCTCCGCCGCCATTTGCTTCTAAGAGCTCTTCATTTCAGTACCTCGGCGCCATTCGCTCAAACGTGTAGCACGAGGCACGGGCCTCGGGCACTGGCTCATTTTACGTCACTTGTAAAACGGACACAGACATATAAGGGTGCTTTAGGCTTTATGTACAGGGTGTCACAAAAGAAAATTTACACGGTCTTTTTTACCGCAAAAATAAACTAGGCATCGCCGAACGCTCATTCTCCGCCCAAAGGTAGAGCTAGAGGTCACAACCAGATGCCAAAGTTTCAGCCCGATCCGATAACTTAATCAAACGTTATAACCGATTTTCTGAAACTTTCAATGGAAAAATGGAGCCCATTTTTGCCCGTTTTCGGTTTCTGGTGCCATAGAGCCCCATGTGTTCGAAAACTCCGTCGGCCGTACATTTTCCCATTGAAATTTTCAGAAAATCAGTTATAACTTTTGATTAAGTTATCGGATCGGGCTGAAACTTTGGCGTCTGGTTGTGACCTCTAGTGCAACCTTTGGGCGAAGAATGAGCGTTCGGCGATGCCTAGTTTATTTTTGCGGTAAAAAAGACCGTGTAAATTTTCTTTTGTGACACCTTGTAGAGCGACAGAGAGGAGTCATGTAACGGGCGCCCCGCTGCGGCGAGGCGCCGAAACACACTTGTCCCGAGCAATGAAATATCCGCTCGTGTTTCTCGCGTTCCTCGGGCTACCACTTCCTTTGTCGGCGGGCTTGAAAACCATGTTTCGGGTCCTTGCGGCTGCAAAACCTGTGAACTGAATACCAGGCTCCGCGAGAAACGCTCTGTGCTACCAGATCCTCGCGCTCCAAATCTGCGACCGGGCACTCTATGGCTCTGTCGTCGAACTACCAGGCTTTGTGAGTATAGAGGAGGCTATGGCAACACTGTCACGCTAATCAAGCGGAGAAAGGGTCGTCGGCGTTGTCACCTTTGACATTCACACGTGTGCTTTCGACAGCACCCTTCGCTCGGGTGGTCGTGGACCAGCATCTGCCAGTTGCGCATTTATCCTTCGATGGATGTCAATTTGGATACTGAAATAAAATTATTTGACTTTTTGCACACTAGGCAGGACTATTTCTCTGTTTTTAGAGCGCAGCTCTTAGGCGCCAGTTTCCGGCTTGAACGGCGTCGGCGTCGCCGTCGGCGTAACCGCGGCGACGTTTCGGCATGGTGACGTTTCGGCACCGTGCCGAAACGTCCTCGTGACCCCCCTCAGGGGGGCCCTGAGGGAGGTCGCGTGACCCCCGTGAGGTCATGAGGGTCACGCGACCTCACGGTTACGCCGACGCCGCTTGGAGGGAGGAGTAGCAGGCAGGATGATGAGGTGAGGAGGAGGGAGGAGGGGTATACCCTCCCCTCAGTACACTTCCCTCCTCCTCCTCAAGAGCTGCGCTCTAATTCGGCGTTACAGAGAGTTGTAAACGGCTTTCATTTTTTTTTCAATTGGTGACAAAAAATCAAGCTGTGTTCTAATTTTCTGCATGCAACACAGCGCACGGTGCATCCTGAGAACCAGTTAGGAAGCGGGTAGTTTCGGCTCCAATTGCATTGTTGAAAAAGAAACAATGTTTAGCGCACCCGACGGACTTTGAGGGAGAAAAAACAAAACAAAAAGAGGAAAAACATAAACCAGAAAATTACAAAGTGACTTCATAAAGTAAACATATTTTGGGGGCTTCATAAACTATTCCTGATATTTATTTGTATCTTTCAGTTTAACTGCACGTTGTTTCACCTCAATAACTGTAGTAAAAAGGTTATGCTCCACGCAAAGTGTCAATATTATTTTTTTGTGGTGATTTAAGATATTATTATATGTTCAATCAGATGTTACCTGGCATTTTATAAAAGCATGCTTGGTTCAAACACAAAAGGCATATTTTATTTGCTCTGAGATTTAAATATTGTGATCTATCTATTTCGTACATAATTGGTTAATCTGCGATCAACATGTTTGTTCTGTATTTTATAAACTATTTATTTCCACAAAATTTAAGCAAAGAATTATATCGCCAGTTTGGACCTTTGCTTTAGAATTTGGTTCGTTTGTTTATTTAAAGGTGCCGTGCAAGGATGTTTGCTTGGAATATTTTTCACTTTACACGAGCTTACTGGCACTATTGGGGAGGAGATCGAACAGTCACGCCTCTAGCGGTGCGCTTCAGCTGTGGGGACAACAAACCGTATTTTATTGTTTGTTTTTGATCCGAGAAATCGAAGATGACGATTCGAAGGCCACTCCTCGTGCGACCAAAGCACTGGTCAGAGCGAAGCGCTCGTGCCCAGACCGTGCTCGGCCAGGTTCAATTTCTTTGTTAGGCTGTGTTGGTAAACACCGGGCTGTGGGGACAACAAGCTCGATAAAGCGCCCCCTATAGTTCGATCTCCTGCCCAATAGACCATTTGCTATATTACCCAAGCATCAAGGAGAATGCAGGGATTGGTGTTCGGCGCGCCACACGCGCACGCCTTCCCCGTATAAATGATTCGAAGTAAATGACCAAAATAAAGCATTGACGAACGCGCGTGCAAGATGCCATTTGTTTTAGGTATTTGCTTTAGAAAAGTTACTACTGCTGAGGCCAGCACGTGCGGCGCGTGGAACACCAATGCCTGCGTTCTCCTTTATGCTTGCGTAATATAGCAACAGGTCTATTGAGACCGAAGTTCACTCGCACGCCACGCCACTGACCAAGGAACTCATTTGTTGCGGTGTATTTTCAAAATATAAAAGCGGGAATTTTCTGTCAATCTCCTTCGCAAAACATGATGACGTAACTGGGAAATCGCAGTACCTCCCAATGACGATATTCGAATGCGGCTCATAGATTGCACCCGAGCATTGCGTGAGCACTCGGTATGAGCTCGTGATAATCAATGGTTCGGCAAGCATTCGGGTAGTGGCCCATGTCCCATCCCTGCAATAACGACAATAGCGGAACCTTGACAGTGTCTGAAACTCAGCGCGTGTCCTTTGCTTTGTCAAACCCAGCGCGCGGCTATAATAAACATAGACGGCATATAATCGTCTCAAGATCACATGGGCCAATCGCTCTGACTGCGAATTGAGGGGATGAACGCTACTCATTTTTTTTTTTTTTGCGATTTCTATCACGTGTGGTCAAAAACAAACTCGTGTTTCATAGGCCATTAGCGTCAGGAATTCGTTCTCAGCAATATGTTCACAAAGTACAAAAATCGTTGCATCGCTCCTATAATGCTTTTCGTCATGTCTATAGACATTTGTATCCTCGTGAATGAAATATAAAAGCTGCTATGTAAGAGCAAGTGCAAAAGGAACAGTGCTCCAGCGTTCCCCTTGATCGGGGCTTGAGCTAATACTCGGTCGACTCACGTTGGCCGATACGACAGAACTATTTAGGCTTTCAAGCCAGTGTGCTTCAGTTGCCATGGTACAGCACGTTTCTTTACAAAATAGCTAGAATATAGTTTTCTCGTCGCAATGGCCATTGTGACTCATTTGCGGGAGGCTTTGTTGACGTGCCGCGATCTCAACCTCCGCAGGTTGAGCAACGCGTTCTTGTGCTTTTCTTCTTTCGTGTGACCCTAGTCATCAACGATGTTGTAGAGATAGTCGACTTCGTCAACATAAGCGTCTGGCCTGTACAGCTCGTCGTCACGTAGTAAGTTGTGCAGTACACAAGCGGCCAGGCTGACTACAGTGACGGGATTTGGAAAGATATCAATTGGTCTGCAGAAGATGCAGGATTTCGAGGCCAGGATCCCAAACGCGCTCTCGGTGCATCTTCTGCCTAAAAGAGAAATTCAGTAAAGTCTAAATTTTTTTGTCATAATGTAAGTGCAACAACTAAAGGTTACCTTACTCTTCTCAGTCGATAGTTGGATATTCTGATTTTATCATCGAAGTCATATTCAGCCAAGGGTCGGGCCTAAAAATAAATCAGGCATTATTTGAAACACTTCGTTTGGAACGAAGATGAATATGTCAATCGGGTATTGGCATCATTTTAAGTTGTTATCTTGAGGCGATTCCTGCGGTCTTTTCTTATGTGTAATATTAAAAAAAAACGTATAAGCTCATGTTGTAAACGATATTGCGGCATTTTAAATGTTAAAAGTACCTTGTGGGCTGATGCAAACAACCCTAAGTTGCGGCTTTGACGCATTTACTTCCTTGGCACCAGCCTAGCAGCCTTCCCTTCTTTCCCTTTTCAGGCCCCTCCTTCTGATTATCCATCAGCGACCCTCAATAATGTTAAGTGAAGATACGTTTTTATTTGCTTTGTTTTCGACAAGCCACTCCTGGTGGGAAATCTTTTAGCATAGTCATTTATCGGCTTGCACTGAGTGACTTGTGCATTCAAAGCAATGGGCAATGATGTAGTAAGCATGTTTGGTTATTGAGCTATGTGGCGAAGCGTTTCGGTGGCGCCCTGTTGTGGTTCCTAGCCATGAAGGCAGGGCCCGGATTCGAATCAATGTTTGTGATCTTGGCCAGTTGTAAACAATCACGAACAAAGAGGTTTAATGGTTTCTGCAACATATACGGTAGGAACTTGTAATCATTGCATCCTAAACAGCAACCCCATCGAAGTTGGCGTTCCGCGGTTTACGTTGCATCTTACATATTTATGCGCAATTATATGTTTCAAATTTTAAGCAGCAGTGAGCCGTTTTTTTTGGGGGGTAGGTTCACTTACTAAACAGTAAGGTCTGGTTCACACACACATTTGCGTCGGTTGCGTACATAGGTACAGACTCCAGAGCAACCAAAGCTACACCAAGGACGGGGACACCGGCACAATGCTGACTAATAAATAGTTGCTTCACGAATCTACTTTTTGTTGCATCGCATGCCACGCTCCATATGGCGAACAGTTTTCCTGGTAAATTTGTCGTTGCTGTCGGTGCGGACAGGCTTACCATTCCGATAAAAAAACAACCTACTCTATCTAGACGGCAGCGGTTCGTTCCAAGCACGTATGCGTTCAAAAAGACACCATGAGATATAGAAGTGTTTCGGTTCACTTCATTCTCAGTCACGTGGGTTCCGTATCTGGTGTACAAGGCGAAAAAATAATAAAACATTTCAACATGAAATATACGAGAAAATATAGGTGAGGCAAAAGAAAGAATGTGTGACAATCCTGAATTTTTCGTGAAGACATTCAACGACTGTGGAGAGATCCAAACGACGCTTTAACGCATACCAGAAGTGACGAAATTCAAGATAGCTGCGCGGTTGTAGAAAAAGTGTATAGCACGAGCAGCGCTTTTTACTGGTTGTCGTTTAGCGCCGGAAGGAGTGGCGTTAACGGCGTTGCGAAGAAAGTTTGGCACTCGCGCTGCAGAACCCAGGCAATCCAGGGTTCAATCCCCACCCCTGCCCGTTTCGACCTGGATAAGCATCGTGCCGGCATGCTGTCGTGTACCACTACAGCGTGGTGCACATTAAAGACACCAGGCTAGCGGTTGTACCGCATTGGATCCATTGCTCATTTATATCTGAGAGACAATTCACCCGTTGAGGCAGGCTTACGTCATGCTGTGTAAACATACACAATCCAAAAAGTTTGGCGGCTGCCGCAGCTCGAATGTTTCGTAATTGCACCGCAATTGTGTTTTTTCCACACAAGCCACGTCGCCACAACGAAATCGCAACTTGAACCGCATCATGTGAAGGCGTTACTTTCTACACGACACTAAACAACGACCTGGAAATTCAGTTTACCTTCAAGTACCTCGCTCGAAGTACTATCTGTATATGCTGGTAGGTCTCATTTACGATACTTGCCACTGTTGAATTGCTTCCTTGAACTGTAACGCTAGGCTCTGCATTTACATCCCTGATGAGACATACCTGAACAAGTAAAAAAATGCTTGCTGAGCATAACGTTTAAAATGCTGATTCCAAACCTCTTGAGGGACACCTATTTTGCTCAAACTTAACAAAGGTTTCACCCAAGCAACCTAACACTGTAGTCCTTTTTGACGTAAAATGTTGAGGTGGTTATATTTATTAGGGTACGCCGTGATGCCCTACCAGAAGCGCCAAAACTGTCAGTTTAGCGGAGAGAACTACGTATTACTACAAGCTAAAAGACTAATTTCGCGTGCACTAATAAACTCAAGGACTTCACACTTTAGATTTACTCAAATTGGCGCTGTTTGAGAAATGGATAAATTTAACTCAGGGTAGTGGCAAGCCAAGCCCGCGATTGCATGGGCTCTCTCAGGGCATAGAGAGTGAGACAACTGTATGTCATACAAACATTTTTTCAGTGATTGTACGTCGAAAACCGGAAGGAAATAATCTTAAAATGGGGCCCTACATATATATATATATATATATATATATTATTTTTGTTTTGTCAGTGTTTTAGTTTCATATTTTGTTTATAGTTTGAATTTTGAATGATTTGATAACGGTACACGTTCAAATATACCGGGAACCAGTTCGAGCAGGTGTTGTACGTGTTAACAAAAAAAAAATCAGAATTCATTACTCGTTACTGTCCTCCGTTACCCCAAATTGCAAGGAACGCACTTCACGACGTTACCGGAAAAAGTAACGCGTTAAAGGAAACGCCATTACTGGTCACGTGTTACAGTTAACACTGGTTCGAACCTATGGCTCATCGGTATGTCAAACTGCTTACCGGTTTGAGTGAACCGCTGTCCGCTTTTGTCCGTCATTATATATCGACTAGTTCACACCCATAGCGGCTGGGCGAACCAGTTTGAAACCGTTCACCGTTTAAAAACTGCTCGCCATTTCGAAGCTCTTCGCATTTTCGAACGGTTCACCGGTTTAGTTAAACATCTCTTTATTTGCGCGTAGGAAAGAGAGAAAGAGAAAAAGAAAGAAAGGCATATAGCAGCCCATTTTTTCTCTTGTTCCACTACTCCTACTTTTCTTTGCGCTTTTTTATTTTTGTGATGTGTAACCAACTAGCCCAACAGTTCATTTTGTTACCCACTATTGAAGACTCTTAGTTGGGACTCGAAGCCATTCGAATGTGTGACCAAGCGCTCGAGAAAGTGCGACAAAGTAAGCTCTGTACCCCCTTGCCGTCAATATATTTGTTTTCATCTTACGACGAATCGGAGCAGATGCCAGAAGTCATCCCAGAAACGTTAGCACTGTAAACGTCTCACTCCAACCCCCACGTACCCCGCGTCGTTGAGTCCTTCCCGAAGGTCCGGTGGCACTCCCTCAGCATCGGATTTGCTCCGATATATGGCTAGAAGCCATCGGACACAATCCAATGCCGGGAGAAGTCTGCGAGCCTATTAGTAAAGCCACTTTATGTCCATGTACTCACAATTCAGAGTTGCAGAGATCGGACGTAAGAAGCATACATTTCGTAACTGCAGTTCGGGCGAGTTGGTTGTTCATGATGTTCGACGTAACAGCGACGTAACAGCGCCACCACCCTTTAAGACGGGTTATGGCCGGCGGCATTGCTGCGCAGATGGTCGTAAGCCGTCGAAAGAGGCTTAAAACCCGGTCATGTCTCAGTCGGACGTTGTCGAGCGCAAGTGTGTCAAGGCGCCTTTAAGGGGGACCAGCAGTCGGGTGCTCGTGCTCCTGCTCGTGAGCTCACGAGCAGGAGCACAAGCACCCGACGGCGGACGGACATACAGACATGGCTAGCCCTTAAGGAGCTTCGCCCCTAAAAAAGAGGGCGAGGAGGACTTTCCGCCAGGCTGAAGAATATTTCTGCTGGTCCCCCTTTAACTTGTCTTTCGGGTGTACTGATCCGCCGATCATCACCTCCAGCTTTCCATACCGCCGAAGTGGATTACGCGATCTGCTGTGGAGTAGCAGTTGCGCGGTCGGCCTCCTTGCCGGACGCCATCTTACCCCATTCAGAACCAGACAATTGAAACCGACACAACGCCACTCCGTTCAGGGACAAACTGGTTCCTAGAATTGGAATCAGTTCCAAAAATTGGAACCATCAAATTTTCCAATGTCATAAATACTTACTGAATATTGATTTAAAATAAGCGTTTTTTTTTGCTAATGCAGGGTCCTCAAGTTCCAAAAGATGGCCCCCGATCCCTGTATTTTTTTTAGCGAGCTACACTAATAAAGTTTCCTGCCAAAAACCCGTCGCAGGCTCGTTGTTCGCATGTGCTGGGACAACCCATTTCAAACGGTACCCCCTCGGGGCTAACGAAGAATTTGCTCGAGTGCTCGAATTGCCTTTTCGAGGCTAGTGTATAAAATGAGTGCCCGTACAAAATGGGTTTCCCTGTCCCATAATACTCTGGTGCCTGGAGCGCCTTTGAGACTGGTGTGTCTACCGAGTTAAAAAAATGTGGCCCCTCGATTTCCGCCCGATGACGTCATTGAACTGTCATGCTGTTGCTGGCCGCGATCCTGGCGGCGTCCCAGCCGCGGTGGTGCATGTGGCAGACGCCTGTTCTGCTGCAGGTCGCTGTCTAGCTTGACAGTGCACGGAAGCTTAGACAGCCACGGGTTGGGACGCTGCAACGACAGCGACACCTGCGTTTTCTCCCGCTTTTTTTTTTTGCCGGGACTTGAACGACGAACCAGCAGAATCCCGACGTCCGACAGCACGACAATCGGTCTTTTGTGACTTCCCTTGTTGCCACTTTGGGACCACTTGAGATGCATGGACGAAGTAGGACGCTAAGCACACCAGTCGGAGACGCGTTCCAGGTACCGTAATAACACCGAATGACTTGAACGGGTCGACCAGTTTGCGACCCGTTCAAATTTCAAATAGTTATTTTTTTACAGCGGAGCTGTTAAGGGCTAGGTTTCCGAGGATCGTGTCCGGTACCAAACAAAAGTCGACACAAAACTCTGGACAGCTACGGCCATCTATGAGTGACAGCGACAACCAGACAACCGGCTTGCCGACCTCGCTCATAGATGGTGGTAGCCTTTGCAGCCTTTCCACTCTGGTTTTCACCAGAGTGGAAAGGCTGAATTTCTCTAGGCGTCGTCCTGGATGTCGTCATCGAGGTCGTCCTAGAAGTCGTCTTTGAGGTCGTCCTAAACGTCGGCCTTGAGGTTGTCCTAGAGGTCATCCTAGAAATCGTCCTTGAGGTCGTCCTAGACGTTTTCCTTGAGGACGTCCTTGAGGTCGCCCTAGACGATGTCCTCGAGGTCGTCCTTGAGGTCGTCCTAGACGTTGTCCTCGAAGTCGTCCTAGAGGTTGTCCTTGAGGTCCTATATGTCATCCTTGAGGTCGTCTTAGACGTCGTCCCTGAGGTCGTCCTCGAGGTCCTAGAAGTCGTACTTGAGGTCGTCTAGACGTCGTCCTTGATGTCGTCCTAGACGTCGTCCTCTAGGCGTCGTCCTTGAGGTCGTCCAAGAAGTCATTCTTAAGGTCGTCCCATCGTAGTAAAGCTTCGCTGGTCTTCCTTCTTCACCAGAGTGGAAAGGCTGAAAGTTTTTTCTGTAGGACGAATACCGCGGGAAATGTTCGTGGTCGACGAAAAGCTGGTTCGGTTTATAGTAACTGACAAGATGAGAAGAACAGAAAGAAGCTTCAGCTGTTCGGCCTCCAGCGCGAGCGACCGATCTTCGACAATAAAGAGTTTTAGGGACCTGTTTTTGCCCATCCGATACGGTACGATGGGCCCTCCGGTACGAAGTGGGCATATGCGACTCCTCTACGGTAGCGCATGCGCAGTTCGTACCGGTGTGATTATTGTACTACAGTGGCTTAAAGGGGTAGTGTAACGAACGAAACCGGAGAAGTGGCACAGCGTTGGAAGACGGCCGCGGGTGGCGCTGGCGCTTGCAGCACCGTCGTTCCGGCTATGGCTCCGGCTTGGCCAGCTGGCTCCGGCCAGCTCCGGCCGATTTGCAGCTGCCGACTACACTGTCGTCTGCTAGTTTCACATTTTTATTCACCTACGAACACAAACCATGTCTTTGGCAGTTCACTGGAAACAAATAATTGATTTTGATGTATTTATATTAGTTATGAAGTGTGTTAGGTTGCGTATATCTGCCGGCCGATGGAGGCACCCTAACGGAGCTGCGGATCGAACCGCCACCTACACCGTCTTCCAAGGAGCGGCCGTCCCCGATGCATGGTATAGGCTACGCGGTAACTAAACTACCCCCTTTAAGCCACTGTAATCGTACCGTATCGGATGTGCAAAAACGGTTCCCTAAAACTCCCTGATGCCTCGGCATCTCAAGCGCATCGAAGACGCAAGCGCCGGCGTAGCACAGCGAAAGGAAACGGGTGCATATTGGAGGCAGGGTGCTCGAAAGAGACGCCATTTTGGTATTCTCGTAGACCGCGTTTCTTCCTTCGCAGAACCATCAGCAACGAAGAAGCCGCTACTGTGCCTGCGCGCCAATGGCCGTCACCGTAGAATTCCGGTTATCGTAGTTGGTTGCGGAGAGCGTTGCGTGCCGGCGAAAACAATTTACGAAAACTCCCTATTGAAAGAGATTTAGTAGATAGTTCGGATGACCCCGATAACGGTACTCGATACCCTGCCGCCGTCTTTGCGAATGCTCGGTATCGTCATTGGGTATCGTTAATAAAGTGTTTCAGTAGATCCTTCCGATACCTCCAATACCCCCGATAACACTACCCGATAACGCTACGATGCATCTGCAAAGGCAGCGGCGGAGTATCGCCTATTGTCATCGGAAAGATCTACTAAAACTCTCTATTGGAGGCATCGGAGATGTGGGAACGATCTACGAAAACTCTATATTGTGAAAGTTTCGCGGCGATTCACCGGGTGTGATTCATTTACGGTCGTCGTGGCACGTTACGTCGCGGCGTCCCGTGCCGTCACGATTTCCCGTCACTCCACAATGTCCCGTGACGCCGTGGCTGTCACGTGACGCCCCTTGACACTATGACATCATATGACACCGGGATGGCGTATCTCGTCGGATTTCGCGGATAAATTCTGCCGCTAAAATAACAGAAAAAAGACCACGCGTTCAGCGTGATTACTTGTAGTTCGTGCATAGCAGAGTTCAGTGAAGCTTCGCGGCTATCACAGCCGTTTACCTGCGGGACACGCCAAGAAACCGGCGATGACTTTTAAGCCTCGTCTATATGGCTTCGTGACTGTCAATATCTCCATATCCGGGCCACACGGGAAATTCACGGTAGGCGGAAGCTTACAGAAAGCGTTTCATATGCGACGGAGCTTAATCACAGAAAAATGTAACCATCGCCGTGTCTAGTACTACCTCGGTGCTGTGTCTAGAGAAATGTGACGTATCCAAATACACACAATAAACAAATTCAGTGACAACGACCACAAAACGCAGTCTTCCAACAAACGTCTCTCAACGTGGTTATTTAGAGCGAATTATATTGATAGTGACATTAATTAAATATTTCCCTAGTTTCCTGATTTTTTTTCTTTCTTGCTAAACACTTTATTTTGTTTAGTTGTTTCGTGCTCGTCAAAATGTCAAGAGATTGAATTATAATTAAACTGAAAGCAAAATTTAGTTCGCGAAAAAAATACTGCGTTGTTCCGGAGAAGCAACAGAAATATCGTGCTACCTGTAACATGAGACTGAGAGTCTGCTTCTTTTCTAATTTATTTATCAGGTCGCCCAGCAAAAACACATTCAGTACGTACAACAAAAAGAAAATTAATATATCTTTCGACTGAGTCAAACCCTTATTATTCGTCGACATAAAAAAAATGATGAGAAAATTAGGTCGTTTTTCGAATTGCTACCGTCATTTCTTTGTCGCACAATTTACGAACGTAATAAATGCACTGTAATCCTAATTTTTCATAAAAATCTCGTATAAAAAAGCCGACATTTCCTTTGGGTGATTCCCCGGGAAACAAATTGATATCACGCTTAATAACCTTCGGTCCTAATTAAAACGGCGGCGCGTTTTTTTTATTTGTTTTTTGTGATTGAATTGAAATTTTGAAGAATCTATTACTGATGGACGACTCTCTGCGGAGAGCCTTGATTGTGCTCAGTTTCAAAAGAAGCATCATATGAAACAGGTTTAGAGTCAAGAAAGTGTCTACGCAGCTATGTCTGTAGCATAGAGTTATTATAATGTACGCTAGAAGTTCAACTGGCGCTAGTGTGCTGCTGCAAATTGAAGCAGACAGCAACTAGTCCGAAATTGACTTCCGGTAATGCATTTCTATGGTGAAAAGCGAGTGCATTTTCTCTCTGAGCTCGATTATAAGAGCAAATATCACGAATAATTTGTACGTACTAGGTAGCTTGGAACATTTCTCAGTCACGCAGATGCAATAATTGGTCAGTTACGGCGTTTGTATTTGAAATTCGGGGCATGAAAAACGGTGCTAAATCCGCTTCGTACGTGTATTTATGTGCACTGTCGGACAATGTTAGCGCGAACACGGCGTCGGCGCTTTCCAGCATGTGGAATATACGTGCCAAACGAACGAATTACATGTGGAAAACCAAGAGAGACGGCAAGAACTACGCAGTAACACTGGATAAGCAACTCCTTGTACATGCAGACGATCAAAATTAATTGAAAGCCACGTAATATAGGTCAGATCTGCAATAAATAAGTACAGCTTTATTCTTTCCGCTCGTGAATATGTGCGAAGATGCTTGTTCTGGGTTCAAATCATCACCCGCTACGCTCCAAATCTTTGCAAATAGAGAGAAGCAGAGAACAGGTTCCTGATTAAAACTGCCCAACAGAGTAAATAATGAAAAGACACACCTTTTGTAGCCCACATGCTTTATTTTTTTAACAGATCGTAAAGATGCACAACGGAGTCATTTTCATATGGTGACAGAACGGGCATATTAGCAATATATAAGCGCCACCGGAATGCTAGCGAACCTTGAACACACTCTACATTCTTTTCGATCGTTAGTTTGCTTAGAATCGTCGCTCGTTTTTACATACCTGCCATGGAACAGAAGTTTGGGTCTGAAGTATAGCGAAGTTTAACATCGTTCAGTAGTAGAGAAAAATGCTGTAACTAAAGCAATTACACATTCACAATATCAATAAAGGTACACACTTTCCGGTACAACTGAAATAACAAAAGTTATTCGCTTTATTGTCCGGCGAAGAGACATAATTAACGCGCGTTTTCCCATAGGAATGCACAGGAGCACCGCAAAAGTAGACTGGTTGCTGTCTGCTTCGATTTGCCTCCCGGAAGTCGCATAGACACTAGCGCCAGTTGAACTTCTAGCGTACATTATATTAACTCTATGGTCTGTAGATGTTGATAAATTATATTTGTGTTGTACGGATGAGGAGACGGCGAAATTTATGTCTTCGTTAAAATTGCGTGTGTTCTTTTGGACATAGTACTGTGCCTCGAACGTGTCTTGGCCTTGTATGATTGAAATCTTATCCCGCCCATACGTCAAAAGGTGTCCTGCAAGTCTTGAAATGAAAAGGAATGACCTCACAGGAGCCGGAGTGTCAAGTGTACGAATGGGGGTTTATGAAAGTGAAGGAACGCCGAGAAGAACATCGAGCCAGTTGTGCGGAGATGCACTATTATTAAAATTTGTCAGGTGTTACACCACGCGCAACAGCAAAGGAACTGCAAAAAAAAAAATACTACTGAGACGCGTTAATTGTGTCATACAAAACGTAGTCGTTTACTTATATACCTGTTTCAGTGGAAATAATACGTGGAAGATCGTGGATGCATATTGGAGAGAGGAGAGGTCGGCAAACTGTGCTTCGCGGAACGTCTGGCGACCCAACCGCATTCGAAGAATTGAACAAATTGGCACTTTCATATTATGAGCGAAGGGAAAGAAAAAGTAGATATCCAATCGCACAGGCAAAAATTATTTAACAGATTGTTAGGGCGCAGACGAGATGGTGATGATGAAACACGACGAACTATAACCTTGAGACTTGGGAAAAACACAACGATGATGGAGAGGAAGAACGGAAGTCTCGAACACAGCTGAAATTTATTGACAAAAAATCCTCGTTATATAGGCTTGAAGCACCTTCAGAAACAAAAAAAAAAGACAAAAAAAGACCACAAAAAAGGAAACAACCTTTCCGCAAATGTATGTGCGCAATCACTTACATGAATGAATAACTTCAACAGGTATAAAATAAAGGGGGAAGAGGGAGGGGGGGGGGGGGTGCTGGAGTAGGGTCAAACCTTTTCTTAAAGGGATACTTCAACGAAATTTGAAATATTCCCGTCGTGTTCAAAAATAGGTTGAATATGATCCACAATATCCGTAATGACACTCGCACGTTTGTATTTTGATCCTGGTGGCTGTATTTTTCGTTATAAACGGCCCACTCTGGCAAGCGCTCGGAGAAGGCCCAGCTTAGAGCACGTGACATCCAACGCAATCGTGACGTAGGTCGTCTCAAGACGAGCAAAGCTACGGCGAGGCTGACGTCGAGAGGATGGCCTAGTCGTTCCAGCCACCGAAGCGGCTGCTTTTGTACGAATTTTGAGTGACAGGTTAATCTTCTATAATCTTGTAGGGGGACAATAGCGACTTCTGCAGCACACAAAAGGGATTCTCGGGAAGAGGGGAGTTCCTCCTTCCCCCCTTCTCTCGTCGTGGCCGGAGGCGAGACAACCTCCGTCACTAGCTGTCAAGGTTCCTAGACGAGCATTACAAACGAGGCGTTAGCGACATCCACCAGGTGCTCTTTGCTAATCGTTTAATTCGTTTTAAAATTCTTTTTCGAGACTTTTTTAACAAGATATTGGTATGTTCCATGTGATACTGCTCTTTTGAACACATATAGACCAAAAAATGAGCGCCGAAATTTCGTTGTAGTATCCCTTTAAAGCTTATCAGTGACCTTCACCATGGGACAACACGGGAACATGGAGACAAAAAGATAAGGACTAAACGGTATTTTCAATGTATATCAAATATATTCATTATTCACTCGATCCAACGGCCTTAATGATTCGCGTGAGTCAATTTCTAGACAACAATCTGGTCCAGTTTCAGTCACAACCTGGAATTGCAGTTCCAAACTGCATACGAATTCTGGAGTTGTACCTCCGGGCAACGGTAGCCCGCTTCGCAGATCAAAAACACATTAAAAAACAAGGAATATGCATTGATTCGGTGGTCGCCCCGGTTCTGTGAGAAATTTACCTGGGCGTTCTGGATCGAGAGTTTCAAAAATATGTCCACAACAGGTCCCCTGAGGTTGTTCTCGTAAGATGCTATGTTGACGACCTCCTGGTTTGCACCACAGATTTGGCGTTGACAGCTTCAATTGAATTCTCGGACAACAAAGTGGCTCCAGAGTTAGAGTTCTCTCTTGAGAGACCAAGCGATGATTGTTTACAGCTTTTAGATTTAATACTAAACAACCCCTACTCTTTGAAGTGGCAATCTTTCAAGATGTCATAGAAACCTCTCTTACCTACTTAACAGTGTTCAATCAAAAGGTGTAAAGGCAGGTATTGTTCAAAATTTTAGGAGCAATGCTATCAATAAATCTTGCTCCCATTCAATAGGAGTGACATACAGCGTCTTTTTGACCACTTTGATATGGCTGGATAGCCGGAAGAATAAGTTGGTGTACCTAGTTCCCATAAAAAAAAAAAAAAATGAAGGATAGGGAAAAGACGGCGAAGCGAGTGGTTCTCCTTTTTTTCATAGAATTCCTCGTAACTTTAGGCTCATCGGCAAGAAGTATAAAGTAAGGACAGTTCTTAGGAATGATTGAAAACTACTAAGTCGTTTAACCTCGTTTCTTTCGAAAAGGACTGGTTGTAAAAAGAAGCAGAGAGAAATGGAGGTCAATTGTGTACCTTGGGTGTTGTACGAACTTCCGTTTAATTGTGGTCAGTGTTACATAGGACAAACAAACTGTTGCCTAAGTGATCGTCTTACAGAACATAAACGTAGTGTTAAAGAACAAAGATCCCTACTCGGAGTAGTCGAAACATTTAATTGAGTGTCAGAATTGTGTACCCTTATGGCAGTCCACGACGGTGGTATTGTCCAAAAGAGGAGAAAATAAACCATTGTTGAAATAATTCATCGCAACAGTTCAGCACGGAAACAGAGTAAACAAACTCTCTCTCAGTTTAGACATAGAGTTGAAGAGGTTTCTGGATATTTGTCACTTTTAAGCTGTTTTTTGTGAACTGTTTTGAATTTTTTTTTAGTCCTCTATTCTGTCTCGACGTTTCACGGTGAAGGTCACTTATAAACTTTACCAAAAATGTTGTCCATTCTCCACCCCCCCCCCCCCCCCCAATTTTATTTTAGATTTCTTGTACCTAGTTATTCGTTCATTTTGGTGTTTGCACACGTACGTTTGCGAAGATTGCTTCCTCCTTTGCGCTATTTTTCTGTTTGGGAAGGCGCCTGAAGCCTATGAAACAGGATATTTGGTCAGTAAATTTCACCTGTGTTTGAAACTCCTGTTCGTCCTCTCCTTCATCGGCGTCTTTCTCCCTAGTCTCAGGGTTATAGACCGTTTCACTGAAAAAGGGCAAGAAAGAAAAAGGGAAAAGGCTGCTGACGCTTTCCTTTTTTCTGAGCAGTTAGGAACGAGCAAAAGACCCGTATGAACGCCTTGGACGCGTGTGTTTCTCCAAGTTGCTTTCTTCGCTGTTTTCTTTTGTTGTATTTTACTTCCAGATCGAATCATGGCTAGCGGAGTCAATGATGACAGTCCCCTGATTATCGCGACATCATTGTTTGGTAATAGGCTGCACGAATAACAACCGAAAGCGCAGAATATTATCGGAGGACCTTTGCATCGCGTACGGGATCTGACCAGGGAACTGCGGCTGGAGTGTCTTCAAACTCCGTCGCTTTCTAAATGACCGAAACCTCCGGCGGCTGTGGGTTGCGTCCGTAAACAGAAACGACTGCTCCCCGACGCCAACCACTCGAGTGTGCTGGGAACAATTTGTGAAAAGAGCGCGCACGGAACTTACCGCTGTACCGTCGATGAACATTACCTACGCTCGTAAAGTGGGTGCAGGTTTTCTCGTTAAAATTGCTGCTTCGGCTTTAAACTTTTCGTTACATAATTTATCTTAATACTCGTATATTTCAGTGGTGACATTGACTTAATTTTAGCATCTAGAGCGCGTAGTTGAAGGGTCATTTCCGCCGCCGGGTGTAGCTGGAAATTGACGAAACGTTAGTTCTCTCTGTCTTTCTAAATCACGATCTCCTACGCAATAGCAGAGAGCCGTAAACCTATGTTG
Source organism: Ixodes persulcatus (assembly GCA_013358835.2). Lineage (NCBI taxonomy): Eukaryota > Metazoa > Arthropoda > Arachnida > Ixodida > Ixodidae > Ixodes > Ixodes persulcatus. Next base: position 626,319 of record JABSTQ010009088.1, read on the forward strand.
ACCATCACAGCGCGACTGGGGTTTTCTTATTTTACAAATTATTAGATAACGTAGCTGTAAAGATAACTTCGAATTTGATTACTGAAACATGCTCATGCACTGATTTCGAATCGTTTGATCATTCATCGACTCGCTGCTGCAATGGGCCCATCTCGAGTTCGCTGTTTTCAGTTCTAGACAAAGGACACACTCGTCGACACGGCATGCTCAATTAAAACGTTTATAAATATATGAAAGCCGGAGGGAGCTGCCTTGCATCGTACACTGCAATGCCCCAGGTTCTAGCGTCCTTGTTCAAATTATACTTCATTGTTCTCGACAACACGAAGTGCCGAAAATATTCTCGGAGTACTGAATCTAAAATAACGACGAAAATCTGGAGGTAAATACATTCGCTGTAAACGGATAGAATATTTTGTGTTCTTACCTCCGATTTCAATCGGTGGCGCGTTCAGTGCGGCTCTTCTCGGCCTCGCTGCACTGGCGGATGCCATAATGCGGGACAAGAAACTTTCCCAGTGAGTCGAAAAACGCCATTCGGGGCACACAGTCGGGTATCCAGCCCTTTGAAGCACCCAACTAGCAGACCCTACGCGGGAGTGGCGCCTCGAAGAGCACTTTCGCCAACGTTCTTAAGCACTCAGTATGGTTGCGGAATCTAAAGCTCTCTGAGATGGCGCAACAGTATTCAAAATTGCGCTGCCCACGATAAAGCAGTCTATAGTTCATCGTGTCTAGGCAAGAATTGTTTAGCATGGCGGTAAGCTTGTGTAGAAGTTTAGGGGCATTGTCGAAAACCCGAGATATGTCTATAAAGAGTACCGAACATTTCCTCGAACGCCGTTTCATCGAATAAATGGACCTTTCATCAAATGCAGATTCAACGAACGCGCTTTCATTGAAAAGCTTGACGCCTTTCTATCGAATTCCACTTCACCGAATTTTGGAGCATTTCAGTGCGTTTTATAATATTGTTGCTGTAATATTGATAATCACTCACTATTTACGTTCATTTAGTCCTCGTTTCTTATTTTCTTTTCATTTGCACCCTGGCCGAGTTTGGTATCGAATATTGTAAAGATGATATTGGTGAACGCTTTATCGAAGGTATGAGGTTTATTGTTTCGTTAAATGTACGTTCCTCCTTGCCACAGGCTACGGGCTAAGAGTATGTAAAAATAAATAAATAAATATTACCAGTGCCCCGATCATGATAGATATCACGAGACAATTATCTTAGTTGCGAAATGCTCTTAAACCCTCCACAAAAGCCGCGCTGAAAATCACGTAAAATATTTTAAACATTAAAAACTTCATAATGTGCTTGAAGAGGATATGTTCTGAAAACTCGCATGGATGCGACGTCCGGAAAATTCGTTTGTTTTATAACAATCAATGTGCGTTTCCTGATTTATAAAGAGGACTAATTTTGCTAGCTTTCACGACAGCGAAACAGTAACGGCCAATAACGATTTTCGCAAAAAAAGAAAAAAATTGTAAAGTGTCGATTAATACGAAAAGTGTGGCAAAAAGTAAATCAGCTGTGTGACCGTCGTCTGAACCTTTTTATTATCTAATTGCAACGTAAGGTTTAATACACCTTGATTGGTCATTTTCAAAAGTTCATCAAGCAACATTTGTGGTCGCCACTCCTATACTTGGTTGCGCAAACTACCGCTGGTTATAAAGGGCACAGCCGTTAGCACCCTTCCATCCATCCATCCATTGGGCAAAATGCGTGCGATTGGGTCCGAGGTCTCACCAACCGCTGTCGCAGCATTTGTTTTGATACGAGCTGAGCCCAGTTCATGCCGAGCGTTGACTGGACCCTCGTTTCCACTACATGTACATAGTACGGGCCCAAGCAATGGCGCAGGATGATTGCTGATGCGGCTGCTAGATAGCGCGCATTTTTGAAAAGGGTACATTGCACATAATTTTGTCATCAATTGAAGAAAGGTATTCAGTGTAGAAATGGGGAATTTTGATATTATTTCAGGTGAAAATTGACTGGAAGCATATCTCGGAATTAATTGGCTGTTGTCAGTAAGTCGCCAGCCAAAGACATCAGAAGTTATTTGTCAGGTAAAGTAGATTTTTAAACCATCATGTATACAACCTAACCCTGTGGTAAAGGAAAAATAGGAAGCTTTGAAGTCGAAGAAAAGAGGCCCAGGACAAATCTCAAATGCGGGATCTTCTCCTGTGCTTTGACTTCAACTTCGTCTTCTTCGAATTCAAAGTTTGCTATTCTTTCCTTCACCACAGTTTTGAATATTAAACATTATGTTTAACTATCAGCAGCATACCTGCACACTCGCTGCCTTTTTCTACATTTCCAATATATATATATATATATATATTTTTTTTTTAATATAGCAAACTGTGTAGTATTAGACAACAGCAAGAGCAAGTAAGAAGATCATATAAAACCGCAAAGCTTCACTTGTTTCGTGTAAAACCTTATTTATCCTTCTATTTCTTCAGCCTTCTTTTCTTCGGCCTTCTCTATCTTCCGTTCTGGAGACACATAAGCCCACCGTCAAAATGAACACACCGGACGAAAACCCCCAGTGTGATGAGGGAGAGAGACAAAAATAGAGTCAGGGATAGAGATGATGGAAAGAGGAAGATATTAGAAAAAGAAAAAAAAAAAGCTGATATAATAAAAAACCAAACAAATGCAGTTGAGTCGGGATTGAAGGCTGGAGAAATGGGATATTATCGATCGTGGTAGAAGAGTGTAGAGAGGAAGGGGGGGGGGGGGGGTGTAGGGGCGGACGCGCCGACCTAGAGACACCTCGAGTGTCTGTCCAGGACTTAAAGCATCACAGAGCAGGAAGATGCACAGGAGGGTGTACTTGTAGTTTTTTTTTCCTCTCAGATCTCATCACCTTTCATCTCTACTTTTGTATTATGTCACGTAGTTTGTGTGTGGACGAGTGCTCTGCGTCAGAGACGCCCCGCGGTGCACAGGGTGACACTAAGTGCCCGCACTTCCAGCGCTGAAAGTGCCGCGACAGCCGGCATGCCCGCCAGGGGCGCTGCTTTTCGTTGGCGACATGGGCAGGTGCTGAAACGTTGATGCGCTTTTTGCATCTCGTATTTTGATGTTGGAGTTTACATGTACTTAATTTTCTTGCTGAGAGGAGGATACTGGAGCCTACATGTAGTTCGGAGTACTTTCACTGGATTGGATGTTGCCTTGCGAAGTTCGCGCTCCCGTCGGCTCTACTCTTGCATACAAATAACTCCCTACATTTATTCAGACTCGGAGTGTAGGCATACAGCAGGCGACTGATTCTACATTTTGACCGGACGTTGTCAACTTTGAAGATGGCGGTTCGGGCTCAGATATGAGGCGTTATTGAAACACAGAAGAGGGACTACAGATTTTATATTATTATGCTGCAATGTAAAATGGCCAACGAAATCATTAGTCTACGTTCGCTAAAAAATATTCTGAGTGAATTCTTGACCTTCATAAAATGCAAAGCGCGTATTAATTTTCTCCCAGCGCATCAGCAGAGTCACTGAAAAAAATTAAGCAAAATTCTTTAACACGCAACCAGACCCCACATGAAAGAGTGCCGCTTTGTACAGACAATGCTTATCATGCACATCCGCGAGTGTTTTCAATGTAAAATGTACGTAATGTCGTCTCAGCAATGTCATTCTCTTGTGTTCGCTAAAGACCAGCCCCAACCCGACTATTCAATGACGTATCGATTGCACTTGTGCTCAAAGCGGCCGTTTAGCGTAGCCTTCGCGGCCACTGTCCTCAGGTAGCCTTCCGCACTTTAGCGATGAGTCTCCAAACTGCTTCAGATCCGTGATATGCCCATGACCGTGTGAACGAGCTTCTGCGTAGTCTAAAATAAATAATTATTTAACTTCACCACCCTCGAGAATCAAGTGCAATTTTCGCGCACAGCGCTCGGGAGAGCCAACCGCTGCCGTCCACGAATGGACCTCGGCGAAAGACGGGGTTGAAAATACTTTAGGACCTAAAATACCACTCTGAGATGTAACATAGAGCATGACGTAAGCACGTGCAACGTCATGGTTGGTGTCGCAGCACAAACTATTCGATTTCAGTCTAAACGTATTCGTAGCCACGCCAGTCGCCGAGCTTCATTCCACCTCAGTAGATTGCAGCGACTGGTGATAGCCTACTCTATGCTGATAGTAGAGAGTTTTAAAGAAACGTTTTTGCACATCCGGTATGGTATGATGAGCCCTCCGTTACGAACTGCGCATGCGCGAGTCTTCTGTGGTAGCGCATGAGCAGTGTGTATCGGAGGGCCCATCTTATCGTATGGGATGTGCAAAAACGGATTCCTAAAACTCCCCAATGCCTGCCGAATCACCGGTTAACAGCTATCATACAGGGGTACGCCGCTTTCCCATACAAGGAGGAAAACGTGAAAGACGCGAACGATATGATTAACCTTTTCTTTTGCGTCTTTGCATTCTTGCCTCTGTTTTCGGCATTTGACGTGGTAGCTATGAGTCCAAGTTAGGCAATTAGTTCGCTATATTTTACAATGATTTTGCTGCGTTTTAGACAGACTCGAAAGAAAGGGTTCGGGGGCTGCCATTTTGCGAGGCTTCAAACAACACCCAGGATCATGAAAATTGACTGAAGCTCATTTTGATGAAATAATACGTCCCACATTCTACCTCCTGACATAGTAATGTGGTGGTTTTGGCCAGTGGGTAGTCGGTGTGCATGATGGGGAGTAAACAGGTCAAAAACGAAGACAGTTAAAAATAAAATCGCACGACAAGATAATTCTGTCCTGTCGTATCTGTGTATTTTTCGCTGTCCACGTTTCTTGAGCTGCATATTCCCCATTATGTACACCTCCTGATACTTATACGGTAAGCACCCTTTTGCGACAGATATTAGGGAATTGTAGTAGACCGTTTTTCTCCTCCGCTACGGTATCCGTGAAGAATACGCAGCAGCTGCGCATGCGCGCCTCCAGCCTTGTCTGCATAGTTCAAGGTCTTGTGGCGGATTACGGAGTGCTATCCGGGTGCTTAGCGGGCTGCGGAAACGGTCTACTACAATTCCCTACTAAGTGTGTGCCTGCAGGCAAGCCTTCCTCAATGTCCGTCTGAGTGAAGTCTCAGCGTCTCGTTCAGGCTTCCCTCAAAGTCCAGCTTGGTTCTGGCCGCCCTGTTTTCAGACGTGGATCAGTTCATGCACCCTTCCGCGGCTTCTTTCGGTGCTGCTTGACTGGCTGACCTGCCCATCTCTCTCTCGCGCACCTCGAGGTAGCGACCTGCGCCTGACGACAGGCACAGTACGCCATATACAAAACATGAGTCTCGGCACAGCTAACACTTTCCACATTGCTTATCTAGAGGACTTCATAGCGGTTAGAATTTATGACGACCCTGGCCATATTGCAATTGCTCTTTACGTTATACTCTTCGCCTGGCCCTTGGCCTCAGTAATAAAAAAGAAGAAAACTTCCAGTGTTCTTCGTTTAGAGATGGTGAACGTTTACCAGCTCGTCCGTCTGGCCTCTAATTTGTGTTGGGACATACCTACCGTCTATTACGTTGTTGCTCACCCGCTATAAAATATGGGTCCCGAAAGTATTTCAATCACTTACGCTGGGGCAGAATCAGTTTGCAGCGGACAAGCATCGTCTTCGTTTTATGGGAAGGCGGTGCCCCTGGCGGCGATAAAATGAAGCAGGCGTAACGTCGCCAAAGCATGGAAAAACACAAAACTGGGCAGGCATTGTCCGTATAAAGGAGACTATGTGCTGGCTCTCCCAAGTGTTTCGCGGGAAAGTAGAAGTACCAGTTTTCTTAGGAGTGAATTTTAATTCAGAAAGCAACAAAGAAGACTTCTCCTAAGCAGCACTGAGTTCACGTATGCCTGCACTTGTGTCAGTAAAATGCTTACAAGTATAACATATTGTCATTTTATGGTCCCATTACTAATTGACTTAGTGTTCTGAGGGAAGGAACGCGCAGGGTAGACGTTCAAGTGACTAAAAAGTTTTTTTTTTTAAATGAGCACGCTACGAGAGTAACGCAAATTTATAGTGAAGCCACACAACGTAACGTAACCTCTAGTTCTAGAGATTTGTCCGTTCTCAGGTATGTTTTGCCTATTATGATGTACGCAGCTATATTCTCGCTCAGTTTAAGATGGACCAAAGCGGACGCTACCAGCCATCCCAGCCAGTCCAGCGCTATGAAAAAAAACAGGTGACATTGACTCGTAGCATCTCCTGAGGTCTGACGTAAAGCTTGACCCGGATGGAGCGTTTTTGCGTCGGCGATAGCGAGGCGTCATTTTGGATGCCCACGCACTCGTTATCACCAACGTGCCTATGCAACACCACCAAGAATAATGAAAGCCTCTGCATCGCCTCCTCTCCCTTCATGAAACGGCATCAGAGTCGGATCGCGCTAGCTCGGCAATTGGACCCGAGTCCAACCTTCGACGCGCTGATTGAACACGAGCCCCGGCCGAGCACTGACGCAGCACTCGTGCCCAATCTCAAGCCTCCATCGATCTGACTGGGATGACGCTGCGGAGGCCTTCTGCTTGTCCTTGTGTTGTTAGCCTATGTCGGGCCGGGCCAGAAAAAAGAAAAAAAAAATCACAAATACGAGCGTCAAGTCGACCAGGGAAGTACGGATCCGCTCTGTCCAATGAAAGCCGGGCGAACAGTCACGTGATTCGACCGAATCAGCTTTCTACACTCTAAAAAAGCCCGTGCGTCAACTTTCCCGCACAACACTTGGAGAGCCAATCACCGCTACTTACGGAGGCAGTCCAGCCAATGACGATGCCGAAACATATGTTTAGACCAAAAAACGCACTCTGAGTTTTGACATTAAGCAATGCAAAACGTCACGGATGCATTACTTAATGTCACAACTCAGAGTGCATTTTTTTGTCTAAACATACGCTTCGGCATCGTCATTAGCTGGGCTGCCTCCGTAAGTAGCGGCGATTGGTTCTCCGAGTGTTGTGCGGGAAAGTAGACTCACGGGCTTTTTTTAGAGTGTACGGCTTGCGAGAAGTGTGCGGCTGATAGGCGTGCCTTTTCGTAAACGGAGATATTAAAGAGTTTTGAGCACTGATTTCTACTATAGGTAATTGGACGGCGCATAGCTGCTCTCCGAGCCTGGAGCAAGCGAAGCCATCGAAAATTCGATGCTTGTCCCAGAAGCCGAGCGTCTGCTGGGCTTCCCGGTGCATTCAATCGATGTTTCGGTCCAGGCTTCTTTTGCGTCTTTGAGTGAGTTTTAATAATACCGTTTTTAATTAAATCCCGAAAATGCGGCATTTTAACGTGGGACATACGCACACTTGATCAACCTGAATCTCAACATTTTCACATCGAATGACTTCCCAGGAGACTTTGCAGGTCTGTACGTGCTGTTGCAGCACAACAAGCAGGCTCTCTTGAGATGACAAGGAAAAAATCCAGCTCCCCGAACGCCGTTCGATGGAGCTTTCGGAAGAGTTGAAAAGCCTGTCAAGTGCTCTCTTCTGGGACAAAACACTAATTTCCTGTGGCTTCATTCCTGTTTCCTCAATGCGCCATCAACCCCCCTGGTGGATGTCAATGGTTTTGGCAGATTGCTTAGATAATTCCGATATCCCCGATAACAATACGATACATGCGCAAAGACGGCGGCGGAGTATTGGGTATTGATATGGGAGTCATCGAAACGTTCTGCTATAACTCTCTATTAGTGCCATTGATGAAGTTCAGAGATATCATAATATCCAATCTAAAAAAAAATACGGTTCTCCTAGGTTATGTGAGTCAAATCGAATTCCTTATTTATCAGTTTAAGAATTGTTTAAATATATCGGTGTTCATGTCATTGACGCGAGTTGCCGTTTATGTAGCCTAGCAACGTTGAAAGAACGCCGGTGGTGGCGGCTCATGGTCGTTGCCGACAAGTAAACCTGCGTTAGCATCTGCGTTCGCGTTCGCCGCGTGTTGCGTTTTTGAAAACAAGAAAAAAAGCGCCGTGCGGGTCACGCTTCAGGTGAAACGGGGCATAGAACCACGCGAAATGCGAAAAGCAGAAGAACTCGCACGTTTTTGAGGACAACACGAGGACAACATCGCACTCTCGTGAGATCTCATTACAACAACGAAACACTGTTTAAATAATAATTTTACAAAGTCGTGACGGTTCCGCGTTCCCCGGGTATATTCCCAACACCAAGCGAGCGAAACCCAAGCGAGGCTGCCCAGGACACAGCGCGGTCGGGGAGACCGGGTCGCTCTCGCATCATCCATCACGGATGACAAACGCCAACCTCTACGGCGTCGCGTCGCAGCTACCGGTGCTTCTTCGACTTGCCGCGGGAGAAAGTCGAGTAGCGTTACCCGCCTCCATTAACCGCATCTCGCGCACCTGCCCCGAGCTGGCATCGTAGGAACACCAGTTGTACGTCTTTCTATCCGGAAGTCAATGAAAACTAACTAGAGTTCTCTGACTTCAAGTGAATGCGGTGGTGGATGCAGCTCAACGGAGCGTACATAGGCGTTTTGCTTGTCGAAAGAACGAATTCCCAGGCGAGCGCACTACCAACCAGCGAGTAAAGTAATTGTTTTCTGCGAATATTTAGGAAACGCGAAGTCAACAGCAATGGTCATCCGGTATGGTAGCCGTAAATAAGAAATGTTGTTGTTACAGTACGAATACTTGTCTGGGTTCTTTAACGTGCATCATGCAGTAGTGACACACGACCGCATTCTGGTATGGTGCTCAATCAGACGGAAAAGCGCAGGGGTGGGGATTGAACCAAGGGTTTTGGGTTCTGCAGCGTGAGGTTTCGCTGCATGTGCTCCCAGCTGCGGTGCCTTAAATCTGAGGCTCCACGGCGGCCATGAAAAAAATGACAATGTAATGCAGGTGTTTGAATCGCAATCCTCACGCTTGGTTTGCTTATTAATATATATATATATACATGATATGCAAATATATAAGATAGATAATAGTCTTCGTCCTGATATAAAAGATATTTAAGTATATTAGAAACTTCATTCGATGGGACCGTATGAAAAGTGACGTCCTTGACCGTGCGTGGTTTCGTGCGTAAGGCTCGCGTGAGAATGAACAAAAAGGGCGAAAACAGGCAAACGTTGTTTCGTAGTACAAATGCACCGCCGTTAGTCTTCCCCATAAGGTATCAGAACTTCTAACAGACAAACTTAAATATATGCTCGTTTACATATCATGGTCCTTTTTTGCGATTTCGCGTTTAATGTTTTTGAAAAACATTTTGAACTGCAGATAAATATACACCGTCTCTAGACACAAAAAGTAATTTTAATATATATATATATATTTTACCACTTAAAAAAGAATGTTAGTGTAGACAATATAGATTATTATCGCGTATACAAATTAGAAGCTTCTCATTTCAGTAAAATTTGCCCAATTTTGTCAAAAGTCAAGAAAAATCATAATAGCAGGTTGTTTCGAGTTTTTATGGCGAATAGTGCCATCTGGTAGGTTGTGACCGAAATTGAAGAACTTCCTGTCCAGGAAAAGTCCTAGGGTAGTGAACAACGACGACGAAGTGCATTGATCAAGGAACACGAACTTTTGTTCTCTCGGTATTTTCTACGTTTGAAACGTATGCACGTGTATCCTCACCTCAAAGTTTTGTTCCGGCGAGTTGAATTGGGCTGTTCTCTCACCACCAAACGTCTTTGCATGTAAGGAGGCATCTCTTCATCTGAGGAAGGAGCCAACATCGGTGACCCTTCATCTTCTGACATCACTGCTGGGCAACTCCCACCGGTATACCCCATAGAAGACAGTCCTGCTGGCACTAAAAACACCTCACCTGCATTTTTTTACTTGGAACATTCCGACATCGACCAGGACAACGACTCTGGAGGACCATGGTAGATCTCTGGAAATTGGTTCTAACGTTACAATGTTGGTTCTAACGTTACAATATATAGCCAATGCAGAATGCATGTGTCCCACTTTACCTTAATGTGTTTCCGGAAATTTGAGTTTGTTGTTCTTGCTGATGACAATGTGTTTTTTTTGGCAAGCAAAGTATTCACTCAAGCTCTAGCTTACCGTTCTCCTTAGTTCCCTGAACTTTGAACAAATCATTAGAAGATGGCCATGAAAAACAAAGGACACTCCATCACCGAAAACTCGACCAGACAGAGAAAAAGCGGCGGTTACGGGATTTCGATCGTTCATTGGCTCTCACTTCCATACCAATAGCCGTGGAGGTCAGGAGACGGGAGGGTATAGAGAGCGAGAGGAGCGGTAGCCATCGGTCTCTCAAAACAGTAGAGGATCACAAATCTTTTACGCGTTCTCTCTCTCTCAGCACTCCTTAAATGGCCTAACCCCCCGCCCCCCTCCCCCTCTTTATGTTGGCACTTGACTGTTAAATGACGAGTGGACTTGGCCACCATGCCCAGACAAGTAAACCAAAAGAAGTATCGTCCGTACCCTCGAAGACGATGCTCTTAGCCTCGCGCCGGGTGCTTATTAGCCGTGCCTCAAGAGCGTGCTAGAATACAGTAGAGCACATCAAAGACAACGAGAATTCGACCTCCTCGCGCGAGGCTAGATCGTCTGTTACGCGAGTTGCGAACTCGCGTTTCGTCTCTGCGCAGGTGGCGGGAGACTTCGAAGACGTTGGAAGGGATGAAACGGTCTAAAAGACAGAAACGAAAAAATACGAAGGCATTTCTCCTGCCCGGGAGAAGAAGAAAAACACGATAGAAGGCGACGAAGAGCCCACTCGGCATTGTCTTACTTGATATTGTCTTTCACATATTTTTACATGCCTTTCCCGTTTTTCTAGTGGTTGTTGTGACCTGTCATACAAAAAATCCAATTTTTTTTGCGGCTATTCTTTCCTTTCTATTGTTTTCTATTTTGTTGAACTTGCTCTCGTTATGCTGCTGAATGTTCTGCTCGTATTGCTCCAGTTACTCTATTATTCTCATATTTTAAAATGCAACGAGTAATTAAAGAAATCCGTTATTATTATTTTGTAACGAAATTACATTGCGAATTTCTTCCGAAGAAAAAGTAACGTGGCAATTACAAAACTACTTAAAAAAGTAACAGATTACAAGTTTTCCGTTCCTTGTAATGAATTACTTCCGAAGTCTGGCGTATAAGCTCCCTTCGGCAGTCAAAGTTGCGCGTCTGTTTTTCAAGTGTCACCGCGCCGCTATTCGCCGATATCCTATCACGTGAGGAGCCGACTCACATGCCGTGCAGGAAAGTAGATGTTACGCTCGCCCCGTCATACGTTCCCCTGCTTTTGAGCGCGCCGCGAGCCTCGAACGCGTGGCGCCGCTATTCGCCGAATTCAGTCAGGTGAGAGCAGGCTCCGAATGCCGTGCAGGAAAGCCGGCGCTACAGGGATGAATGCGCAACTCTGGCTCCCGTAGGGAGCCTCTACAGGAACTCTAGGCCGAACTAAATCGAATTGATAATTCTTTTACATGTAACGACAACCAATACAAATGTCAAAGCACATTCCACAAGAACAAAATGGCGACATTCAGTTCAAACCTCCTCTGAGCGCCGCCATTCGCTTTCTAAAATCTGCACCATCACACAGTCGGCTCTTCAAAGCACGTCACTACTTGTAGGAAGCTCTTATCTAGGGACTTTATGTCACACGAATAGGTGTCGCCATCTAGGGGTCAACTTTTAAAGCTTCTTCAAGATGGCCACGTCAGCCTTAAGATATTTTTGGGGGAAACAACTGCATGTGGGAAGGAAGGTTGAAGATAAGAAAAGACAACCGAGCGCTGGCTCCCGCTTGAAGACACTCGACCACCGATCCCCCTAACCTGCAACGGTGGTATAATGCGCCAGTTTATAAACAACGAGTTTATGAATTATCACATAATGTTTCCTGCCGAGCATTGTACCTTTTATTTAAAAATCAATTAAAACGAAATAGCTTTAGAATAGTTTGAAGAAGGGAATTGGTGCATCGGTGTTTGATTGTGGAGCTCGCTACAGATTTTCAGCACGTGGAGTAAAAGTTTGATTTGGAAAGCCTGGCATCGCGAGTTCAACTATTGCTACCTCTCATTTCTCTACGGAAAGATGTTGCACCGACAAGTATTCAAAGTACGTACTAAACAATGATTACTATACTTCGTTTCAGCTGAACTCCAGACGCAGCCCACGCTACGAGCTAATGGGAGCAGTCAAGCGGCGTCAAGAGCGCAAGTTACTAGGCCTTTTCTGTTTACGATCGGTTTAGCGATGATAGAACACGTACACAAACATGACGAACACCATGACGGTACGCTTTTGAAGCTGTCTGATTGGTCCCTATCAGCTGGTAGCGTCGGCTGCGTCTGGACTTTAGGTGAAACGAAGTACAAGAGGCTCGAAGACGTTTTGCATTATACGGCGAGCAAGTTAGTCAACTCCTTGAACACATCGTACGTTTCTTTTTTTTTTTTTTTATCCTCGAAATGCGCCTAGGTGCGTTTGTTTATTTTCGAGCTAAGGGAATGACGACCAGATCTTGGCCGTCTCGTTATCGCACGTTTCCATAGCCTCTTATATACTGACGAAGCCTGGCAGATCACCACGAGAAGCGGCCGCCGAAATAAAAAAGGTGGAGCGGCAGACAACGGACGAGAGAAAAGCCCCGCGACTGGCGCTCCGCTGCGGCGAGACGTTGAAACGCACTTCTCCCGAGCGAACGAGTGTGTTTCGGGTCCTCGCCGCTGCAAAAGCTGTGCGCTGACGTCCAGGTTCCCCGAGAAATGGCTCTTTGATGCTCAGTCATATCAGATCCTCGAGCTCCCAATTGGCGACCGGGCACTCTATGGCTCCATCGTCGAACTGCCACGCTTTGTGAGTATAGAGGAGGCTATGACGTTCCCTTTGCGTTCTCTGTGTTGCCCTTTGACTCGTGCGCCCCTCTTTTGGGCCCCAATGCGCCAAAGATCCATTTTAGATGACTTTTTCTCCGTGTAGGTTACTGACAGCTAGCAGAATATCGAACGTTTTATACATCTTAATTATCGCTCCTCATCCAACGAATATGCGGCTTCGCCGATAAGAAAGCCGGAGAACCAATCGCAAAGCGAGAATCGCGAACATGCAAGGTCACGCCCTCCGTTTCTCAAGATGTCAGCGACTATACACACTGACGAACGTCCGTGAGTGCACTTTCCTGCCGAGCACGAAGACATTTGGTTGTTCGATTTACTCGCACCTCCCCCACCGGTGCAGTAAAGTGTAGGGCAGCGGTACTTCCGGTACGTGTATCGAGATATGACCGGAAGTACGCATTCGTACGCTTTTCTGCACCAGCGCAGGGGGTGCCTGTAAATTGAGCGAGCCTACTAATTCGTGGCGAACAACGGAAGAACGGCAGCGAATAACGATGCTCGAAATACGAGTAGACCCGAAAATGCGACAAAAGCGGAGTCAATTTGAGCGAGTGAAACATTACGTTAATGTTTCCTCGCGCGCGTCCCAATATATTGTGTAGCCTAATCGCATTCTGAGCTTCGTAATTCGCTGGAATCTTTCCGTTGTTTCCGCAAGTGGCTGTCTCGTGTCCTGCCGAAAGGCGAACTCACGGGCGTATTTCGAAACGCAGTAGACTCTGTTTACTTTAAGTCCGAACACCGCTGACGCCACGACCCGATGGAAACAATCGTGCAGCGCCCAAAAAGTGCCTTGTCATGACGCTCGTCATTTTTGCGCGTTTGTTATCACCGGCTAGTCCATCAACTGTCACCAGCTAAACTGAGCTGAACGCTCAAAATAAACGGAGGTTCAAGGGAGATTCATTTGGCGTGACTGGTTTCGCAGGTGAAAGCAAACTCACCAAGCCGACGATAGCGTTGATTATGCACTTTTGAGACCGCTTCATCGGCTCCATAGAATCATAGCGTAGGCTTCGCTCCAACTTTGTGTGAAGCTGAGTTTATACTCACTTATGTCTAAGTCCCGCTGTAGCGACAAACAGAAACAAAAGACAGCGACAAGCGTCAAACCAGAGTCTTTTGCGATTTAAGAGGCTTTGTCGAACGAAGGAAGCTATGATCAAACACGGGCATCATGCGCGCAAGGAGATCTTTGGCAGGCTTGCAATCATTCGTGCTTACTTCACGAGCACCGAACGACTCAACGCCTCCCAAAGGTACCATCGCGAGCATGCTGCATGTGTTGCAGGCCTGTTGTCGTCGTTTGTTTATGCTTTTCGCTCTAGTGGGACTCGGACATTAAAGTGCCACCTCACTTTTGGTCAGTGTGATTCTGGACCAACAGATGGAGGTGGGATTGCCTTCGAGACATGTACATCAATGCGAGAATTCGTGTGTGGTGGCGCTTCAATATAGTGAAGTATTTTTCTATATCCTGAAATCGACATCCCTGGTCCTTCGCTTGTTTTCCTCTGCGCGAGCTTTCTTTGGAACGCGCACAGCTGCGCCAGTTCACGTGCAAGGGTGTCAGTTGCCTACACTAGAATGTACTAGTACACTGTACCTACGCTCCCAGCTCACGTCTCCAACACATGTGGTCAGAACAAAACGCGAAAATCGTCCTGAGCCAAATGGCGAGACACATGCACAAGAAAACAACCGACGCGTGGAAAAATATAAAATTGCCTGTGCGCCGCTAGCACCCCCGGGGATTTCGGACGCCAATTACACGTGTTTCAACGCGATCAGATTTATATGACGGGCCGGCCCTTTTGTCCTGCGTGTGTTTGGCTCTTTGTAGATTTTCAGGATAACGTGATGACGTGATAGACTTGGTTTTCCAAAATTCTAGATTGAGAATTTAAATACGTCAAAAATCAAAACAAATCAACCATTTTTTTAGGGGGGGGGGGGGGAGGGGGGTCAGATGTCTTATTTAGGCAGCTGGGTGTTTATTTTGACCATAAGCACAAGACCGTAAAACACAAAGAATGACACTCAGGTTAGATATTGTTTGGTAAACCCGAAGTAGGACTGGTGCGGGGGTCATAATAAAAGAATGCCAAGGATAGGAATCAACTCGCAGCAATAAATGATAAGCATTAATTTGAATACGAGTTCAGTGATAAATGCAATGACTTTCCAGGTAAAAATACTGGGTCTGTGGATAGCTTTTGAACAGAGTTTAAGAAATGTACCAGTCTTAATTTGGTGATTTATGCGCGCAAAAGTGGTGTGCGAAAATTTGAGATATGCGAACGGGTAGAGTTTAACGTTGTATAAAATATAGTGTAAGCACGCACATAATACGGTGACTCAGACTGAAACAGTACTACATTTTACGCTAGCGTTGAGCATACCGTAATTTAAGGGTGCATCGAAAGCTAAAGCTTGTACACATATACTGCTCAGGCCGTAATGTTTGAATGTTCATAGTACTTTACTATCATCAGATCTGGTTTAAGTTGTCTCCTGATTGCTTACAACAGAAAGAAGGAAGCGTTCTAACTCTGGGTTGAAAGAAGAGCTCCACCTGCCGACAGCTGTAAATCATCTCGGCGCCGATTATGAGTATTCACTAAATGCCAACGGTCGCGTGCTTAGATTGAGTTTTTCCCACGTGAATTTAGTAATATCGCAATTGTTCTTGAGAAACAACACATTTTACTCACGTAAGCGGTCAGATGTGAAGTTTCGAATATTTTGTATTGATTGTGACACACATGGCAAGTAGCATAGGATTTTTTGCAATCCGCGAGAAAGAATTCGCCTGGCTTACCTTGGTTTCTAATGAATGTAGAACGCTAAAACCACGAGATGAATCGCAGTGGAAAACGAAAACAATAATTATAAACAAGTGTGTAATCACGCGTAAACTGAGCGCACTCCGCATATGCATAAGGTATGCTTTGTTTCACTAAACATATTACCAGTAAAGTATTTGGTTTTGTCGTGCGAGCGAAGCGGAAAGTATGTAGAAGCTCGAGGATGCTGCCCTGAGCTACTCTTCCATTGAACAAGCGCACCGTTCAAAGCATAGAGTTTGCTTTTATAGTTTTTGGTGACTGAAACGTTTTAAAACAGTATTATAACTAATTATTATTTTTAATTTTTTTTTCATTACGGCGCCTATGTTTTTTTTTGTCTTTTGCGTTTAACGTGCCATTTTCTTAGTTGTATGATATTTTCTAGAAGTCCGACAACTATTGTCTGTTTCATCATAAGTATAAAAACTGCATAATCAAAAATGTAGCCCCAAAAAAAAAACGCGAACACACGAGCACAGATTAAACGTGCAATGTCACGGCGCAGTCAAAATTAGTTGTTAGTTTTTTGAAGAGCAGGAGTTTCGTAGGGCGACATTGTTACCTGTTGTAGATTGTAAATTTAGCCCGCGCAGTACGACTGTGAGCTCGGGGTCTTTAACGTGCATCACGCAGTATATGTGATACACGATCGCACGACGGTAGGATGCAGATGATAAAGGCGTTTTTTCAAGTACCGCCAACTATTGTTGTGGAAACGCGCAAGACACGTGCCACAAGCGGGTGCTCCGCCAACATTCGCTTCCAAGGGCCAGTCATTTTAGTCCTGCATAGGGTACCTTTATGTGCGCTTTGCGGGTGGAGACATCTGGCCATTTTGTTCCACACTTCAGTTTTCTTTTTTTGTTCAGAAGCGCGTGAAAGAGCATGTCCCTGCACGCGTTTGTGGCGCTCACTGTGCTATGGCGACATTTTGTTTTCGTCGATCTCTTTGCATTTTACCCGTGAGCGCGTGCTGTCAGCATCGGGTACAACAAAGGGTGGCATCACCCTAAACAAAAGGACATTGGCTACGTTTACATGAATGCGATCGTAGCGCATCGAATTGAGCTGGGACCAATCGCGCGCAGCCTGTCTTCCTACTTCTTCCTCTTCTACTTATCTGGTACCAGTCAAAAGAGTCAAACCTCGATTCGATGCGCAGCGGTCGCATCCATGTCAACGCAGCCATTGAGGCACCCTCGTGCTGCGCCGCCATTTGTCTCCAATGGCTGTTCGAGACAGAGGCCTCGTGCACTGGCACATATGATGTTACTCGAAAGACCAACGCAAACACATCGAGGGTATTTACAGGAACTGCAGCGTGAGCTCCATGCATTTAACGGAACTCGCGATCGTGCATTTCTCCACGTGTTCTTACCTGCGGTGCCACAACACCCTCGGCCAACGATCCCCTCCCTCACAGCACTCGGTTTGGCCTAGCGAGCTAAACAAAATGAGTTACGCTTAGAGTACCGGCACTTTTTTCCCCAATATTGTTGTGGGCGCCGCCATCTTGGTGGTTAGTACAAAGCAAACGCAACTGCCGATCGTCCTGATCCAAAAGTTCGACTTCCTCAGCGTTAGTTTCGGTGTTGGGAAGCTCACATACAAGGGTCGTTCATAAAGTTCGTATTATTGTCACGAAGGAATAGAGATTCAGCAATCAATTTCGAGTAGGAGTTGAGATTTTGTCTACATGTTCGCCACCAAAGTTACCCACCATTTCCAGCGATTCACCACATGCCGGAGGCCATTGTTATAGAACTCCTCGTTTTGAGTGTTCAGGAATCGCTCCACCTGAGCAATCACTCTGTCGCCGTCCTTGAAATGCTTTCCTTTTATTTGGCCACACTGGAAGCGTCTGTGCCATTTAACCAAAGTGTCATAAACTGGGGTGCTGTCCCCGAACAACGCTTTCAGATTGGAATGAATATCCTTGGCATTGCTTCCCTTCAAATGAAAACAACGGATCACTGCGATGTGCTTGGCACCGACGGGTGGTGCCATGTTTGTTTCAACTCCCTAGCGGTGTTCCGAGTTACTATAGCATGCGATGTTTATATTGTGCGAAAACTAGAGGGACGCGCTCTTATGTTGATGCCTGTTTTGTTCCGTTTTTTTTAATTTTTTTGTACCGATAATACGAACTTTATGAACGCCTCTCGTAT
The DNA here is from genome assembly GCA_013358835.2 of Ixodes persulcatus. Classification (NCBI taxonomy): domain Eukaryota; kingdom Metazoa; phylum Arthropoda; class Arachnida; order Ixodida; family Ixodidae; genus Ixodes; species Ixodes persulcatus. Next base: position 644,256 of record JABSTQ010009088.1, read on the forward strand.
TACTGCTTTGCTTTGTCGCGAACTCTTTAGACATTTGTGGAGACCAAAAAAGCGTTTTCCTGTGATTTCAGATAAAGCTTCAGAAAACTGACAGTCATCAGTTTAAGCACCAAGATGTGTTTTAAGCGTAGCCTATTTAGTGGCTCTAGTTTAGCCCGACCGCAAAAGCACAGAAAGAGAACCAACTGCTTGACCTCGCGCTGTTGGCGCTGCTTCAGTGGCTTCATCAGCCCGTAGCATTGGCTGCGCTCCGAACTAAGGTAAAACAAAGCAAATATTCAGATCTTAGGGCTTAACAAGCCAAACCAACGAAGTGGGCTTTAAAACCAAATATAGTCGAACCATTCCGTCAAGCATAATTTGACTGCGAAAATGATTCTTGCAAGTGTTAAAACGAGTCAAATGTTTTCGCATACGTGGCGGAATCCCAAATGGCGGAATCCCTTTCATGGCCCCCATTTAATTTGGATCGCGTCAGGCATTGTTGCGTATGGACCGTAGCGGGGTTAAGTCGGCGATAAATCAAACAACCTAGTGTTGTGAACTGCCTTCTATTATGTCTGGTGTTGAAATAGGCCTTATGGCTACAAAGTGAAACAAGCCTCAAGAAGGAACCGGACCGGTGATGAATCGTGTCTACGGCTCCGTCTGCTTGCGAGACATTAACCTTGGTCGGGTCGGCGGACGATGCCCGTGGCTGCATTCCGTCGCGTCTGCTTTCTTCTGCCTGCGGGGGCTGTACAACACTATACCCGTTTTCACCTTAATGGTATATTCGGCTGGTCACTTTTCAGCCTCTTGGAGCGCTCTGAAAAGCCGGTGTGCATTCGGCTGGTCGATGCCAGGCGCTCCAAGTATATTCTGCTTGTTCTTTCGGAGCGCTCTCGAAGCTCCGACTCTCGCCGTCCTCCGAATCGGAGCGGTTTGAGGCGCTCTGACTTGGAAGTGGGAGCGCGCGAGAGATCTGGCTGCCGACCGGTCACGTGACTCCAGCCATTCCGCCATTTTGCTTTTGTGTTGGAAGCGGACGGCGAGAACGCGGCTACTCCGCAGAAAGAGGGCTGCAAAAAACAGCCGTCAGTCTCGATGCCGTCACCGTTGTGTTGTGCTCCCCGAATTGAGGTGAAATGTCGTTGAAACGAAGACGTTTAATGTTAGGGGTGGCACCGTCAGTGCTGCTGGCGAAGCTAGCAGACAGCGACAACACCAGCAGCTCGGACGACGACGACGAGGGTCGTGTTTACGAAGCGAAGTTTGCCGAGTTGTTTGATGCACCTTGTACGGTGCCCAAGGTCAAGGCTTATGTTTCTATAGTGCGAACCTACTCGGACAAAGCGATAAGATCAAAAATACGAGAGTTTTCAAGCTGTAATGTTGTCTTTTTTTTTTATAGTTTCGCAGGAACATCCGCTTGGCACGGCTGGCTTGCGATGACCTTATCAGCGTCCGCGTTGACGGCTGCCATTTTTCAAGGATTAACGGATGAATGGATGACTGAATAATGCTGAACCCTTTGAATCCGAGAAGCAAAAGTTCCGCTAGAGGGCGGCTCGCGCCGTCCACTAGTGGCGCAGGCCACCCTCTATCCGCTAGGTTTGCCGCTCTGAAAAGTTGAGGAGCGTTCGGCAAAGTGGGCGTGTCCCTCTCGTCGCATGCTTATTGGTCCCATGCCGTCGCACATGTTATTCCGTTCTGCAAAGTAGTTCCGATAAAAGTTTGCTCTCTGGGAAGCTAGCGTTATAAGCTTAGATAATTTTGTTATTCTCAGTAGCATAAATAATATACCTCCTTAGTACGTGTGTATTCACGTAATTCAACGCCTCACAAGATCTGAGGATCGATGTTCGTAGCCAGCCGGCCAGCCGCTGTCGCTCGTCTTCCAAAATGGCGACTCCAACAACTCTGGCTGATCGGTCCGTGTTGTCAGCACTCTTTCCTGAAGACGCTTCCCCTCGGCTGTACTACAAACGTCACGCAAGGGGTAATGTCCTGTCGAGCCAGACAAGGCAGTGTATTTTGAACGTTCATTCTTGGATGCGGCGGCAGTACCAAGAAACAAATGTGGAAGTCGTCAACCTGACTGCCGCCGCAACTGGGATCAGTGTTAGCTCGGTCTACGAGATCAAGCGTGGCTTCAAACGTGCCAACGGAGCTGTGAAATCTCCTTCAAAGAAGCGCCCGAAATTTGCTGATAAAAGGGAGAGGATTTCAAATCACGACGCGTGCACGTTGACGGCCGTGAGAAGCTGGCTGCACAATTTCTTCCGTCGGGGGGAGAGCCCAACGTTGAAGAAAATCGCCGCTCGTCTCCAAGAAGACGACTTGCTGCCGTTCTGGGACTACGCTGTATCGCCTGTCGAAGGACATGGGTTTCGAGAAACGGAATCGCTAACTCCTTCCTAATTGAGAGAGAGGACATCGTCGAGTGGAGGCGGCGGGATTTGAGGGCAATCGTAAAGCACAGAGACCAGAACCACAAGATCCAGGACGAGACTTGGGTGAACGCCGGCCTCACAGTTGACAAGGTGTGGACTGACAGCACCATAAAGTTAGCAAGGCAAGCCTTCATGTCTGGACTGACGACCGGGCTAAAGGCTCCTTCTGGAAAAGGTGAAAGAGTGATTGTCACCCACGCAGGTAGTGACACTGGCTTTGTGTCCGGCTGCCGGGACGTGTTCCGTGGGAAGAAAAAGGAGGGACTACCACGATGAAATGAACTCGAACAGGTTTGAAGCATGGTTTCTTCATCTGCTGGACCACATCGAGCCTAACAGCCTAACTGTTATAGACAACGCGCCGTACCACAGCAGAAAGGCTGAAGCTGTTCCCACAACTGCAACAAAGAAGGGCGAGATCCAGCAGTGGCTGTATTCATGAATCTAGACTGGACTTGCCACAATGAAGAAAAAAGACCTTCTGAGCATTGTGGTAACGGTGAACGATCGCTACACAAAGTACAAAGTTGACATCATGGCTACGGACGCCGGACACACAGTGTTGAGGCTGCCCACCGTAACATTCCGAACTAAATCCTATAGAGTTGATATGGGCACGAGTCAAGGTCGCCTCCAAGAACATCACATTCAAGCCCAATGACGCTGAGCGGATCTTGAGAGAAGCAGTGGACAACGTAACAGCTGTCCATTGGCATGACTGTGTAGAGCATGTGAGAAAAATGGAGGCGAAGTTTCGATAATGTGATGACCGAGAGTCGAACCTCGAGCCAGTCATCATACCCCTCGATGCAAGCGAGATGGAGGAGGAGAGTGGAGACGACGACGAAACTGACGACGAGGACGAGGGTGAAGAGATCTTCGGGTGTTCAGCCTTTAGAATGGAAGTGACCGTGAACTAATGTCCCCCTAGGACATGTTCTCTCCTGAAAGTGGCTAGAACTTTGGACTCTGTTTGTCATACCCCAGAGCAGAAAGCGGTCCTTTTAAGGACCATTCACATACTGCAAAATCGGATTCCCTACTTCATACACGCCTAACCTCCAGTGTCATGTTGTTGTCGTGATTCTACCTTTCATAACGTAATAGTCTTGTTCATGGCTTCTCGAGGTCTTTGAAATCAGCTGTATGTATTCCACTGCACCGTGAATAACTAGTACAAAGATTTACACTACAAAAAAAAAGTTTGCAGTTGTGCTGCACTCGCTGATTTGCCCATCTACAGCAGAGGTGTCAGGCGCCTTTTTGGCTTTTTGCTTTCTAAATATATATGCCTACAATTACACTTTAAGGGTCGTTTTCATTCAAGAAAGAAGACGTAGTGTTGGCGGCATGCCGAAAGTGGACCATTGTTCTGCAATGTGACCCTGAGCGTAACATTTAACTTGCTCACCTCATGGACATTCAGTGTCGCTGACACATCATTTTGAGGTCTAACATAATGTTCAGCCCAGTCTTTCATTGAGATAGCTCCGTTATTGCAGTGATCAGTTCTCCAGGCGGCTTATGGGAAAGTAAACTCACAAACTGCCAGCCACATGCCTTGGGGTCGCTCTGGCAATAATCGTATCTCACATCAACCACGCTGTTTCTGCTTATAATCATGATTTGTACCTCCATCCCCACACAACAGAACTGAAGAGAACAGAATTAAAGAATAGAAATTGAAATTCACCGCCACACACAAGGAAACCGATTGCCCACTCAATATATACACGTGAACGTCAGCGAAATAACGTAAACAAAGGTATATTAGGACAGAATAAACTATGCAAACTTACGTTCGTGGCTGGTAGCAGATCTGATCAATCCCAGTTCATCAAGTTTGCTGCGATGTCGATGATGTCAGCTGATAGTTTTGCTTTAGCGCTCCATGGTTGCCATTAAAAACCTTCAATACGCTACAACTGGCAGACATTGATTTTTTTTTCTCATGGTGTTTTTAGAAAGCCGATGGTATAAACAATGTTAGATATACAAAGATATGTTTATTGCAAACAGTTTAAAGAAGCGATGCAAAATTGTGCATAGCATAAGCATGTTTATCAGAAACAAACGCTATTTAACGAGGTATGTTCTAGCTTTTTGGAACTAGAGGATGCTGCAGTGCTAAATTAATTTTGGTTTCGGTCTCTAATTGTGGATCCCACCACCTCCCGACGGAGAGAGGTGAAGTCTACGCGATATCGTGCCATTTCATTGGTGGAAACTCAGAACACTCCGCCACCGGCCGGACTAGTTTTACTTCGGTTCTTAAGGTGAAAACGAGTATAGAGCGCATGACACAATAACGCCGACGTTAGAGTGCCAACAGCAGAGCGCCACGACGTTAGCGCTTGCGACACTAGAGCGCCGTGACGTTAGCAGCGCGCGACACGAGAGCGCAGCGACGTTAGAGCGCGCGACTCAAGAGCGCTGCGACGTTAGCGCAAGCGACTCGGGAGCACAGTGCGTGTCATTAGAGCGCCTGTCACGAGAGCGCACAACCAGTTCAGCGCGAGTGGCCCGACCTGACCGACCACTTGTTCGGACATCGCGTGCTTTATGTGAAATTGGCGGGAATTCACGCCGCGGCATTCAACAACGACATTGCGAAATGAGTCGACGAAAGTCTTGCGTGTGACAAACCAAGACATGTTACAAAAAGCTGACAGCAGAAAAAAAAATTAATATCTGTAGCGTCCATTTCCGCAGAAAGAAACACTGCAGCTGACCAAGCTTCATTCGTTCTTCAAATTTTATCTCACAGATTTGCAGGGGGGTTTTCCTGTATCCGTCAAAAGGCTGAAAATTTCTGCATCCGATAAAATTTCGCTGAGTTTTCCTTCGTAAAGTTTTTCACTGATACTTTTTTTTAGCGGTGAGCTTTCTTCATTACGGTCATGGACGTCACAATACTATTTAATGTTATGTGAGGGACGTCTCAATAGCCACCAAATAGATCGGAACCGAAATGCCTGTCAACAATAGTTCAAATATAGCAAAAAGTATAAACTATTTATAGTATATCCGTGAGGCGCACCGCGGCGCCGTGGAGAAATATTAGACTCGCTGCTCCGCCCAAGTGCAGACATTCCCGGTACGTATATTGCCGCGCGCGCAGCTCGCCAAGTAGGCATCGCGCGCGTGGCCTAACGGTTATAGCGCCTGCCTCCCACACGAAAAGCCAGGGTTCGATTCCTGGCCGCGGGGACGCCTTTTTGTTGACATCTGATGTAATATTCTGGTAAATTCGAGAACCGTGTTGCTTGTTCGAGTTTAGAAAGTTCTACACACCGAACCTTCTACGCCGATTCTTCCAGAACCCTCCGCGTGTACATAAGAGGCTCCGCGTGGCGAGTCGCGATCAGTTTCGCCCCAGCGTTCGACTCTGCTCTTTCGCCGACTTCGACGCCCGCGACGCTCTACTGTTATCTCTTGTTTTCTTCTTTATTTTTGGGCACAAGTTCGCCCGATTAAACGTTTAGTTTACTCAGTTATTCGCCGCCTCATCACTTGTCATTCGTGACATTTTGGTGGAGGTGCGGGGTAACGCATGCCCCAGCCGCGTACCCCCCCGAGGGCCCGCAGTGCAAGTCCGACGCCAAGCCCACGAAGAACCAACGAAGGCACTACCGAGATCCGGTTCAGTCGTCGCACCCTTGGCCTACCCCCGGAGTTAGGACCCTTGCCACCCAGGACCAGGCAAACAACGAGGACGACGATGGCCATCCAGTCGGAGACCCCGGCCGCTCCTGCCGTCGTTTACCTGCCCGTCGTACCGCGGACGGCTGCTCTATTCCACGGCGAGCAATACGAAGACGTCGAAGACTGGATTGACCAGTATGAACGCGTTGCCCGCCACAACTGCTGGACCGACGAGCAGCGCCTTCACAACGTCTATTTTTCACTTGAGGGTACCGCCAAGCACTGGTACGAGAATCATGAGTCCTCTTTGACGTCGTGGGATATTTTCAAGACCGATCTCAAGGATACGTTCATCAACCACCACCGCCGAGAGAGAGCCGAGGACCTACTGCGAACCAGAACCCAGGGCCCCAACGAGAGCGTCACCGGCTTCGTAGAGGACGTTCTGCGCCTGAGTGCCCGCGCCGACCCTCGGGCTACCGAAGAGAAGAAGATACGAATTCTCATGCGCGGGGTGAGAGACGACATTTTCGGAGGCCTCGTCCGCAACCCGCCGGCCACCGTCGACGCCTTCGTCACCGAGGCCACCAACATCGAGCGCGCACTGACGGCCCGAGCAAGCCACTACCACCGAATCGCCGTCGCGCTTGCGGCTCCAACTGTCGCTGCTTCCCTTCTGGACCTAAATACCAGCGGTGCCGACAACCTTCGGGAGATCGTCCGTGAAGTCGTCCGGGAAGAACTCCGCTAGATACTTCCCGCTGCGGATCGCCCGTCCTCACTGACGCTCGCCGAGGTCGTCCGAGAGGAAGTTCACCGAGCCTTCCAGCCTGAGGTTCCGGTCAACACGACGACACCAGAGGAACCGACTTTGAGCTACGCCGCCATAGCCCGACGACCGCCGCAAGCTAACCGCCAGGCCACGGCGCCACCCCGAAGAGACCCTCCGATGCCACAGTACCCTCGACGCCAGGAAGGACAAGTCCAGGACGTCCGCCCGGAGCAACCCTCGCCGAGGAAGACCGACGTGTGGCGAACGGCCGACCGACGCCCGCTCTGCTACCACTGCGGGGAAGCCGACCACATCTACCGCAGCTGCCCCTACCGTCGACTTGGGCTGCGTGGTTTCCACCCGAACGACCCACGCCCGAGGTACGGCGAACGCCCTCGCGATATCGAGGAGTACCTTCGACGCTCGCCTTCTTCAGTGCCGTCTCTCCGCCGTGAATCCCGCTCGCCGTCACCACGACGTTCAGCGTCTCCAGCGCCACGACCCCGCCGAGAGAGCCTGTCTCCCCTGCGTCGCCGGGAAAACTAGGCGCGGCAACGCCTGGAGGTGGCGTTGCCGAAGACGACCGAAGTAAAGAGCCTCCAAGAACGACGGAGCGCTCCCACTCTCCCGACGCTGCGCATCGCAACGACGCTCCTGCTTCGGTGTCCAACAACCTCAACGTTATCATCGACGGCCACGACGCGACGGCACTCGTCGACACCGGAGCAGACTACTCCGTTCTGAGTGGGAGGCTCTCCCGCCGCCTTCGAAAAGTCATGACGCCGTGGGATGGACCACAAATAAGAACCGCCGGAGGGCACCTCATCACGCCGGTCGGGAGATGCACTGCTCGCGTCGAGATTCACGGTGAGACGTGCCCTGTCAAGTTCGTCGTTCTGCAAGACTGTTCGAGGGACGTTATCCTCGGAATGGACTTTCTCTGCGAGTATGGCGCCGTCATCGACCTCGGGGCAAACCAGTTGACGCTGCGAAAGCCTGTCCTGCCCCCGGTGGAGGCCAACACGACGGCATCCGCGATCCGAGTTATAGCCGACCATGTGAATCTGCCGCCGCGGTCGAGTGTTTTCGTCACCGTCATGACCGACGCAGCCATGCACGGCGAAGCTCTTCTGGAAGGCAGCGTTCAACTGCTCCTTGAAAAAGGAATTGGCGTCGCACGAGGCGTAAGGGATCTTCAAGAAGGACGAACAACTGTTCTCGTGACAAACTTTCGAGAGGAACCGCAGCACCTAACGAAGGGTACCACCATGGGCTACGTCGAGGAGCTACAGACGCCAGCCGTGGTCACCGCAGTCTCAGAGGAAACCTCGTCGCCACAACAGAAGAGCACGACGCCGCCGCCGCTCGACATCGACCCCGAGCTCCCAGCTTCGAAGCGCCGGCAACTGGTTGATCTCCTCGCCGAATACAGTGACTGTTTTGCCACGACATCGAAAGTTCGCCAAACACCAATGGCGAAACATCGCATAATTACCGACGACGACGCACTCCCTGTTCACCAGTCGCCGTATCGAGTCTCCTTAAAGGAAAGGAGAGTGATTCAAGATCAAGTTCAGGAGATGCTCGACGACGACATCATTCAACCCTCAAGAAGTCCATGGGCGTCCCCAGTCGTGCTTGTAAAGAAGAAGGACGGAACCCTGCGGTTCTGCGTGGACTATCGTCGACTGAACGCTGTGACGAAGAAGGACGTCTATCCGCTCCCCCGCATCGACGATACGTTAGACCGACTGCGCCACTCCCGATATTTTTCGTCGATGGACCTGAAGAGTGGTTACTGGCAGATTGAAGTTGACGAAAGTGACCGGGAGAAAACTGCCTTCGTCACTCCCGACGGACTGTACGAATTCAAAGTGATGCCGTTCGGACTTTGTACAGCACCAGCCACCTTCCAGCGCGTCATGGACACCGTGCTGGCAGGTCTGAAATGGCAGAGCTGCCTCGTCTACCTGGACGATGTCGTGGTATTCTCACGAGATTTCGACAAACACCTCAGACGACTTCGAGCTGTGCTTCAAGCCATCAAGACCGCCGGCCTGTCCCTCAAGCCAACAAAGTGTCGGTTCGCCTATGGGGAACTAAAGTTCCTTGGCCACGTCGTGAACAACGAAGGTGTTCTACCTGACCCCGAGAAGAACCGCGCCGTAGCTTCATTTACGCCGCCGTCTGACAAAAAGGCCCTGAGAAGATTTCTCGGACTCTGTGCCTACTACAGGCGCTTTGTTCGAGACTTCGCCAAGCTGTCCGCACCGCTGACACACCTCACGAAGGACGCCGTAAAGATCGAGTGGACAGAAGAGCACCAGAGATCATTCGACGAGCTCAAACGAAGACTCCAGACGCCCCCGATTCTTGGCCACTACGACCAGTTTGCTGAAACCGAGATCCACACCGACGCCAGTAACACCGGACTGGGTGCGGTACTAGTCCAAATGCAGGACGGCGCCAAGCGAGTCATCGCATACGCAAGTCGGACGCTGTCTAGCGCGGAGAGGAACTATTCAACTACTGAAAAGGAGTGCCTCGCTGTCGTCTGGGCAATAACAAAGTTTCGCCCATATTTGTATGGAAGTCCTTTTCGCGTGGTCACAGACCACCACTCGCTCTGCTGGCTGGCGAATCTGAAGGACCCTTCCGGACGCCTCGCCCGGTGGAGCCTACGACTGCAGGATTTCGACATGACCGTGGTGTACAAGTCCGGCCGGAAGCACAATGACGCCGACTGCCTGTCAAGGGCTCCAGTTAAGGCCGCTCCTGCCTGCACCAAAGAGGACGACGATGAGTGTTTCCTCGGCGCTCCGGATGTCAGCGACAAAGGCAGCACTCCAACGAGACGACCCTGAGCTGCGAGCACTCATCGAGCACCTAGAGGGTCAAGGAAGCGCCGTTCCCCGCGGTTTTGTACGAACACTGCCAACCTTCTCCCTCCGACGAGGTGTACTCTACAAGGAGAACTTCGGCGACAACAACACTGCATGGCTGTTGATGGTCCCGTCCAGTCTTCGAGAAGAAATTTTTCAAGCCTTCCACGATGACCCGACGGCGGGACACCTTGGCTACAGCAGAACTCTTGCCAGGATACGCGAAAAATACTATTGGCCCAAGCTTGCGAAGACAGTGCACCACTACACCCGATCTTGCCACGAGTGTCAACGACGAAAAAAACCACCGACGAGACCGGCAGGACTTCTTCAGCCTATTGCGCCCCCATCTGCCCCATTCCAGCAAATCGGAATGGACTTGCTTGGCCCATTCCCACCCTCGACGCAAGGAAACCGATGGATAATCGTCGCAACCGATTATCTCACGAGGTACGCCGAAACGAAAGCCCTTCCTTCAGGGACTGCTGTGGAAGTTGCCAAGTTTTTCATTGAGTCCATCGTCCTCCGGCACGGCGCTCCAGAAGTTCTGATTACAGATCGCGGATCATCGTTCATGGCACAGCTGACCCAAGAAATCCTCCGACTCAGTCACACCAGCCATCGTCGTACAACTGCGTACCACCCGCAGACCAACGGGCTGACGGAGCGACTCAACAAGACAATCGCCGATATGATCTCTATGTTCGTCGACGTAGAGCACAAGACGTGGGACGAGGTGTTGCCGTACGTCACGTTCGCCTACAATACGGCGGCTCAAGAGACCACTGGATTCACACCGTTCCAGCTGGTACATGGTCGGAAAGTAACGACCATGCTGGACGCGATGCTGCCCCATGAGCCAGCTGACAGTGAGAGCGACGACGCCCAGGTGGTTGCTCAACGGGCCGAAGAAGTCCGCCAGCTCGCCCGACTCCTGATTCAAGACCAGCAACGCGTCGACGCCGGCCGCTACAACCTTCGTCGCAGGGACGTCCAATTCCAGCCCGGAGACAGGGTGTGGGTGTGGACGCCCATCCGTCACCGCGGCCTCAGTGAGAAACTGCTAAAACGGTACTTTGGACCCTACAAAGTGCTTCGTCGACTCGGGGATCTGAACTACGAGGTGATGCCCGACGGAACACGGACTTCATCACGCCGCCCTCCACGACCAGAAGTCGTCCACGTCGTGCGCATGAAGCCGTACTACGCTCGATAGGACTGTGGACCTTATGTGTTCCAAGTAGGGCTGGGCGTCGATTAAAAATTTTAACCCGATTAATCGCCACCCTTTAATCGATTGATTAATCGATTATTCGGTTGCGTTGATTTTTATAAAAATATATTAAAAATAATGCAACAACTCGTCTTGCCTTTGAAGACTTATTTTACTCTGTTACACGGCGCAAAGGACATTTGCAATTGAGGATACATATAGTTCAACGATTCAAAGACTGACATATTTTGCTCCAGCTCCGAAGATAAAGAAGTTTGTCCACATTCTCCGACAGGAAGACAAGAAGTGAGGGCTTGGGCGATGCTTTTTTTCTTTTTTCAGAGAAAGGGGCCTCGATGAGAAGGCGTTGATTGTTGTCTGCGTTTTGGCGGATGGTCCTTAATTGCTGCAGCGGCGTACATGGGTGCTTCGCTCGTAAGTGATACTGAAGCGAACTTACGCTTCTACTGTATGAAAACGGCTTTTTGCAGATGATGCAGTGAACTTTCTTCGAGTTAAAAACTTCACCGCTGGAGTTTACTTTAAACCCAAACTTTCCAGCGAGATTGCCTTTCATACTTGTGAACTCGTCTATTTGTACGGGCCGAATACTGGAAAAGTAACCATGGCGTTGTTAGTTTCCCAGCTTGTTTTTCTGCTTGTTTGTCTTGCCTGGGCAGGATGTGTAATAGATCCTCAACACATGAAGTTTCGAGGTCGTAAAGGGATCAATTGCGGGCCCGGCTTGTTCGTCTGGCCTCGATCGGTAGAACTGTAATGTATATCCTCGAACACGTGACGCTTCGCGAGTGCGAGAATTGAACCTTGCTCATACTCATAGCACCTGGCTGGGAACAGAAAACCGCTCAGGACACAACGACCGGATGCACGCAGCGTTTTCCTTAAGGGGGGGGGGGGGGGGGGGGGGCGAGTCACTCCTAGTTCGGGCAGGTCGTCCAGGATAGAGCCATGCGTGCGTCCAGGTGACTTCTTTTGAGTACCGATTAAAAAACCGATTAACCGGTTAAAAAATTTGATCGCGATTAAAGCCTTAATCGATTAATCGGAAGGTTAATTGATCAATTGCCCAGCCCTAGTTCCAAGTGACTCTTTAGCTTACCGTTCTTTGTTTTTTTGTTTGGTTTGTTTTGTGCTGCATCGGGGCGATGCACTTTTTAAAGCGGGGGAGTAATGCCGCGCGCGCAGCTCGCCAAGTAGGCATCGCGCGCGTGGCCTAACGGTTATAGCGCCTGCCTCCCACACGAAAAGCCAGGGTTCGATTCCTGGCCGCGGGGACGCCTTTTTGTTGACATCTGATGTAATATTCTGGTAAATTCGAGAACCGTGTTGCTTGTTCGAGTTTAGAAAGTTCTACACACCGAACCTTCTACGCCGATTCTTCCAGAACCCTCCGCGTGTACATAAGAGGCTCCGCGTGGCGAGTCGCGATCAGTTTCGCCCCAGCGTTCGACTCTGCTCTTTCGCCGACTTCGACGCCCGCGACGCTCTACTGTTATCTCTTGTTTTCTTCTTTATTTTTGGGCACAAGTTCGCCCGATTAAACGTTTAGTTTACTCAGTTATTCGCCGCCTCATCACTTGTCATTCGTGACAATATGTCCCACCCCACTCCCCTGCCTTCTTTTCTCTCCGACGTCAGTAAACCATTGGTTAGAAAGAGTGGTACCCGTTTTATTTTTATTTTTTTATTAAAGCTATATTTAATCAATTAAAAATCACCCTCCGATCTGATGAGTCGCACATTTTTGTTCTGCCTGCGGAGCCGCGGGTACATCCCACATTTTGCGCCGTTCACTCAGCTGGTCATGCGCTCTCGTGACCTGCGCTCTAGTGTCAAGCGCGCTACTGTCGCAGCGCCCTCGTGTCGCGCGCTCTAACGTCGGCGCTCTAGTGTCGCCCGCTCTAAAGGCGCTCTCCCGCCTGCGGGACCCTAACCTTGGTCGGCTCCGTCTGCCTGATGCACCTTAATCTTGGTCGGCTAACTCCGAGGCTCCTGCATTCCTCGAAATGGAAACAACACTTTGTCCTGACCTCGAGTGCCACGTGTGTTGTGTACGCGTCTATTGTGAGTCACTCTCGGTTCAGGGGGGCGCCGACACCAGAGCAGAGAGATACTGCCATCTGGATGACATCCATACACCGGCGCCAGGATTCCGACTCCGAAGGAAGCTTCCATGACATCACATCATGCGAGTGAATGCCGAGCCGTCTGACCAATGGCAGTGCGGTCCTCTAATCCTAGTATTCGTTATATAAAAGCCAGTCCACCGCACTCTCAAAATACTCTCTCATTTTGAACCAACTGTACACAACAGTGTGCTTTTCAAGAGAGATCGCGGCTCATCGTCCTTCCCGCTGAGATCTAGCCCGCTGCCTGGCTCGAGTCGCCCCTCCACCACCTCAGACACCGCTCGTTCCCAACAGCATGTGTATTGACGCACTGTAGAACGCACGCAAAAGCAGCTGTTGTGCACCCACAGCCACGCGCTTGTTCTAACATATCTGGCTCGCTCACTGCGGGCATACAGGCATCTGACATTCTGACACCTGGCGCCTTTTCTGTCTTTCACGTGGCGTTCCAAGTTGCACACGATGGCAAATGCGCATCAAGCTACTATTCATGAACACGTGTCGCTATCGGTATTTTATATTAAGAAACTGCAATTTGCCATAACTGAATGGGAAAAGTTTGAGGTATAATAACATTTTAACGTGTAATATATAAATATGGGAGTTCTAGAATATTTAATATCGAAGGATGCTTCGTAATTTAATGTCTCGTAATTTTCACTAGTTGACGTGATTCCGTTTTTATAGCACCATAAAATAATATTATTTAAAACTTTTTTTTTTTAATTTTAAAATAACCATTATCTGTAGAGTTCGTTGCTTACTTTTTTAATTCATTATTCCCAACCGAACGCTCACGTAAACTATCGTAGACGATGGGACGTTATAACTCGAAAAATATATTTTTAAATATTAGAGACTATGGTTTATCAAAAGCTAAATAATTAACTAACTACTAAAAATAATCGTAATATCGAGACATTAAAGTATCGTTCAAAAACAGTTCTTTAATTTGACATTATCGTTTCTATCGTAGGATATATAAAAGAAAGTTATCAACCGTCAAAAATCACCAAAACGTCATGCACGTTGGGACTGCATTTTAAGGTTCAAGAAGCGCATGACTTATTATCTTGACGCTTCTTGAACCCTCATTTGTCTTTTCGTTTATGCCGGCTGATGCCGCAATTCTATTAACTGCGGAGCAAAAACTTGCGGAGGCTTAGCTCGGCTATGCCAGGATATACGTAGCGTGAGCTTATGCGTACAAAATGAGAGGCGCAATTAAGCGGCTCCGGCACAGCGTCAGACTTGGCTACTGCGCAACGGAGGCGCACAGCTGGGCACGCGGCGGCGCCAGTGCGTCTGCCGCGGCTATGACGTCACTCCTCTTGAATGCGCAAACCGGCGAGGCGCGCGCGACGGCGGCGGCTCCGGCGCGCCAGCTGTGCGCCGTGTGACGTCACTGCTCCTCGCGCATGCACAGCACGGCTCTCGAGGAGCCACGCGAAACTGCTCAACCTCGGCCAGTGTAGCTCGCGCTTCAAAATATAAAAAATTACAGGCTCTCGCTATGTTTCAGTTTCTTACGTTGTAAGAAACGTTGCGAGTGCAAAAAAAAAAATAACGATTTTGATAAAAAAATTAATTAAATAAGACTTATTTAATATGTGTCTGATTCTTTCGATTGAAATCTGACTTATTCCGTTTAAAAAAAATATTCAATTTAAATTGGGTAGATTTTATATAAAACAGATTAACTCGATTTGAATTGGACATTTTATTTATATCGTAGTTATTTGATATAACTCAAATTTACTTCGTTTTATTCATGTTTTTTTAAATTTACGTCGGATTAACTCCACTTAAGTAAAATTAATTTTATTTAAATCACTAAAGCTAGAAAATAGTTGCTATTTATTAAATCAGCACTCATTTTTTGATATGTGGCAGATTAATTGACTAATCCGCCCAATCACTGTTAACAATGCGGAAGAAATTTGTTTCTGAATTTAAAGGTTAGTTTAACGATTAACGACGCTTTATATCTATATATTTTTTTAGTTATCTAAAAGCTTTATTTGATTTTTTCGCGTTCTGATTCGCTCGCGATAAGACATTACATTTCTTCTAGTGTTTTCATTTCTTTCGCGCTCCGATTTTTTTTCTCCAATAGATCTCACGTAACTGACGAACGTACTGAAGGAAGGTACGAAGAAAGCTCAATGCTGCGATTTCTTTAGAACACTGATTTTTGCTCACGTTTAATCTGATATAAATCCTTCGTGATTTGTGATTATTTCATCTCGGTACAAAACAAACGCACATGAAAATAATAAAATGAGAAACAAACGATAAATAAAAAACGGTTTTCGATAGTAATTTTTTCCGGGAAAAGTATGATTTATATTATGATAATGACACTGGCCTGATTTAAATCGCAATCTAAATCATGATATAAATCACAATTTAAAACATCTAGATTTTTATTCTTCACCCTGACTATATAGTACTCGCATTTTCGGTCTTTATACCTCGTTCATAATGGCTTACTCTCGCACTCATATAGATAGCGAAGCCATGCTAGCGAGCTCGTAAACCCGGAGGCAATTGGGGGTGTGCACGAAGTCATCCAGCCACCAATAACACAAAGAATCGGTGAGAACCGTTTTAACGACGAAATCCCCGCTGCTTCCTTATCTCGCTTGTCCGGTTCACGAACCCTTTCAACCTAAACATAGCCCTGTGCTCAGCCCGAGTTTCAGTTTCAGTCTGCACTCTCCGATGATTGCCCCTTTTTTGCGGAAGCCCACACGTGTCTGGTGAATATCCCGCATGGAGTCGTCCCGAGGGCATTGGCGCACGTATAGAAAAAACAATAGTCCGCCCTTTTAAAGGTTCTCAGGTAGCTCATTGACTGATAAATTAATGTAATTAATCTCTATATGCAGCGTGTACACTAACGCTTCGATCCCACTTGGGACGGTCTGCCGAAATCGGTTTCTCAACGTATCGCACTAGAGTTTTCTGGTGAGGTGCCTTAACGTTGTGCATTCATCAATCGAGAGTATGAATACATGCATCTTCGGAGTCAAAAGAAAGTAAATAAAAACGATGTTTGTCCACAAAAAATATTGCTAAGACTTTTTTTTTTCACAAAATCATAAATAAATCGTTCGGGCTCTTCTGGCGACTGGATAATTGATAAAATGGGAAGAAAATACAAATTGCTTACCTATTCTTCACTTTTTGTGGCCCTGATATCCGCCACAAAATATCATTTAAGGGTACATGCAAAGTATAGGGAAAAGGTTTTTAATTTATCGCCATTTACTCAGGCGAGCGAATCTTTCCACAATTTTAGTGAAAGCTGATCATTACCTTTGGGCACCTTTGTAGTAAGTCCTAGGGCAATACGTTAAGAACACGATTTATATGGATCGTCTAAAGTAAGCTGACGCTGCAACCAATGCCCTAAGCACGAGATCCCGAAGTCGCTGCTTTGGCCGCAGAACGCGCCCTCGCGCTAGAAATGCATGTCTCAAAGCAGGGAGCACGGGCTAGCCACGCGCTTCTTTGGCAGTATTCTCAGCTTAAGGGCGAACAGAGTATATGTAGAAACAGGGCATGTTAAAAAATAAAAGTGGCGAAGTACCACATCCACGTTATACACGCAAATAGTAAATGAGTGCCTTATTTATTACCGCTGTATAGAAAGGGAGTTTTCGTAGGTCGTTTTTGCCGATCCCCAACGCTCTCCGCAACCCGCTACGATACCCGGAACTCGACACAGTCGAGGCCATCGGCGCACAGTCGCAGTAGCGGCTTCTTCGTTGCGGAGGGCTTGGCGGAGGGGGAAACGCGGTCTACGACAACTCCCTAAATACACAGATAGCGAGGTAACGTCTTTCTCTATTGTGGTGGCCAAATAAACATTAACTCAAAATATTATTTATAACAATGCAATCAAAGCAACGGTGGTGAGGGTCGGTGGCCTAGGACGGGTTGAGAAAGCTCGCGCTGCAGAAACCAGTGATCATTTTTGGGTTCCATTCGATTTCCTGCCTCGGTTCGTTTCGATCTTGAGGGGCCCTGCATGGACTTTTTTACTCGCTTTTAATTTGCACCGAACCTGAGCGCACTGAACGTAGTAACTTAGTGAAACTTTTCTTTTCTCGAAATTCGCTTTATTTTAAAAGTTATAGGCAAATTAAAATTACAAAACAAGCAAAAAATAACCTCCCTCATGACGTCCTTGGTTGCTTGAGTGGCCGTGAACTAGAGGAGGGGTAGTAAGCACATCGCGAGCGCTCACGGCTGCCGCAATCCGTGTCGACGGCGCGAGAGGGCGCCACTAATGCATGTTCTGGGTAGGCTGTATGCAGCGGGCAGCCAGAGCGGCTCTCATTGCATTTGCTGCGCGATTAAACACTAATTCGGCATGACACCCACTTCATCGGCCACAAACGTCAGCAAACACGTAGTAAAGATCAGTTCAGAATGGGAGCCACTTCGCGCTGCCATTACGCGAAACGGCCAAACCGCAAAACAAAGCTTCACGCCGAAGGCCTTCGGAACGCACGGAGCCGGTCAGATCCTCCTGCCCATACGACCGCAGCGCCGCCGCGTACATCCGGTACCTTTCCGTGTCGGCGCCTGATCTCACTACTCCTTTCTGGTATGCACCGCCCTTTCCACCGCTTGGTGGCGGGTATGTTGACGGGTCATTTCTTGTTTCCGTACTTTAAAAACTGCATTCGTTTCTTTTCTGCTCTAAAATACTGAACAAAAACTACTTTTATAAATAACTGAAACGGTTCGCGCCACTTATATTTTGTATTTCGACTAAAAAGAAGCTTTTAGCGGCTCTGAGCAGTAGTAAGCCCAGGACCAAAGACGTCACGTTTTGCGCTCTTTCGGTACCGCGGGTCGCCCTCGTCGGTGGAGGAGGTTTCCGCGTCGTCCGGTTAAAATATGACGCACCGATATTTAGTTTCTCTCCCGTGCCCGCTGGCTTGCCCGAACTTCAAGAGACGTGGAAACTGCAAAAAAGGTAGACGCTTAAATATGATTGCAGGGCCCCTTTAATAGTGACTTTTTATGAAAGCTTTACTTTGTTCCGCGCACCTAACTGCCATAGCCTCTGAAGCATGCTTTTAAGTGCGGTAGTGCGGTGCGCGGAAGGGGGAAACGGTTTGCTAAAAGTCCCTAATGAGCTCCATACCGGATCCCGGTCTTATGTAAAATCACCGCTGTGTGACCCATATAAAAATGATTTTTGACTTTTTATTAAAAACGTGTTGACTTCTTGCTGATTTTGATTACTTTTTTTTTATCTTGACTTCCTGTTCACATGATCAACAAAAAGGATAATTTTCTGTTAAAATGTTTCTGATAATTTTCTTCCGCCTGAGTCAAAAAAAAGCTGTTGACTTTCGATTAACTCTGCGATGATATGTTTTCTGCTGACTTCTTGCTGACAGTGCTATTAGAAATACTACAGACTTTATGTTTACTTCAAATTAAAACTGTCATAAAGTGGCGAAGCGGGAAAGAAAATGTTCAGTTGACTCTCTGTAGCCAGTGCCAATAGAAAATCTACAGACTTTCTGCTGACTTGTTATTGAACAGTGCCTTCTATCCTCGACAACGATTAGGCGTCTCGCGCAACTCGAGCGCTGACGCCCGGTCAAAGCACGGCGGAAGGCGTTGAGCGCGTGCTGGAGACCAAAAGTTCAAAAGACACGTCCTACCGTTCTCACTTTGCAAGTAACTGTAGTGAATTTATTGACCCAATTAAACTAGTCAGCTAGTAGTGGAAAGCAAAATAATGATCTTAAAGTGGGGCAGCCGCCTTGACTCGCCTCGTCTTAAGTGGTGCTATGCAGAGAAAGGATAACACATCTTCTGGGAGCCGATTTTGTGGATGTTGTTGTTTGCAACTGTGACGAATTATTATTACTAGTACCAATGCTTTTTAGGTAGAAATAGTGTCCACGAATTTCAAAACACGGTTTTCCCATTGAAAAGATCCGAGAAAAAGATTGGACACTTGGAACTTTAATAAATACTGAGGGGGCCACCGGCCAAAGGCGTAGCTTTAAACTGTAGGCTACATGAGGCTCAGGATCAAGCAACGGGACTGTGATTCAGGAGTTGAGTGCTTCGTGGTATTTGAGTTTGTATTCGTTTCTTTATGTGTATTTGGGAATTGTATGTAGCGCGTTCAAATACCACAATTACACAATTTCATACAAAATACAAACTATAAAAAAATTGAGAGTCCCTCTTTTTTACGTTATTTTTTGGCAACCAATCTGGAGCAGGGTGAAGAGCTGTCGTAAGCCTCAAAAATATTCTTGAATGAATAGCTTAGGTGTGAAGCATTTTTGTTTCCATTTTTAGATGGGTTTAATAATATTTGAGTAGCTACAAAAGAAGCATCTTGGAGGCAACAAAAAGTCTGTGGACTTTGTATTGAAAAGTGTGCCAATATTTAAAAGAATGTCAACAGAAATGCTAGAGAAAGTCAGATAAAAAGCTGTTGACATTTTATATCCTCTGATTACTTTTTCAACAGCCTTTCAACTGAAAAGCGCCAAAGCTTTTTGTAAGGGTCAATGCAGGTTAAAGACGCAAAACTTATACTGAACTAGCTAAACTTTATCTATAGCAGGGATGAGTATCGAATACCTCAAAAGTAAACCGATCCCTCGCTCTCTTAACATTAAATATCTAGTTTGGTATTATTAGTTTTAGTTGTAATTAAAACTGCATTATTTACGCCAAAAAAAACTTTGTGCTAAGTAATCTGCACCAGATTAATTGCCCATCTATACACTTCAAACGAGAACAAAAGGGCGATATGAAAACGCGCGTAGCGCTACTAGCGGAGGAGCTGGCGTTCGACAGTAATACGCGTCATGCAGCCTGCGGGGCCTTTTCGCGTGCGATGCAGTGGCGGCGAAGCGTGCACGAACAGACCTTTGGTTGTTCGAGCCGGTATGTTGAGGGTGACCTTACATGAGATCATGAGTAGAGCTAAAAAGGTCATTTAGCTGTTCTCAGCTTCATATATATTCCAGGAAATAAAATGAACATCTTGTATCAATCGCACTGCATGCTTTTCTGCAAGTTATGCCGTCCATGTAACTTTATTTTTTTTTTACTAAAAAAACAACCACATCAGGCACATAAAAGTTATAACACCCTGAGTGTCAGCAAAATGGGGTGCTCTCCAGTGCCAATCGGAAAGGTGACCTTTGTTTCTACCTTCGATTTATTTCATTAAGCGCGTGGCATCTTATGCAAGCATATCGGATGGAGGAGGAAACAAACAAAAACCTGTATGCTTTAGCACACCCGCAAACATACCGATAAAAGGGTGTGACTGAGAGAGGCAGGCAGAGGCAGATCTAATTATTTATGTAAGGTGATCTTACATCGGTTTGTATAAGTATGCACGCTTTATCTTACACGCGTCTGCTACTTTTTCCATGAAATTAGACACCATCTTGCGCACTTTAAAACCAGAAGATAAGTCACGGTCATTTAACAACTCTCGAAGTGTGCTCGAGTTCTAAGGCCATACATTAATGTTGTTGAATATTGTATTATTTTTTTTTTTTTATTTTCACTTTTGGTGCGGTGAGAGAGCTTCAATACTTTGTTTGGAACAGGCCCTAGAAGCAATGGCAATAGTGGCACCGTGTGCACGAAGCGGATAGAAAAACATTGGCGAGGAGGAGCTGTTTCCTCGGAATTTTCATATATACTTCGGAAATATCTTATTTTATTTTGCTGGAGTAATCGCAAATAGGGTTTTCTAAAGAAATAAAACCAATCAAGCTCTTTTTGCTCTAGTATGACGTAACTTATATCAAGAAAACCGTTGTATTAACCTGCACGTTAGGATATAATTAAATTTACCGGGAATCTTTCTTTCACACTGTTTTCTGTGATTATGCGCATAGAAGAATCTATTTCCGGTGGTCAAAAAATGAGTAAAGAACAAATTACTTTTTTTTGGGAAAATAGTTGAAACAATATATTCATCTTATTGATATTTGATTTAAATTTAAATAATAAAATTGAATTATCTGATGTTTCATAACTATCACTTTTTTAAGGATACGCAACCAGTTATTTTGCATTATTTTATTAAAATCAATACCGGCGTTTTGTTTTTCAATCACCTACTGCCTACCGGCCACCCCAGATGTGAAGAAAGTCAATTTCCACATCCAAAAGAATGCCGATCAAAGAAAAAGAACAAAAAATACACACCATTTATATTACCATACTCAAGCGTTAAGTTTCCGGTAATTCCAAGCACCAACCCTTAGCGAAAACTAATACGTTTGAAATATACCACATTCTAATTTGAGTGTATTTGAAGTACAGTTCATAATTGTAAGTACACGAAAAATCGACTGAAAATATACACTTCTTTTTTTTTTACTTAGTACTAAAATATACATCTGAAAATCTTTTTCAAATACCTTTATTTAAACTACATTTGAAGTTCCCTTCATGCGTTCTGAAATACGTAAATACTAAATTAGTAGGCACAACATACCTTTCACCTAAATTTCTTAAAATATTTATTTATTTCATGCAAAATATACTCCAACCCTAATAAAAATACAGCGATCAAAAATAAGTACAGAATACTCTTAAAATACCTGGAAATCGTAAATACTGTTGTGTTCTACTCTAAGTATCTTTTGACTGCAATACGTTGGTAGTTTGACTTAAACTACCAAAGTATTTAAAAGCTCGCCTTTCAGAAGTTCACTTCAAGCAGACGTGGAGTAGACTGAAGTGCCTTAATGCAACATTTGATTCGTTTGTCATTTGAGTTGTGCAGCATCGCGCTGATAAATCACCCCAGTTTATGTTATTGTTTACTTTTTTCTATCAAGAACACACCTGATGAGTTTCTTGCACACCAGTCACAAACAGGGTTCGGGAACTACAACAACACTTGCTGATGCTGAAAGCTTCAGCAAGTGCTGTGAGCAGATATTTTTGGCGTGGTTGTGTTAGCACAATGTTAGTTCACTGAATGGGTATACTACTCACCATTGTACGTGATGTGAGTAGTGACTTTAATATAGTCACGTTAACGACTATATTAAACAGTCAACTAGTAAAGAAAAGCAAAATAACTATTTTAAAGTGAAGAAACTGCCTTGAATCGCTTTGTCCTGAGTGGTGCTATGCAGAGAAGCAATAACATTTCTCCTAGGAACCGTTTTTGTGGATATTGTTTTAGTGTCTGCTCCGAATTATTATTAGTTCTACCAATGCTTTTTAGTAAGAGATATCGTCCACAAACTTCAAAACACTGTTTCCCCTTTGACAAACTCCTGAGGAGAAGATCGGATTGTTGGAACCTAAATAAGTGCAGAGGGGGTCACCGGCCAAATGATTACCTTCAATATGTAGGCTATATAAGGCTCTAGGGAAGTCGACGGGACTGTGATTCAGGTGTTCAGTGCGTCGTTGCGTTTGTGTTTGTGTTCGTTTCTAATGTGTAGTTGTGGTATGTATTTAGTAGTGCCTTCAAATCCCGCAGGGGCACCATATACAAACAAAGTCCGAAATGAAAAAAAAAATTAAAATTGTGTAGCCCGTTTTTAATGCACAAATGGCATCTTGAGGAAGAAGGAATTATATTTTTGGTATATCTAGAATTTGTTTTGAATAATACTTATGATGTATTTGAATACCTTACACGTGTGTTTCGAATGCGGACAAAATAATACGGAATGAATAAAAAATGAATATTCATATACAATATATTTCAACTTCGTTTTAAGTACGGCCTCTTTTTGCTAAGGGAATGTTTTTGTTTTTTTCTTTTTGTTCTTGTTTAGATCCACCTTTGTCATTTTTTCTACTGTAGGGTGCGACGCACCCACAGATCCATCTTTCTTATAAAAATAAAAGAGATGGCTCGAGGCGCAGTACACGCACGCGCCTCGGAGAGCTCGTGAGAGAATGCTCTGAAACCGCCATCGCAGGCAGATACGTCGTTCCGTTGTCTCTTTTTATGTCCTCACGTTAAATAACGTGGTAGGACCTCGCGGCCCCCAAGTATTTGGTTACCCGGTCGAGAACCATGCACAACGACGAACCCCAAAGAGCAGCAGCTGGATCCCCGGCTTCCATCTCGTCGGTTGCAGTCCGACTTCCGCCGTACTGGGAGAGAAGCCCGAGGGTCTGGTTCCTGCAGGCAGAGTCCCGATTTCATCTCAGCGGTCTGACGAGTCAGGAAACAAGAACCATCATGTCGTCTCGGCGCTGTCGCTGGCAGCAGCCGACGAAGTATACGACATCCTTGCGCAACCCTCGGGCAAAGCTTCGTGTGACCAGCTGAAGGCGGCTCTCCTGCAGAGAACCGAGGCTCCCGCCTCCAAGAACTTCTTTCGGCGGAAGAACTCGGGGATCGACGTACGTCCCATCTGCTGAGGCGGATGACTCAGCTCTTTGGAAATCGCGCCAACAGGATCGGCGACGCTCTGTTAGGGAGCTATTCATTCAGCGCCTGCCAACCAACGTTCAGATGGTGTTGGCCACCGCTACGGCTCTCGACCTTACAGGCCTCGCAGACCTGGCAGACGCCGTTATTAAAGTTGCCACTCCACCCGTCGCCACCGTTACATCGGCGGCAGAAGACGGTAGCGAAGCAATGTCTGCCCTGCCAGGCACTTCATCGTCTGACGGCAACCTTGAGCAGCCTTGCCAGCGGTTGGAACAGAGTTTTACCGCAGCAACTCACCGTCGAGATCGTCCACGCACTCAGCAACAACGTGGCCGGCGCAGCATCTCGTTGGAGAAATGCTGGCAAGTTCAGCGGACGTCCGTGTATACCATCGCCGCTTTGACTCCGACGCCCGGCACTGCCTTCCTTCCTGCTACTGGAGCAAACCGATAGAGGCAACGAGTAGTCAGACCCTACCAGGGAGTCTCCTATTTTACATCGCCGAGAGGGCTACTGAAACCCGTTATCTCACGGATACCGGGGCTGAGGTAAGCGCTGTTCCTGCCAAATGCGCGAATCGATCACAGATGCCCATCCTTCGGGCTGGGAAAAACTCGTCGATCCCCGTCTACAAGGAACGGTTAATCACCTTAAATCTTAGCCTCAGACAAATCTACAGATGGGTATTCCGGCACCATGACAGAACAGCACACGACAAAACAGCACGCGACAAAACAGCACGGTCAAAACAGCACGCGTCAAAGAAGCACAGCGTCAAAACAGCACGACGACAAAACAGCACGCGTCAAAATAGCACGCGACAAAACAGCACACCGTCAAAAGTCAATCGCTAAATTATACAAACTAAGCTTGGTAATGATTTTCCAATATATTTTGCGACTCAAAAATAAAGTTGCGACGTGACTTCTCACAAGAAGACGTCAGGCTCAGTACCTCACAGCTTCGATTTTACGGTGAAATTTTCCTGTACTTCTCATTCGCCTGGCTTTCTTCATGGATCACAGTCCTGGACCCTCCGAGATACTCTGCGGGGAAGTGCACGACGGCACATTTTTATAGCCAGCAGAAAACGGGCCACTTGGGAAACGGGCCAGCTAGAAAACGGGCCAGCTAGAAAACGGGCCAGCTAAAAAACGGGCCGGCAAGATCCAACTTGTCACGGCAAATTTCGGGGCCACCTAAAAAGGGACGGCAAACGGGCTGGCAATTTTAGGTGGCCCCAAAATTTGCCGTGACAAGTTGGATCTCATTTGTCACGGCTATAGGTGGCTCCCTAGGTGGCCCCAGATTAAGAGTGTAGACATCATGTTGCTGGCTCGTCATCACGCATCCGACGAGGAGCTACAGCAGCTCCGCACATCAAGCACCTCTCTCAAGCTACAGGATATTGAGTTTCCACGAAGCATCATCATCGTCTGCGACACTGTCCACAATAACGCATCGCCCATTCGTTCCGGTTGCGCTACGAAGGCAGCTTTTTGATGCCATTCATTTGTTGTCGCATCCCGGCGCAAAGGCGACACAGAAGCTAGTGGCCAATCGCTACGTTTGGCCAAGGCTCAAGTGTGACGTGCGTGACTGGGTGCGGACCTGCTTGGCATGTCAACGAGCCAAAGTTCACCGTCATGCCGTACCTCCATCCACGAGCTTCCTGCCACCAGATGCCCGTTTCGACAAGGTTCACATCGACGTGGTCGGACCCCTTCCAACATCTCAAGGGCAACGATACATCCTGACGTGTATCGACCACTTCAAAAGGTGGCCGGAAGCTATACCATTGCCGGACATGTCCGCAGCCACTGTCGCCGAGGCATTCGTGTCCTCCTGGGTGGCGCGCTTCGGATGCCCATCTGAAATCGTCACCGACAAAGGGCGACAATTCGAATCCAACTTTTTCACCGAGTTGTCCCGTATCTTGGGCATGACGAGATCTCGAACAACTGCATACCATCCGCAGTCTAAGGCCTGGTAGAGCGTTTACATCATCCCAATCTTTCTTCATAAAGTACATATTGCAGCCATACAGGTCCTGAAAGATCATCGACACGTACGATGGGGACGAAACGTCTTCGGGGGGCATCCCTCCAGCGAAATGGGCACTGCATATTCGTGAGTGTGAGTTGGTTTTCCAGTTCGTCCCATCGGCGCAGGCTTTACTGGCACAAAAACGAACACAGCGCGCAAAGTGGCAGCGTAGGAAACGTCAGCCGTGCCGACACGTTGCGGACATGATCGGGAGACCAAATATCTTGCATTGTACGGCACGTAACTATCGTTTTGTACCTTCGCAGGCGTTTTTCCTACCTTCGGAGACGGAACATGTGACAGCGGCAGTTGACGATGACACTGTGGCTAGCTGTGTTTCTTATCCGCAACGCAGTGTAGCGCGCGGCCGTGCTTCGCCGGAGTAGTCGACGACGAGGCGAAGGTCGCGCCGAAATGGTGGGGATAATGCGTCGCCACATGCTCAAGGAGAAAACTTGGCACGCGGCATTCGTACCACGGATATTTCAGTGACTAGTATTTTCAGACTGACTTTTGTATAATGTATGAACAGTGTGACACCGGCTTTAAAACGACATGCTCACACCAGATGAGACGGTGCTTTGAAGCACAAATGTCCAGACATTACGAGGCCGGATATTCAAGACCTCTTACTTACCTCCATATGCGAAAACATCTGCCACAGCATCAAGAGGACGAATGAAAGCACTGAACTTATAACAAGGCAACACGACAAACACGTGCAACATCAAGGACAAGACAAAGTACGTCCTTTGAGAAAAAATGATTTACAACATGCCGTTGTCATGTGGACTAAGCTACATTAGAAAAACGGGACGTCGCATTAAAAGACGGAGTGCGTGATCATGCAGGCAACCTAGAAATATTAACAATACCTGGAAATTTAGCTGCTCAGTGTAAAGCAAGCAAGTGCAAGGCCAAGCTCGAGCTGACCTCCATCCTAGGACACATAAAAAACTGATTCGCATGAGAAATATTAGAGGCCCAAGCCAAAGAAGAAAAAGAGAAAAGCGGCGTCAGTTCGCCTTCAATCACCCTACAAAAATGTGAAAAGAAGTTCCTGCACGGCGCCAATTTCCATGTAGAAAAGAAAAAAAAAAGAAAGACAAACAACGGAATGAACAAAACAGAAAAAAAACCTTAAAAATAGTAGTAGTAACACGAGTAGAGGAGGCATAGCTTTAGTAGATAGGTGGTAGTCCCTCGATCGGCTGTTTTTCTCTTATCTCTCTACCTAAAAAAAAAAATAATTAAACTGGTTCCACTAAAGGGATACTACATAAGAGGACAATGGAAAGTTGACTATTGCCCACTTTTAGAATATTCGCTCAACAAACCTTGAAAAAGAACACTATATCTTATCAGTAAGACCCACAGCTCAGTCGTCGAATTTCTGCAATAAATGCAGAACGTTGTAGCCAACTCCGGCTGTACAACGCCTCTATTTATGTTGGGAACAAAATTATACATGATTGCGAAATTACCTCTTCAAAAACAATATGGTAAACTGTAGAACAATGGCCGTAACTAGAGCGATAAATGAGCTACGCTTAAAGTATCGGCACTCCGTTTCCTGATATTGTTGTGAGCGCCGCAATCTTGGTGCATGTGCAGAGCAGACACAACTGTCGGTCGTCAAGATTCAAAAGTAAGACTTCTTCAGCATTAGATTCGGTGTTAGGTTAGCTCATGCAATCTTGCTTGTATAGTAATGTGCTATATTGCAAGAAGCGTGTACTGTGATTTCAAATAAAGCTTCAGATAACTGGCAACCATGATGATGACCCACAAAATCGAAAGTGTCGTTAATCTGAGGCGTAGCGTTTTTAGTGTCACTAGTCTTAACCAAGCAGATGGAACATTCACAGGTAAAATTAACTAGGG
Source organism: Ixodes persulcatus (assembly GCA_013358835.2). NCBI lineage: Eukaryota > Metazoa > Arthropoda > Arachnida > Ixodida > Ixodidae > Ixodes > Ixodes persulcatus. The sequence continues at coordinate 671,712 of JABSTQ010009088.1, forward strand.
TAAAGTGGGGCAAAATGAGACAAAAAAAATATTTCAATGGCAATTTTAATGTTTGCTTCATTATTTGAAAAACACAGCATGAAGGCATTCTTAGATGTCTTGATTCTATGCTCAATGAAGGTATGTTTAGATGGCTTGATTCTATGCTCAATCACTATTACTTAACTAGTGCAAGCGAAATATTATACAAAACTGCAATATCGAAATCCTACAATGTCTCAATTTCTCCCTTCCTTGTCGGCAGAATGAGACGACATAGTAAGGTGCAATGAAACACATTTAGAAAAAAATCTGGTATTCTTTCCGTGTTCGGAATAAAAACACCTGAAAGGCACTGTGTGAGCTTTCACGCTCTCTTCACGAGCCCACTTCTTGAATTCCATGTACTCAATCCATACTGAATGCGGGGCAGGCTGGATCCATTTTTTTGCATACGAGGCTGGGCTCCAGAAGGAGCCTTGTGGTGTGCACCGCACGGTCTGCAGAACAGTCGGACACTGCGCACATCTTCAATGTATCACTAATGGCCATTCTCTTCGGTTTCATGTTTTTTTTTTTTGGTGTACGTGGGGGTGGGGGGAGGAAGGAGGTGCGCAGTGGAACGCCGGTTCTTTTGTTGCTTTCTTCAACATCAGCTCTGTCTTGTGGGGAGATGAAGTTAGCACATTGTTGCTCTCCGACCTGCTTGTTTACACTTCCTGTCCTGCATTAGATACAAAAGAAATGTTCTTGAAACTCAAAACGTCGGAAATAAGGCTCCTTCTGGAGCCCAGCCGTTTTTTGTTTAGAGCCGCTGCTCTTCACACTCACCAAGCCGTTTGGCCCGCATTTGTAGCGCATCCTTTAGTACGCCAAAACGTGTGACAGCAGTGCGAAGGAAGTGACGCTACTGCTTGATACCTTCAAGAACAGTCATTGTTCATGCAGCTTTTGCGCCATAAAGCCCTTGGGTTTTTATATACATCCGTACAGTCCTATACACACGAAGAAAAAGAATATGACTCACGAGGAAGCAGAAGACTTATGCGTTTATGACATGCACGTTATAGAATGCCTTATTTCGTGTTTTGCCCCGCACGTATTTCGTCACGTAAACAGTTATTTTGTTAAAAAAAAGCTCAACCACAAATTGCTCAAAATTCGTCCGCATGGAACTGAAAAAGCATGGCAATAAAATTAAAGCTTACTTTGGCAAAAGTGCTGGTGTTAACCGGGGTGCACGTCTCGAAGCAAAACCTCGCGCTGAAGTTCGAGCCTTTTTGGCGGGCAAGAAGCATGTCAACCTCAACTCCACATTTATTTTCTTCGGAACACTCGTGTCAATAGCTCTCAATTTTTACACATGCCAAGTGTATGGGTTGCGGCACCTCCTGGAGAAGTGTGGACGCACACCGATTTTTGTCTTGGAAATGAATGGCGCTAAACGTAACCTGTCGAATTTCGCCACGAGCCTCACTTTACCCCGCCTTATACTATTGGCTGATGCGCATCAAACATTAAAAAAAAATGCTGAGGGCCGCGTCATATGCTACCTGGAAAATTGTAGTATGAATTACTACGTTTGCTTTCAATAACGCGTCATTTTCAAAATTCGTTCTTGCAAATATGCAGTAACCAAAGTATACGCACACACTCGCCCCCCCCCCCCCTCCCCTTCTCCGAACACAAAAATACCCAATTATTGTAATCCACGTGATATCTTGGCAAAAGACAACCCGATAGAAAAAGAGTAATCGAAAACTGCATGTTTAGATGTTTTCATCACGACGTTTAGCATGCTCATGTGGCGCTAATGCTCGATGGCACATATAGTGCTTAATTTTAGTTCAGATCTTTTATTAGGACTCGACAGTAGCTTGCGGTCATTTACAACTTAAAATCACCATGCCCTATGTTTCTTAAATTGTCATTCACTATTGACGTAGTGTAAAAACAAGAAAAAGAAAAGAAAGAACATTGCGTTATAACCAGACAAGTAAAATTATCTTTGGATACACTTTGCTTTAAAGAATTCCAGTGCGTCTACAATCTCTCAAAACATTTGAAAGACCCAATCTGCGCAATCAAGGGAGTGAACAGGGGAGTGACGATACTGAAAATATGTTTATGACTGAAAATACAGGGAGTTCCCGAGAGAGGTGAGCCATGTTCTTGGGCCCGAATAAAAAAAAAAGATGCATCTCAGAAGGTTCAAACGTCCTTAGGGTATGACGTTAGCGGTGGAAATTTAACGAAAACAAATGACAACATGATGTTACCTAGATCAAACAATTGCAGTGGCTTAGCTCGGCTATGCCAGGATATACGTAGCGTGAGCTTAGGTTCAGCTGGTTATTCATAGCTTTCCAGGTTGTCTAGGATTAGCTTGATTATCATGCTTACCGCTGCTTCGATGACACACACACGGTATACGCATTATGTAACTACTTCGGGATCCGATGAGTTAAGCTTCTCCGCTCTTCTGCGCCGCTGAGCAGCAATTTCGCTCTCCTTCTCCATGGCTAAACCACACTGGCAAACGCCCCGCTATATGTATACCCCTACTGATACCTCTGCGCATGCGCACAAAATGAGAGGCGCTATCAAGCGGCTCCGGTGCAGCCTCAGGCTTTGCTACTGCGCAACGGAGGCGCACAGCTGGGCACGCGGCGGCGCCAGTGCGTCTGCCGCGGCTATGACGTCACTCCTCTGGAATGCGCAGACCGCCGAGGCGCGCCAGTTGTGCAGCCGCCTCGGTGGCTCCGAGGCGAGAGCACTGGCCTACGGATCCCCATGTGCTGGGTTCGAATCCCGGCCGAGGTGCCTGCAATCTGACGGAGGCTTATTGCGGGTAACCGAGCTTTCGGTTGCACGTCAAAAGATCCCCAGGTGGTCCAAATTAATCCTCAGTCCTCCGCTGGGGCGTGCCAGATGCCCGTCGTTGGGTTGGCACGTAAAACCCACACATTTGTCTTTTTTGCGTCAGCTGTGCGCCTTGTGACGTCACTCCTCCTCGCGCATGCGCAGCACGGCTCTCCAGGAGCCACACGAAACTGCTAAATCTTGGCCAGTGTAGCTCACGCAACAAAAGTATCGAAAAAAATCACGGGCAATTCAACGATGGGAAGGTGCATGACCAGCGAAGCTATTTAGCACACGACACAGACGTGACACACAATTAAGCTTATGTTCCATTAAAGTTGTCTAATTTAGCAGAATGGTACCTGCGTCTTTTTGATGCGTTCTCCGCCCCGCGACGTTTGTCGTCTTGTCTGGTTTGCCGCATGCGCTTGGCGTTTTGTGCACGATCTTCATCACTGATGTTTGCCGCCCGCCGCCGCCGCTGACATTCTCGGTGCCGTTCCCGCCGTTTCTCTTCGTCAGCGCGTTGCTTTTTGGGAGTCCGGAATATACGCGGCTTCTCCATTACGACGAGATAAGTCAAATAGACATATTGCTAAATTACCCTAGCATCATGGAGAATGCAGGGAATGGTGTTCCGCGAACCGCGCGTGCCGGCGTCTGCAGCTGCAACTGTTCTACAGCAAATGGCATCTTGCACGCGCGTTCGTCAACGTGTTAGTTTGGTTGTTTACTTCTAATTTTTTATACGGGGAAGGCGCGCGTGTGCTGCGCGTGCGGCTTGTGCGGCGGTGTGAGCGTAGAGTTTTTGGTCACGCGCAGGAAAAATCTCCGGAACCCTAGCCATGAACAGCTTCGCCGTAAAAATAAATTGTATATACGAGCCGACGTAACCTAAGACGAATATCAACATAACATGAAATTACATTGTGGGTGCCTGTAGCATCTTTTTCGAAGAAAACAAAAATCTTGTCAGAAAAAAAAAAAGATTTTATTTCTTGTTAAGTGTTTTTCACCGATATAAATTCCACAAGCCTCCACTGTGTCAGTTCGAGATTTGACGATCTTAGGCTTAGGTGGACGCCGGCTGACTAAAGAATTTCCTCTTTCCCAATCATCGTTTCGATCCAGGTAACGTCTTGTTCCCTAACTTTCGCGTTGTATCCCAACAGCTAGTGTCACATTCTGACTGAGCTTGAGCTTTCTCCGTAGACTGCTCTCATTGGCTCTCCTTATTTTTTTGCAGGAACGTAGCCGCTCCAGGTCTCATAAAGTGCGCTTATTATTACTTCACAACCAATGCTATTGTGGCGTTAACTAATAAATGAACTCCGCTGAACAAATCAGGAGGTAGAAATTAAAACGCGCGAAGGTAATAGAGAACTCCCGGCATTTCTTGAGCTGTAGGTAACTATGATAACGAGGTTCTTGATTAATCCGCTCCTCATCCACTTCCACCATGCTTATTATAATATTAACCTAATCTAAATGAATGGGTAGATATATACTTGGTGTTGCGATCAAGATGTATTACGGTCAGTAGCAAATAGTTTACGAACGATTTTTAGATTCTGACACCTAAATTAAGTTGCTTCATGGCCAAAGCGTTTCACAGTAACAACAAAAACGAAAAGAAATAAAAAAAAAACGGAGAGATAGTCTTCCTTGCAATCCATAACCTCCTTTATAGCGACACGTTCTTTGAGAAACAAAAAAGAAAAAGGAAAAAATATAAGATAATCCTTTAACACAGCTAACGACCTGGCACTTCGTCTCAGCGACCGTTAGTTAAAATGAGCTTCGCAGTATCCGATTACGGCGCGGGAAAAACATACTTTGAGAGAGAAAAAAAATCGTTTTGCCCCTCTTTTCGTTTGTGTAGTCCCTAGTTTTATGTAATTTTGTTTTTTGAAGCAAAGTGCCTTTAACAACACCAATTAATAAGGACGCACTAGACCCTACCACCCCCCTCCCTTTCATCCCAAAAGAGAAACATCGTTGAATGGGTAAGTATATAGTAAAAAAAGAGAGAAACCTATTGTGTTAAAAGAAAAGTCTCCCGGAAAATCAACATATATTATTAGAGTCTCTGCTCCACTCCACAGTCAACGCCAGCTTAAAAAAAACAAAAAAAAAACGCAAGGCGTGGTGGCTTTTGAGAGTCTCATTGTACCTCCTCAGCCAATCGAATTGCGGCATTAGCCGACAAGGAACAACAAAGAACTGTCCATTTCTCTCATACGCAGCATAGAAACACTACTTCACAAACGTTCTCTCAATGTCGCTTATACCACTAACTTTTTAACCGTATCCATCGTGCAGATTCTTCAGAATACGCATGTAGACAGTCGGCCCAAGATGAAACTGATCTCCTACTAGAATGCTCAAGATTCAAAACATGCCGAAAAAAGTTCCGTTTATTCTTATTGTAATTGACGACCGGCCCCAGTCGCTGGAGAAGAAGCTAGGACGTTGGCCTACCCAAGTTCTACAAAAAAAGGGCTCTCTTTGCCTTGCATGATTTTATCTTGGAAACTAAAATAGTGGTCAGTTAGTGAGAGTAATATGTCTTCATCAAGATCAACACAGACGTGGCACTGAAGTAGGAACTGTCATTATACGATAAATTGACATTATGCAACATATTTAACTGAAAAATGTTGTATACTATACTCATATACCTTGGTTGTATATTATGGCGATAAAATGAGCCTTTAATGCAAAACGTGTTTGGGTAATCTAATGTGCCTGACGCCCCCTTTAGTGTGTGTTTTACGGCGCACCACGTACGTTTGAGTGTAGAAATTATAATTATATAGCGTAACAAATCACTGCACCCTGATGTAAATAGTGTGCGTTTATAACCTTGAGTGCATTACATGGTGTTCTGTGCAGTGTGTAGTTTACGTGAAAACTGTGAACTCTCAAGAAAAGGAGCACTACTCACTCAAGTTCAGAAACGTAGCCGACGCTGCAATAGCAGCAGTCCATATCTCATTTTAATCTATTTATTTGAGTTATTAAAGGAAGACAGACTAAGAACTAATGAGGAAGCAACAAGCGTAAACCTAATAAGCCCTGCCTTGGTTTCGTAAACTTCCAGGTACTATAGAAGCGTTTCGTCCTCGATTTTTTAGATAAAAGTAAGGTTGTACCGAATAACATCGCCATTTTCGACAGCAGTCAGCTGACGGTTTTTGAGACACCGGACTGTTATACCCGCCCGATTGCGCCCCACGCCCGTTCGCTGCCTGTACATGGGAATTACTTTTTCTGGCATTTCAGAAGAGCAGAAGACCGTTCAGACGCTACTTTGATCAGCGTTCAAGGTGCACGGGTGCATGTAGCTTTGGCTTGATTTCGATAGTACTACACTATAGCTTGATCATGCTGACAAGTACTGCGGAGCGCAGAAAATGTTGGGTACATGCTATGTTAATGCGTGACGTCACATGATCTTATGGGGTCACATGACTATGACTTCACACGACGTCACCAGGTGTGACGTGATGTCACAATGTTCCATTGTGTCATGACGTCCGGTGTTGTCACACACGACGTCATGATAATAACGTCGCGTGTGGCAACGCCACTCTGTGATGTCATACAATGACGTCACAGAATCTCGCAACCTCGTGACATCATTATATCACGTGTCGTTACGACGTCACGGTGTCACGTGAGATCACGATGCTACAAGACTGACATCACAAAACACAGGGTGTTAGGTGACGTCACAGGGGGAAGTGACGTCATATCATGTGACATGAGGGTGTATTCAGAAGTCGTGATGTCACAGTGCGTCACAATGTCCCCATGAAATAGCGGGGTTACCCGACGTCACGGTGGTGCCTGAAACCATGGTGTCATGTGACATCGGGTAACACCGCGACGTCATATGACGCCGTGATGTCTCGTAACGGTGTGACGACAAGTGACACCCTGATGTCGTGTGGCACCTTGACGGCAGAGTACATCATGACGTGAATTGATTGTGACTTAACGGTGTTACGTGACACCACGATGTCACGTAACGTGACGGAATAATATGACGCCACGCTTCCACGTGACATCATGGTGTCATTTGACGTCCTAATGTCATGTCACAGTCCTTCGTGACGGTTCTCTATGACGGTTCTACGTGGCGGTTTTCTCTGAATTTGCGCGATACAACTCATTCCGTGTTGATAAATGTCCCCGGAGGAACCCTTCAAAATCTACGCAACTTGTATACGTCATGCAGTTAAGATAAAAAGTATTTACACACACAGTTTATTCCGCAAGCATGCTCCACACGTGCTGAGCAGCACGTATAAGCCGGATGCCGATTTTACATGCATTTCTATAACATGGCAGATGCACTCTTCCGGTCTAGACCAATCGACTAGTCGGCGAAAAATAAAGGAGACGCCAACAAAGGGCAACGAAAAGAAAGTAAAATAGCTTCCTTCTCTTTTTCACACATTAAAAATGGTAATAAAGGCACGAAAATGGGGCAGAAACTGAGTTGTACTGGCGTTTCCCAGATATATATCAGTTGCCTTGATATCTTTCCCACCCTGAGCGGTCTAAAAGCCCACGCCTATTATTTACGGGTAACATAGAGTCTAATCCGGGTCCCGAGGTCAAGAAAACGCTCATGTCAGTTTTGAACGAATTAAAGGAAATAGAAAACAAATGCGAGCAGCGGGACAGCCGTCTCAATTAAATTAGCATCAAACTGTTACAATTGGATGAAGTCCTAAAATTAACGAAAGGAAATTAAAGCAAGCTTAAAGTCAACATATATATAAACAAGAAGCCTGTTGGTTAAACATATTGGTATGCGAACGCAAAAGGAGACGAGGCTGTCCGTGTCTGACGTGTTGTTGTGTGTCCCTTGTCTCCTTTTGTGTTCACATGCCAAGATGCTTAAAGTGCTTGAGACCACCACTGTTAGAACCCTGAAAAAAAAGTTTCGCGAACTCAGCAACAAGGTTAATAAATATGAAGATTACTTCCACCGAAATAACTTAATAGGTTTCATTCTACCAGAGAAAAGCAATATAAGAAAAAGAAAACTTGAATATAAAGTCCTAGATAAAATTTTATAAGAAACACTTGGTGCAACTATACCATCCCAGGAGCGAATGCATCGAGTAGGAAGGCTCCATGAGGGCAGAACTAGAACTGCTATCTTACGGCTCTTCAATTTTATTGAAAAGACTGGCATTTTTGAGAACTGCTTTATGTAAAAAAATACAAGATTGTCAGTATAAAATGATTTTTGTCAAGGACCTTGACCAAGCGTAAGAAATTGTGGCCTTCAGTTAGAACCAACGACGAATAAAATGAGAGGGTTAGGCTGATTCACGAAAAACTTTATGTTAATAATACTGTCTGTGTTTGGGATGAAGGCACCGACTCAAGGGTAGTGTTTCGAGCTGAAAAACCACCATACAGCATTACTGAATGAAAAAGCGACAAAACAGGGTCATGTCAACGTCCCGAAAAAGAACTTAAATTATTTTTTAAAGCGTGCAAAGTGTGGTGAACAAAGAAGAGCAACTAGAGTCGGCATTGTTAACTTATGACCCGCGTGTGACTGTTATTGCAGAGACATGGTTAGCAACAATATATAAGATGACGATGTGTTTCCTCCTTCGTATAGAGTATTCAGAAGAGAGCGACCATGCCGAGGAGGCGGTGTCGCCTTGTTAAATAAGAGAAATATTTTATGTGTTTCACTCGGGCAAGTAGAAGATCAGGAAAGAGTATATTGCAAGATCAAAGTGTGGGGAGACGCCTTGCTGATTACCGGAGAATATCGACAGCGACAGTCAGAAACCTCCTCATGTGCCATGAGGATGTTGCTGAGATCGCCTAGAAATGGCAATACCACACTCTGGGGGCTCGAAGCATCCTACAAATTTATAAATACTAACGATGCGCGGCCAATTTTTTTATTGAAAAGCAATCAAAGATCGAATAAGCCCAGGTCATCTCCGGCAATGGGAGGAGTATTATTCCTGCAGCCGTGACGACATATGAACAATGAAAACGGAATATTTCATTCAGATTGTAAATGCTGTTATTACAAAATATGTATGCATTTGTAGACGATAAAAAAAAAAAAGATAAGAGTAGTCGGAGGACGGAGCATAATACTGCAATAATCTTCTCAAAAGCAGCGCACTGTTTTGGTTTTTTTTATGTTTTTTTTTTTGTTATTTTGCGGGAGGGGTGTGTTTTGTCAGCTCTTGAGTGCGCGCTCGCTGGGATGAATCGTAGTCCGGGCTATATGGACAACAAGCCGCGCACATTCGAGATATCACTCTGCGGTTCCACCGGTCCTGAGGCGCCAGGATCATGTGCTTGCTATTGGCTGACAGTGGTCATGGTTTCGCAATGCTCCTCCCGTCGCCGGAGATGACCTCGGTGTATTGGAATTTTTTATTACTTTTGTAATAGGGAAGTCGTTCACTTATCGTAATGACTTAGGAACTTCTAGGACGCTTCGAGCCAGCAGAATGACCTATCGCCATATTTAGGTGATCTGAAAAACCCTCTCAGGGCACGTTTAAGGCAAAATGGAACGAACGGTGGAAAATTACTGCACGACTCCCGCCTTGTGGCGGGCATCCCCTCACTGACACACCTCATGCAGAGGAGCACGCTTGCCAGGCGGCCGCATGCGTACGACGATTTATTTATTTATTTATTTATTTATTTATTTATTTATTTAGAATACCCTCAAGGCCATCGGCATTACAGAGGGGAGTGGGGGTTAGGGGCAGTAATACACTTGCAGCTCAATCTGAGCAGTATAGATTATTAATGGCAGTTCTAAATAAGTCGTCAGGAACAATTGTTGCGATAGATGCGGGAAGGTGGTTCCAATCCACTGAAGTTTTCGGAATGAACGACTCTCGGAGTGCATTAGTGTTACATTTTAGAATGTCTACTTTATACACATGATCAATGCGAGATGAAATATAAGACGGATGATTCAGCAATCGGTTGTGAAGTAATGAGTTAGTATGGTATATCTTATGAAAGAGACATAAGCGAGCTATTTTGCGACGTAAATTGAGGTTAGGCAACGATAGGCTAGTTTTCATGGAGCTCACGCTTGCGGTGCGATGAAAGTTATTAAGAATAAAACGAGCAGAGCAATTCTGAGCTGATTCCAGGGCGTTAGTTAGTTTGGAATGACCGGGGTCCCAGATTGAAGAAGCATATTGTAATTTAGAGCTTACAAGTGTTTTGTACAGGGTTAGTTTCAAAGATGAAGGGGCAAGTGAAAAGTTTCGTTTTAGATAACCCAGCATTCGATTAGCGTTTTTAATAACATACTCAACATGCATTTGCCAGGAAACATCTGAGGTTATATACACACCTAAGTATTTATAAAAAGAGACAGAAAGTAATCGGACATTTTCGTGAAAATAAGAAGAAGGAACATTACATTTACGCGATACTCTTATGGCCTTGCATTTAGTCGTGTTAAGTTCCATCCCCCATAAATCACACCATTTTGAAACATGGTTGATGTCAGCTTGTAAATTTAGAACATCGGAGGCGTTAGTGACTTCTCTGTAAATAACACAATCATCAGCAAATAAACTAATTGAAGAAGAGATCGAATTTGGCAAATCATTAATATAGATAAGGAACAATAGGTGACCTAATACAGAACCTTGTGGTACTCCAGAATTGACGGAGGCTAGTGGTGATGTTTCATGGTTAGCGGTTACAAACTGGGAACGAGTAGTGAGAAAACAAGTTATCCAGGACAGATTATTTGCGTCAATGTTAAGACTGTTAAGTTTTAATAGCAGCAGCTTGTGTGAACCTTTATCGAATGCTTTGGAGAAGTAAAAAAAAAATGCAGTTTATTTGGGACCCTCGGTCAAGCGCTAGGTGCAAATCATGGGTGAATGACAAAAGTTGCGTTTCGCAAGAAAATGATTTACGAAAGCCATGCTGAGCGGTGCTGAAGAAAAGGTTAGATTCTAAAAATTGAACTAGTTGTGAGTAAATGATATGTTCTAGTATCTTGCATGGAATGCTAGTAAGCGAAATTGGTCGATAGTTATCCGGGCAATATTTATCCCCTCCTTTGTGGAGTGGCACCACCTTCCCTATCTTCCAATCAGCAGCAACTCTGAAAGTGAAAGCGACTGGGAAAAAATATGAGATAATATCAAAGAGCAATACATTTTTGTGTTTTTGAGGAACTTTGAGTTAGTGCTGTCGGTGCCAGCAGAGGAAGAATGTTTTAAGTTATCGATTATTTTAACAATACCATTAGGATCGACAAGAACGGGCCCCATAGGCAAAAAATCACTCGCGTCAAATCTACAAGTAGGTAGGCGTGTTAATAACAGTTTGAAAAGACTTAATAAAAACATCATTCAAAACGCGAGCAAATTCATCGCTAAAAATTAGTTCTCCGTTCGCAGCCTTGAGCGAAATTACGAATTTTTCTTTTTTACTAACAACATTCCAAAACTGCTTTGGGTTAGTGGCTAACATAGACGGTAGCTTAACGTTAAAATACTCGCATTTCGCATCTCGAATAGCATTTTTGTAAACTGCATTGGCGTTGTGATAAGATTCCCACCGGTTAAAGGTACTGGAAAATTTAGCGGCACGAAACAATCACTTTTCCTTCTTCGATAGCCTTCTCAGTGATGGGTTATACCAAGGTGATTGAGGGTGAGACATTACAGATCGTAGTGGAATGTACTTGTCGGTGAGGACGGCGACTTGACCCTTAAACATATTCCAGTTCTGCTCAACGGAACGCTCGGAGCAGTTGACAAAATAGTGATCAACGAACTGACTCAGGGCATCGTTTATAGCGTCGAAATTAGCTTTTCGGTAGTCTCGAAAAAGTTTTATTTTTTTTCTACTATTACACTTTGGTATGCTTAGAGAGACAAGTAACGAGCAGTGATCACTTAGTCCTGGTAGGTGAGATATTAGGGATACAAGGTCAGGTGTGAAGGTTAGAAGCAAGATCAAGAGCATTTGCTGACGTGGCTGCAATTCTAGTGGGTTCTGTAACTAGCTGCGATAAGTTAAAATCGGAACACATGTTCAAGAAATCAAAACACTCCGACGAAAATGGATTAGGAAACGGGCTCTCGTGCGACCAACAGATGTTTGGGCAATTAAAATCACCTAGAAGAAATATTGGACTGCTTGGAAACCTTGTTACAACCATATTAAGAGCATCATGAAGTTCGTTTACAAAACTAGAGGTACACTTAGGCGGACGATAGCAAACACAAAGAATAACTTTTTTATAATTCACCTCAAAACAAACGCAGAGAAACTCAATATTTAACGCCAAGTTTACACAATAGGAAACAATACAGTCAGCTACTGCAATTAGTACACCACCTCCAGATCCAAACTGTCTATCGGAACGATACACATTAAACCGCTTTTGGCAGTCGAATATTTCACTGTTCCGTATTGTAGCGGAAAGCCACGTCTTGGTGAGTACCACAACGTAAGCCGATGACGAGTCAAGGACAGCGCATAACTCGACTCGTTTTTTTAGCACGCTCCTTATGTTAGTAAAAAAGATAGACATACTTTCGGAAGAATTGGTAGCAGCAGGATCATGGGTCATGAACCGATTTTCTTACTATCGCCAAACGCTGTTTAGAACAAATACTTAGCATTAAAAACCTACAAAAAGCGTTTCTTAATTATTAGCTTTAAAAAAATTCACAAAAACGAGCAGCGTTCTTTCCATTTCTTGAAATTACCCGAGACTGGGCGAGAAATCTATGAAGCATCAAAACGTGGAAGAGAAAGGCAAAGTGATCACTTTGCCTTTCTCTTCCACATTTTTATGCTTATAGTTTTCTCGCCCCAGTCTCGGGTAATTCAAAGAAATGGTAATGCTCCACCAGGTCGCCGGCGCTCTCACTGCTATTTCAGCGTTCTCTCTTCTCCGCAGCCAGACCCGGCCCGGAGGTCGAGGGATCATGCGCCAAATACATGCCTCCGCTTTTCACCTGAGCCTAATAGTCTGCCTGGCAATGGGAAGAAGGCCTCCCATCTTCGGAGCGTTATTAGAAATCGGGTATTCTCGACATCACTACGATTCAACACGATGCATAACGCGATGTTATTGTATTTAGTTTTACGGCGAAGCTGTATATTGCTAGAGTTCCATGCATTTTTGGTGTCCGGGTGTAAAAACAAAAGTCAGAAAATGCATGTAAAAGCGTTCCATTTCATAGAAATGCATACGGGCCTCGTCACCTCGATATGAATTTTGATAAGGAAAGACGTCGAAACGTGTGATAATAGAGATACATTCAAGAACAATGGGCCTTCTCCCACTCGAGTCGGGCGACGTCACTGTTTTACATATTTAAAAAAAAAAGCAGCTGCCGAGCAGAGTATTCCATTGTGTTCTGCAGTGGTTTGGGAAGGCCGCGTACAGTTAGCACTCACGAAGAGTAACTTGCCTATGACGAGCGCCATTGGTCATGTATAGATTTAACTTTAGCAAAAAATCTCACCCAAGTTGTAATGGAACCCATTAGTTTATATCGCAGTGATCGTAAAGCAGTCATCACTACCGTTTAGAAATGATGTATATATACTGTAAATAAACTTTTGGTGAAGTGATTTTGTGTGTCCTTTGGTGAAGCATTTCTGGTGGTGCTCTACATCTTCTCTGGCCTACCACATTCACAAAGGGAAATGGGTCAAAATGTTTTTTATTTGTTTCTTTTATTTACTTATTTAACATAAAGTTCGCACGGAATTATGGAAGCGAGGGGTGCATATAGCGGAAAAAAAAAACAAAGAAAATTAACAGTCAACGCACGATCACGGTTTTTTCTGACGAATGCAAGACGAAAGTAAAAAAGAGGATTTCTGAAGGCCGGTTCAGACACTTGCGGTTGAGTGCGTTTGACTGCGTTGCGTCGAGAACCGAAAGCGAGTCACCGGCACATCTGTGCTTCGTATGAAGCGTGGAATCCAATTCAAGGAATCATCTTCGCACGCGCTATAAGCAGCAGGGATGTCCTGGTTTCTCGCAGTCGCAACGACGTCAAACGCAGTCAAACGCAACTGGCTGAACCAGGCTTTAGAGTAGTTGGGACCGACTCAAGTAAAGTGCTCACGCAGTGCTTGTGTCCAAAAGCCGGATCTCACCTCCCAGTTTAGTTACACCTTCGCTGCCGCAGTGCATCGAGATGAATTTCGTGTTTTTGAACGTGGGAAAATCTTGCTGGGGCTCTGCGCGTGCAGCGCCCAAGACGGCACGAGCCGTCTCGGGCACTGGCGCCTGCCAACTGGGAACTTAACTTATGGCGGTTTCACGCATACTGTAGCCTCCTCTATACCCACTTAACCTGGCAGTTTGACGACGGAGCCAATGAGTGCCCGGTCACAGATTTGGTGCTCGAGGATCTGGTAGCAGCGAGCATTAAGGAGCCATTTCTCGGGGAACCTGGAAGTCAGCGCACAGCTTTTCCACCGGCAAGGACCCAAAACAGATTTGTTCGCTCAGGATAAGCGTGTTTCTGCATCTCACCGCAGCCGGGAACCAGTCACGTGGCTCTCCTCTCATCCGTTGTCTGCCGCTTCACCTTTTTCATTTCGGCGACCACTTCTCGTGGCCATCTGCCAGGCTTTGTGAGTGTACAGAAGGCTAGGGCATTGTTTGCGAAGTTGTTGCTGATACGTTTCACGAGGAAGCCTATTCGGAAACACCGAGACGCGGTTCGAGGTTTCTCAGCGACCACGCGTGATCTTCGAAGACTTGCGTTTGGCAACCTGGTTTTACAATCTAAAATACAGTTTAATTCACGACCCAAAGCCAAATTATAGTTTTTTGCTACAGCAGATATTTGTTCGGACTGTTCTCACGTTTCACGAGTTCAGGCTGCGAAAAAAGAGACATGGACTTGAAATCCCCGCCTGCGATTCCCTGGACTTCACGCACGAGCAAAACCCAGAACCCGCCTTGCTGACTCAAAAGAAGGACGCCCCCGACGCTTTCTTCGAAGTGGATCTTTCCCTCATGAACAGTTGACCTCGTTTTCGTGATAGAAGGTCGGCTTTCCGTCCTCGTTGTTTGCTCTTTTGAATTTCGGAGTAGTGACTGAGCGGCTCAGCTGGACTGTGGTCCGAGGAATTTGTTCCTTGCCAGCCGGTCGTGGCTTCGTTGGTGGCGGACTTACCTGTCCTCACTCGCACATCGATCGAGGCTGCTGTCGGGCTGACATTAAGCTCAAATAAACGACTTTTGGATTACCTATGCATCGTAGGGTACTTACACTTTATTTCTTGAATAAGCGTCTTTTATTCCTTTTTGGTAGTAGAAACATCATAGATCGAGCTAACGCTGGTACCCTGCCAGGTCCTCGGGAGTGTGTTGGCTACGCCACTAGGCTCGCGACGTCTTTATCAACCTTCCTGCTGGTCATGCATGGTGTCAAAGGCTTTTAGTAGTTCACACAACTGCCTCATTGTGTACAAAAGGTGTTATTTCGCTCTGATTCTGAGAGAACAGCTTGAACGTTAAACACTTGCACACAGACAGGACAGGACATACACAGAGCTTACTATCAACTATTTAATACTTCTTCTTCCTCCACCTCCTCTTCTTCTGTGTCCTCGGAGACATGTACCAATTAGCTCAACTCAAACCGGTAAATTTTGTTATTTCAGTCGATTGGGGGCGGCTTCCGATGTTCTACGGGCAGACTAACATGAAAACACAGTGACGAGCTTTGGCACCCCGAATAATAAACAAACTAGCTTACCAGAAATAAACCACCGGAGCGAAGGCCCCTTAAGATCACGAGTTTATTATATTCGCTGCGGATTCAAGTGATGGACGTAAACGCAACGTTTTTCGTTGATTTGTCCGCTTCAACGCTAGGACTCTCAGCGCCTTGGACGCTTCATCATCATCAGCGACAGATGCCATCTTCTTTCGAAAGCCACCGACGTCACGTCAGCGTCGCGTTGCCAACGCGACGCTGACGTTGTTGAATATATATATATATATATATGTAACTGAGAAGAAAAGAAAACCCTTGGTGAAAACAGCAACAATGGACGGTTTTTCCTTCGACGTTTCGGCCGGAGTCAGGCCTTTATCAGGAAGAACTTTTACAGATGAACGCGGGTGGTATTTATTTTATAAAATGCTACGGTCGAGACGAAGCTTCAAAAAACGGCCGGATGACGGTTGGAGTTCACAAAGAACGTAGGGAGAGTTTCGGATGGGAAAACGTTTACACAATGCTACGGTCGTGTCCAAATTTCGGCTGGGTGACGGTTGGAGCTTTCGTGAGAGGAAAGCGTGGGGCAGTTCGTATCCGGGTGAAGAAGCATGATGATCGGGGCCAAGTTTCAGAGACGGTGGGATGACGGTTGTAGTTTCTTGAGAGGGGGCGCAGGGTTAGTCTGTGTCCGGGCGGGCAGGGGCTACCTGGACAATGGCGTACAATAGACGAGAGTTACACGCGCAAAGCAAACAAAAATGTTGTAAAAAAAAAAGGCACGGTCATTTGGGATGTTTTGTGGGGCATGCATGAGTCAGACCTGGAAGGGCACAATGTTAAACCTAGATGTAAGAAAAAAGAAAATTAATATCAAAACCCGGAAATAAAATAGAAAAGTTGATGATCCAGTTCTGGCCACAAACACAGTACCCCTGCTAACAATAAGGTCTGCGACCTAAAAAAATGTCCTTTGTTTGTTGTTTCTATTCGTCTGATAGCATTCTAATCGATGTCAGAGTACCGGGGCTTTCATTTATTCCTTGTTTAATTGCGTTGAATCAGTTAATTAGGTAGGATACACGCTGTTCACATTCGCGATTTGATTTAAATCCAGATTCTAGGAGCGTCGCTGACAATTTATCAAACGAGCCTTCTGGGAGAGCGAGATGTTTGGATAGAGGCGGTGTCGGAAGGGATATGGCGTGGGATTTGTGACTGTTAAAGCGCAGTCTAAATGTCGTGCTAGTCAGCCCTATATATTGCATTTTGCATACGGTACACTCGAGTAAGTACACAACATTCGACGAGGCCCATGTTAAGTGCCCTTTAATTTTGATCGAGAACTGCGAGTGCGTGCTGCTGGCCGTGTTTGTGTGCTGCATCTGTTTACAGATTACACACCCTGGTTACATGCAAGGCAGACAGTCGTTAGGTGGCGGCGATGAATTTATCCGAGAGTTTATTAGCGTGTCTTTGAGGTTACGCGATTGTCTGCGGACTACCCCAGGGGCAAATGGAAACACGCTTTTAAGGCGCTCGCTTTGTTCTATAATGTTATAATGTCGCCTTCAGATATTATTTACATTAGGGTGGTTCATGTTACAAGTTAGATATATATTTGTGCGTTGTGTGTCGCTTTCCGTGGGGCGCGGGCTGATAAGGTCTGCTTGGTTCAGTTACTTGGCTTTTCTGATAGCATCGTCGATTATAGGGGGTGGATACTTTTGTTTCTCTAGCACTGACTTTAAATTTTGGCTGGCATTAAAATCGTTTTTTTTTGGGAACAAATTTGTTTTAAACGATGAGCTTGGCTATAGGGAATGCTGTTCTTGCATTGGTGTGGGTGGTCGCTTTGATAATGCAGGTATTGCTGTCGATCTGTTGGCTTAGGCTACAGACTCGTGGAGAGTTTATCTTCGTCTATTTACACAGTTATGTCTAAAAAGTTTATTTTGGTTTGAGAGTACGAATGACTAAAACGGATGCTCGGATGATCAGCATTGTATCGATCTATGAAGTCCATCAGCTCCTCCGCAATGTGCGACCAGACAAGAAATATAGCATCTATAAGCCTACTGTATGTTAGCGGCTTTACGGGACATTCGGAAAGGAACTGAGACTTTAATTTTCCCATGAATACGTTGGCATAGTTCGGGGCCATTTTGGTGCCCATCGCGGTACCGCTAACCTGCCTAATGTATTTTTGATAAATTCGAACGTGTTGAGTTTTAAGACAAGCCTCGCAGAGTAGTGACGACGCACTCATCTGGGGTGTCCGGTTGTTTGTGGAGTTCATACACGTCAGTTAACGAATTTATTCCTCATCGTGTGGGATATTCGTATACAGCGATGACATATCGAGTGTGACAAGATGTGATTCTTTCAGTATGCATAAATTTGATATCTCCCTTAAGAAGTCAGTTGTGTTTGTAATGTACGAATCGAGACATCTAGGTACATGTTTAATTAAACTGTCTACATATGCTGATATGGGTTCGGTTACCGTATTTATTCCGGATATGATTGCGTGCCCTGTGTTACCAGGTTTGTGAATCTTAGGGAGCATGTAAAAGCGGCCCTAGGAAGGCTGTACCGGTTTTAATAATTTATGTTCGTTAGTGGTTATTCTGCCCTCGTCTAGAAGATCCTTAAGAACCTAGGTCACAATCTGAGTGTGGTGCACCCTAGGGCCATCTGCGAGAGGTTCATAAAACTTTTAGTCATTTAGTTGGCGGTATCCTTCTCGGAGGCATTCAGTGGTGCTAACAATCACAATTGCTCCTCCTTTATCGGCTGGTTTTATTCTCATGTTTGTCCTATTGCTTAGGCTATTTAAGCAAGCCCTTTCGGATTTAGTGAGATTATCCCGTTTTTCCTCCTGGCTGCAATATTCCCGCATAATGTCTGGTATATATTGAAATAAGACAACCGCAAAAAAGCGCATGGTTCAACAGCGTTGTTTGTAAGTATACTTCTTTCAAAATTGTAACAACAAGCTTGCATAAAGTGCGAAAAACAGCCAGCTCAATCATACTTTTTTTATTACCTCTCTAAAGAACTTCGAACAAAAATAAAAAATAAGAAGAAATATAATAAAAACACACAGACCAAACAGGGTTATCAAGAAGACAGAAAAGAATAATAGGAATTTAATTATATGTGCTTATATAAAGAACAAAAATGACCATGAAATAGGTAAAGAAATATTGAAAAAGTGAGAAAGTTTGCTCGCCCTGCTAGTTTGTTTTGTGATTTATAGATGTCCGACTACTTGAGAATTCATTTTTTTATACGTGACAGCTAAAAATTGCACGTTTAAGTCAACTGCTTCAACAGCTCCTTCATTTTAATGTCGATTAATCCCTCCCCCAACAACAACAACAAATAAATCGAAGAAACGAAAGAAGACGACATCAAACGCACCTGACAAAAAATATTTCTTCCCGAAAAGCCACAAACCTGAACGCACCGACGCGATACTCTGCCCTCCCAGTCGTCCCTCCAAGTTATCCCGAGTCACACCCAACCAACCCCAAACTTCACCTAGAGGCATCGCAAAGGCGGGCACCGTCCTTCACGTTGCCGCACGCGCAGCAGCGCTACCGGCTATTCATTGTGGCACCTTGTTGTCAGAAGAGTTTTATGACCAGTTTTTGCCACAGACAACGAGTCATTGATTGCTGTCCCCGTTCCTGGGCAGCCGAATATATTGGCCCGACAACGACCCAACGACGCCAGTCAAGCGCGACGACCATTCGGTCGGAATCGAAGAAACAGGAGCAATTTATAGACCTTTTCACGCTCCACCGCATGGGCGCTGCCATCTTGGAATCACGTGATCCGGCCGCCATGAGGTTGCTTCAACTCGTCGCTCCGCCCTTACCTCCGCGCTACGCCGCGCCTTGGCGGACGCATTGAATTGTGTCTTTCGTAGCGTTTCACCGCGTTTCTTAACTTAATTCGTAATGTGTCGTTTGATACTTATATTTACCTCGTAACTGCATTAGACCATTATGTGCGCAACTTCTGCAGTGAATTTTGTAAGACGTTTTGGCTATTTTTACCGTCGGCGTGCCGGCTATACGTAGGAATCAGCGTTAGCGCTCACGCACATTGAGCCATATATATATATCTCTAAGAGAGCACGAAGGTTCAAAGGTCAATGACCTATGAGAACTCAGATTTGCTTAATAATAGAGGTGGACGAGCGTAAACAGGAGCTTCTCCGCATCCTCGTCCTCGGCGTTGGAGGGAACTCCGTATTCTTACGTTAAAAGATGAAAATGTTCGAAGGCAGTAGATAATGTGGAAGTTTTTGGAGGTTTTTTTGTTTTGTTTTTTTCTCCCCAGAGTGTGTGTAATGAGAGGATAATTAACGCTTGTAAAGCAGTGAAGGCATCGAAGATTTTATTTTATGACCATTCAACAACCCCACCACATCTCCCTCCCTAATAAATTGTCTATAGCGGTTTCGAAGTGCTCTCTGTGATTTTATAATCATATTCGCGTCAAAGCGAACGTAAGTTACATACCACTGTTGAGAAAGCTCCATGTGCTCTACCGCTACACCGTGTGGAAGCAATATCCGCAAAACGTAATCGGTGTTAATTACGATGAGTTGAGGCTGTTTATGGCACCTGGACTAGACTTACAGCGATTGCGCAGATTAGTCAAAACAAAAATGTTGACGTCTAACTGAAAGGAAAGGTTCAAAGGGTCCATAGACCTATGAGAACTCTCAGATTGGCTTATTAATAGAGGTGCAATATTCGCAATTGGAAGCACACGGTAAATATATTATTGCGCATTTCGGATCTCGAGGAAGGCGACAAAAATACTCAGCGTAAATAGCCACGTGTGCTTCCTGAAAGCATCCGCTTTGTATTCATAACAGATAGAAAACAACTGCTTTTAATTATATGGGGGAACTCGTGCATAATATAGGGAACAAACGTTTCGTTTGAATTTTCTTCTGATGCTAGAAATAATAACACGGGAACATCATGCAATTAGTTTGTTCACAATATCACACCTCACTACATCTGTTTGACGGTCTTAATTGTTTTTTGCGCTGTACACATTCGCTCCATCGATCGATTTATGAATTTCAAGAAATTATACCGTGCTGGGTCCCATGTTTATTGCATAAATAATTTTCTTGAAATATCCAGTTCAATTCAATAATTCATTTCAACACGAAGGTTGGGACTCCCCGCGTTAGAAACTGTCACAGTCGGCCTGAGAATGCCTGGGGTCCACAATATGTGACGCCGAAAAGAATCTGTCTGCATGAAAATCGCCCGAATGCAGCGTTTTCGATGGAGAATAGGGATTCACTTTTAGTAGCTGGCGACGCCGAAATCTATATAGCGCATCGGTTCAAACCAGCAAAGATCTTTCTACTGAGGTCCATTTGGTGGCGCCCTTACGCCCGACTTGATCCAAACTTGCCAGAGATCACTTCTTTTGCCCCCTTTAATGTAATTTAACAAATTTTACGGAAGATTAATGTGAGACTTCATTTGATGTGCCCGTTACTCGTCTCATACCTTGAGAACGTCGAAACCAAATGTCCATATAATAAATAGTCGATTTCATAAGGCCAATACTGTGAAATGCTGTTAATGAGTACTTTAGTTTAAGGAATTGTCTTATGGGCCTAGGTTGGTCTATCAAAATGTTTCATAAAAACTTTATTTATGAAAACAAAAAACCGGGACACTATCTTTTTTTTATATTACCTTTTTTAGTCTGCGCAGCTCACAATAAGTATGGGTACGAAAACTAAACATCGAGCAGTGAACTTGTCAGTTCATCTGTTTTTCGTGATTCAGCTCGTTGTTAATCATGTCGTTGACCCGCTTCTTTACTAATCACCCATGCATTATAGGGGGTATTCACTGGACGCCACATCTGAGGGCGCTGTTTAGAGCGCATGCTCAGAACGAGCTCACATCAAAAGTCTGCTAAGACCGGCAATCTTGGTGGTGCGGAATGCACGTGTCCAAAGAACTGCGGAAGCTCGCCGTCAGCCAACGCTCAGCAGTGGCGCACACAGCTATGGCCGCCAGTGAACACTATACTCTGTTTCACCTTATGATGTACCGCAGGAAAGGCTACAAGCACGAGCTCCTTGCTCTGGGGCACATCTCGGCGGCACAAGCTCTCGTGCGTTAAGAGCAGCTCCCACCGCTATGAGCTCGCGCTTCCAGCCTTGTCTACGGTACAACGTAAGGTGAAACGGAGTATAGTCTGTTGTAATATATTCAGTTCAATATCTGACTTGAGTGCCCGAGCTATCTACTTTCCGTACCACTCGATGCACGCGCGGCACAAGCACGGCGGCAGGCAAGGAGCGCGTGATGGAAGCAAAGCTTGTCCTGGTGTTGTTTTTTTTTCTTGTTTTTTTTCTGGGAACTCTACCCCGTTCACTCTTGAGCTGAGACTATACTCTGTTTCATACTTAGCGTGCAACGCTGTCAAAGCTACTGGCGCGAGCGTAAGGCTTGATCTTGTTGATCATTTGCACGAGTTCTCGCGCAAACAAAAGCACAAATGAAGCCACGCGCTCGCGCCAGTAGCTTTGACAGTGTTGCACGCTAAGTATGAAACAGAGTATAGAAGCTCCGCCTTCATCGCGAACTTTCAGTTCTTGCTAACACAAGTGTGAACGCGCAGGCACGCGCAGCCAAAGCACTGCGGAAGCCAGCGATCGAGCTAGCGCTGAAGGCGGAGCTTCTAGTCTCACCTTAAGGGTGAACGGAGATACAGTGTCCGCGTGTACCGCCGAGGACGATGATTAATCCTCCCTGTGCAACAGCGCAGTTGTTTCACCACCAAACCTGGCCGAAATTAACGATGGACGTAATCCAACGCGTCTGGTGTTCGTACATATGCTCACAATTTAGGCTCGAAACCATTTCGTAGTTCTCCAAGTGGCTCAGCACCATTGTTTCACTCGCTGTGAGCTAAAGAAAAAAATGTGCATCACAATATTAAGCGAAAACGTCATGAAACAGTCACACAATCGCCGTGCGCGTTAAAATCGAAACCAACCAACTTGAAGCAACCTCATGGCGGCGAGTTCGCCAGCGCCCTCTACCCGACAGTCAGGGAACTACTGAAATGAAAAGGTCTATATGCGGAAAGACCCTTGGCTCGGACGTTCGCGAGACAACTCGGCTCGGCTTGGCTTCAGTTGTCTATTCCGTAACTTTTTTTGTTTCTCTTTTCTTCGGTCGTGAACGTCGGGGAGTGAGGCAGCTACAGAAGGTTCGGGGGCATGGATTCGCTTGGCTTGACTCGACGCATTGGCTTCAAATCAGCTTGGCATGAGCCTCGGGTCGACTTGCGCCAGTATCCATCGGATGTGGCTTACTAAAATAAGTGTCAGGAATTGTGACGCGACAATTATACGTGTGTCGAAAGAATATATATATTTTTGTTTGTTGACCCGACGCACTAATGACAGCCTCAGACCAGTTCTACGCACCGGCAAATTAAAGGGCCTTCGTGAGCAAGAACACCCCCGGCAGATAATTGATTCAGCAAATAGGCCTATTTATTATATCCTACAGGGCAACACTCTCGCTGCGAACAAGCAATCTGCAGTTTTTTTCTTCTAAAATTAAAAAAAAAAATTCCTAATGCCTACTAGTATGGCGTAAATGGCTCATTGCGATCCGTTTGTTTAAACTCATAGAATGAGTGAAAACTTTAAAAAAGTCTGGTTGTTAGTCACCTGCCGCGTCCCACACACAAGCCTTCTTGGCTTACGTGGGTACATAGCGAAATGTATTCAAAAAAGAAAATAAAGTGTATTGTATTGTATTGTAACACAAGTGGTAAAATGTTATGCCAGTGTCCGCATTCAATAAAGAAACTACCTATACGATTTCATGTTGCTGCTGAAACTGTCGCAGAATATTCGTACGTCGCCTTCAGTTCCCCTAACTGAGGATCCGTTGTTTGCATCGCAGTGGCATCATGGTGATAAAGCATAAATATTATTTTTCGAAAGAAATAAAGAAAGACGCAGTGGCATTATGATAGTGAAGCGTGAAGATTTCTTTTTTTTTTAAATAAGTAAATAAAACAAAATATTCCTTTGTGTTCAAACGCTCACATGGAAAGTAGCCTTTCCGACCCAATACTCTCGCTCACAAGCTTTTATTCGTTCTTTTACAGTCACGGACAAATTTACAACGGCTGGAGTATATTTCAATTGTCCCGCTTCGAGCGCGGGCTTTGTGCCTTCCATAATGCTTCGGCGTCTTATGAGCCTCGAGCGTGCCTACGCAGACAAAGCAGGGCGGAAGGCAACGAGCGCGTGCTGGAGGCAGAAATTGAGAAGGGACGCCGTGCCGTTTTCATTCTGTCAATTACTATACGCAGTATGCCGTTTGAGTAGCTAGGAGAATGAAAACAACATGGCGTATCTTTTAAAAGCCTGGCACACGCCCGTCGCTCGTTGCCCTCTGCAGTGCTTTGACTGCGCACGCGCCCTCGTAGCTCGAGAGATGGCGAAGCATTATCGAAGGCTGAAAGCTCCCGATGGAGGTGGATCTACCGAAACTGCTCGTTGGTGTCCTCATCCTGTCTGTTCCCATAATCTGAACTTAAAATTTACACGAAATATTGAACCTAAATAAATTAAATTGACTTGGATTGTTACAATCGAAGTCAATTTAATTTTTTTAGCTTCAATATTTTGTGTAAATTTTAAGTTCACACGTTGCCGACTCTACGGGCTTATAGAACCAACTAGAGCCACTAGATGTGCTGCGCTTAGAGTATTGGCAATCCGTTCCCCGACCTTGTTGTGGGCGCCACCATTTTGTTCCTTGTGCAGAGCAGACGCAGCTGCCAATAGTCATGATTGAAAAGTGCGACTTCCTCAGTATTAGCATCAGTGTTAGTTTAGCTCATGTAATATTGCTTTGCTGTGTCGCAAACTGTTTAAACATTTAGAGCACGGAAAAGTGTTATGTGTGATTCGATACAAAGCTTCAGATAACTGGCAACCATAATTTTAGGCCACAATATGGCCAAATGTCTTTACTCTGAAGCGTAGCTTATATAGTGACACTAGGACCAACTAAAGCCACTGGATTTCGGGAAAACCATAGCCTTCCCTATCTGCTAGCCGGACACAAACAGATACTAATATAGCAACGACAAAAACCTCGTAAGTCGATTTGCTAACCTGTCTACGTTGCCATAGAAATCGCATCTCGGTCCATTCAAATCTTCGAAGCTTCCAGGGGGTCGTTCTAAACCAGTCGCGCCAAGATCATCATGGAGCATCATCGTACTAGAAGTGAACCACGCCAATATAAGCGTCTTTGGCACTGTGTACGCAATCAACTTATCAATCATGCCCATCTCCATGGACCTGTTACAATTATATTGTTCTTCTTGTGTATTTTAAAACATTGAACTTATGTTTCAGTGCCTCCAAGCACAAACACAGCATGTGGTGGTGGTACGAAGATTTGCGATTGTTTCGGTAGTGTGTGGATAAAAAAAATTTAGTATACACGAAACGTCTTCATAGAGCTATCCGTCACCAGCGAATTTAGATCGGTTCACCAAGAACGGAGGGGTCAAGAAGAAATTGCTCATTTTACGGAGCAAAATTGCGACCAAACGGGAAGCTGGGCGCTACTCTCTCAGGATCCAGTAACTTTAGGACCAACCAAGCAGCTCCCAAAGTGCAAGTAACTAGGACTTGTTTGTTTATGATTGGTTCAGCGAAAATAGAGCACGTACAGAAACATGACGAACACCACGATGATGCGCTTTTGACGCTTTATGATTAGTTTCATCAACTTATTGCGCTGGCTGCGTGTGGACTTAAGGAGAAACGAAGTATAGTTCATCCGATAAGAAAAACGAAAGATACCAGCTTTGTTACCGCTCTTTGAACAACAAAGCGATACCACGATCATATGGAACCAATCAAGTAGTGAAAACAGTGCATCGTCATGGCACTTTTTTTTTTTGTGGGTTTGATATCACCCGACAAACCAATGATGCACCAAAAATAAAAAGCGCTGGAGCACGGCGTATTCAGTGTGCGTCGTTTGTTTAGTCTGTCATAGAAGACAAATAGGGACAACCAACGCCTCGACTGTGCACTTTTGGCGCCGTTCGACTGCCTCCATGTGGTCGTAGCTTCAACTGCGGTCGAAGTATAAAACCTTAACTCGCCCTAAACTTGAATGTGCTGCCTCAATCTGGAACCCTAATATCACCCTTGCATATGCCATGGAATGCATTCACAGCCGCTCCGCCTGTTTTATATTTACTATCCCCGCGTGGCTAGCACCATTTTCATGAAAGCATCTCTATCCTTGCCCACTCTTTCTCTTCGTCGAAAGATATCCCGTCTATGCCTGTTCCACAAGATGTATCACTCTAACCCTACCCTCCGCCGAGCGCTATTTTTCGAACCATTTTACGTATCATCACAAATCGATAATCAACTAAAAGTTGCGATCACTCACTGCAGCGTATCTACCTTTAATGCCTTTTTTTTGCCTCAAACCTCGATTAACTGCAACCGCCTTACCGCAGCCATTGTCACAATCAGTGCCTCAGATAAATTTACGATTGCCATTACTAACCTGTTAAAGGATGTTTTGTAGTAATTTTGCGCATTTGTTTTTCCTTTTCACAGATATTTGTTTTATTTCATGTACTGTGCCTTTAATAACCTGTTAAATGAATGTTTAGTAGTTATTTTTTGTATTTTTTGCCTTTCCATTGTTATTTGCTATGTTCTATTTACTGTGTCCCATTACTCTCTTTAATCCCTTCGGGCCCTGAGAGATATAACAAATTAAATTAAATGTAACTGAAAGGGACGATGCAACAATTTTTGTGCTTTCCGCAAATGCCGCTTAGAACAAATCCTTGACGTTAATGACCTACGAGACACTCGTTGGTTTTTCAACACACGCAATAGAAGTCGCAGAAAAAAATAAAGAAAAAGTAGCAGCGTTCACCCCCTCAACTCGCAGCGAGAACAACGACAACGTGAGCAGGAACCGACTATACGCCGCCAATGTTAATCACAGTCACGCGCTGGGGTTTGCGAATCACATGACACGCGCTGAATTCCAAACATTGGCTACGTTTCCATGAATGCGATCGTAGCGCATCGAACCGAGCAGGGACCAATCGCACGCAGCCTGTCTTCCTACTTCTTCCTCTTCTTCCCATCTACTGCCAATCAAAATAGTCAAACCTCGATTCGATGCGCAGCGGTCGCATCCATGTAAACGCAGCCATAGTTATGGTTCGGCTGTTGCCATTGCAGCGGTTGGACACGGGCCACTACCCGAATGCTGTCCGAGCTATTGATTATCGGGAGCCGAAATCGGAGTGCTCACGCAATTCTCGGGTCCAATCTATGCACCGCATTCAAATATTATCACTGGGGGATACTGCAATCCCTCAGCTATGTAATCGAAGGGAGATCGGTGGCCGACTGGGCTAGCGCACACCAGCTCGGAGCACCTGGAGCGAAAGCTGCCGCTGCAGAACCCAGGATTCTGGGTTCAATCCCCACCCCTACCCGTTTCGATCTGGATGAACATCGTTTTGGCGTGCGGTCGTGTATCGCTAATGCGTGATGCGCGTCAAAGATTTCAGGCTGGCGGTTGTACTGCTGTGGTTAATTTGCTCATCTACAGCTGGGAGACTCGTCGCCCGTCCAGACAGACAACATTCTAGGTTGTATAAACATACACACAGCCCAAAAGCTATGTCATGAAGTTTTGCGAAGGACAGATTGAAAGAAAACGCTCGCTATAGACAATTGCAAGCATGGCGCGTCACTGGTGCCCCATGCGTGCAAGCATGTGCAGCGTGCGCGTGAACGTATCATTGGCAAGCTTGTAAACGCACGCACTTGACCGCACGAGCAAAGAAATGGCGGTGGCCAGAATGCCCTGCTTGCAATCGTCTATAGGGGGTATTCACGGGACGCCATATTGTTGGACGTTGTTCACAGCGCATGCTGAAAACTAGCTCTCATTTATCGTCTTTTAAGAACAACATTTCTGATTGTGTGGAATGGATGTTGGACGTGCGCCTTCCTGCATTTCTGGCAGGCAGCGAAGCCGAAGCGGTAGATAACAGTGCGCTCATGGACCTTGAGCACCGATCAACGTTGTGCACGCGCGGCGTTCACTTCTTCTGAAATCACTGAAAAAGTTGTCCTGAAGCATTGTTCTAAGAATCCACCGCGAGCAAGGTCTAACAAAATGGCGGCGTCAAGTGAATACCCCCTCTAGTTCTTGAAATGACATCGCCGCAAAGGAGTTCCTTGGTCATTGGCGTTGCGTGCGAGTGTACAGTCGCCCAATTTTTTAATAATATCACGCGAGCGTCGACCGCCGGGACGGGCAGTGCCGTGCCACGGAGAAATGCGGCGTCACGGGAGAGATTAAGCGCGTGCGCACAAAGCCCTTTCCGGTGAGCGTCGTCTGCTAGGCTATTCTGGTGACCGCACAAAGCCCCTGTTCCGTAGCAAAGGAGC
Organism: Ixodes persulcatus; assembly: GCA_013358835.2. NCBI lineage: Eukaryota > Metazoa > Arthropoda > Arachnida > Ixodida > Ixodidae > Ixodes > Ixodes persulcatus. Next base: position 699,855 of record JABSTQ010009088.1, read on the forward strand.
GCCGATTGTTTATACTTTGTTTCACTTTGTGTTGTACCGCAACCGGACGCTACGAGCTATCTTGGCCAGTCCATCGCTAAAAGTGTGTCACGTGGCCTTCCTGTTGGGCAAAACTGCACGTGGAAGCACGATGTCACGTGGCAGGGTGACAGCGTTGGATTGGTTTTGATGGCTCGTAGCATTGGCTACGGTATATAGTTCAATGCATCGTTGCATTCAGCTCGTCGCGTCATCGCATTTTTCTTTTTTTTTTTTTGGTGCTAACAGTAAACGCAAACAAATATAAAAGAATAAAAAAAAAACTAAATTAAACGAGATGACGCGCGGTTTCTTTCACGCCTGAGCAGTATCACGGTATCACGCAGGCAAGCGCTGTTCAGATCTTTGCTTAAAGGCGGTCAGCTATGCCAGCAGATAAGGAACAGGGGCTGTGTGCGGACAACAGAATAGCCTAACAGACGACCCTCGAACCGGAGAGAGCTTTGTGCGCACGCGCCTAATCTCTCCCGTGACGCCGCATTTCTCCGCGGCACAGCGCTGGCCGTCCCGGCGGTGGACGCTCACGTGATATTATTAAAAAATTGGGCGACTGTACTTAGATCCAACCAGTGCCAGTAAGCTCGTCTAAACCAAAATAACATTCCAGCGAATTATGTTGCAATACCCCTTAAAAGTAAAATGGAGGATAGGACTCCGGCAGCACAACCTAGACAAGGAGAATGCCTCCGCACCGCCTCCGCAACGTCATCATACTCGGATTGATCGAGGCCCGATATTGGTCACGAGTGCCGCGTCAGTGTTCGGCTGTAGCTTGTGTCCAATCAGATCGTCAAAGTTTGGGCTCGGGCCCAATAGCCGAGTTAGCGCCGTCCGACTTGATGAGGGTCCATAAAAGGAGAGGGAGGCGACGCGGAGGCTTTGATTATTGTGGGTAGTGTTGGCTCTGGCCCCTGGCATTTTCTTTGCCATTTTGATGTCCCCTCGCGGAAAAAAAACAAAACAAAAACAGCACAAAGCAGGTACCGACTGTGACAGTCGCGGTTGCATCACCTCAATAACCCATGTCAGCAGAAAAACTTTGAACTGCCCCTTCCCCTTTCCCCCTCTACCCTCTTTCAACTGCTCTCACGCTTGAACGGCCCTAGCTTCGACGTTGTCCTCTGCATCGTTGCTTCGGCGAACCTTGCGTCCCGTCGCAGCAAAATGTCTCGGACATATCGACATTGAAGTGTAGCTCAGGTAAAGGCAAAATGAATAGAGGTGGAAGGGGGTTGTTCGTTCTTAATATCTGACGCGGAGGACGAAGAACGCCTCGGGGAGACTTTATTGCTCGCCGTTAGGAACGATGAAGCTCGTAAAGCGGAGGCGGTCCGGGCTAAAGGGACGAGAAAAAAGGGCGCCCTCTTTTGACGGTGGAAACCCAGAGGCGCTCGATACGTACAGGCAAACATACCCAGAACAAATTATAGAATGAACAGAAATAGAAGATCGAGGGCCTGTGGCATTAAAACTAAATATTGAAAGGAGAAGGTATGGTTAGGTGCAATGACACGTTTCAAAAGCGGCTCTTATGAAAAAAAAGCTCTAAAGGTTAAATTGAATGGGAGGATGAAAGAGGAGAAGTAAAAGAAAAAAGAAGGTAGATTCATTCAGGCTGTTAACTTTTTTCTTTCGAATATCTAAACTTTTTCGCTCTTTAGTGCCGTGACTTAAATATCAGAAGAGCTTTTAATGGGGTTCAAAAAAACATATCATGCCTTGGAAGAGAAGAACTGTGCACAGATGAGACACAAATCGGCATGCAAACTGAGCAGAGCTTGTGCGACCTCGATCCTCGGGCATGAAGCCCCTGTACGCCGGTCCACTGATTATTACAGACGCATTCCACAATCCAGTAGGCAAATATGCCAGCGCAAAGAAGTCGAGTACTGAGAGGGTCTACACTGCAAGTTTACAAATTAGAAGCTATATAACAAGGTTACAAAGGAGCATATTTTAAAGAAAGTAAGAACATTGATCCCATTCTCTTCTGGTTGCACGTCGCAATGTTGTAGTTAGAACTCGCACCGTTATGGCAGTTGTCGGCGCGAAGTTTGTCGTAACACGTAATAAGTGAAACTACGTGAACTTGCCTAACTTCCATCACTTGAATCCAGAACTAAGCTTGATAGGTCAATATTTTTAATGCGTCAGTATAAGTACCCACATGACGAAGAGTTGACGGCTTCCATCTGTGGACAAAACAGGGGAAAGGGAAGCGCGTCACGTAGGAGGAGGAGAGTAGTGAAGGGCAAAGGCGCGCGGGAGGCGACGTCACGGGGCTGAAGCCGATGCACGCGCGGATGCTGGGGCGAGTCTGAACTTGCAAGTGTGCGGAGAGCGTATGCCTCGGTTTGTGCTACATAAATTAAAGGACAATTCATTGGTGAGTCCTTAGAGAATGCGTTAGAAAAACCCTTCGGAAACACCACACAAGTTCCCCTTTGATAAACGCTAACACTGACCCCGTAACGAAGCCATACAACACAGAATATATAAAGGGGTCAGCGTTCGCGTTTCTCAAATGGGAACGTGCGTGGCGTTTCCAAACGGTTATGCTAACACATTTCCTAAAAATGTGCCACTGGATTTTTTTTTCTAATGTATTTATAATCGAGTCACAATCAATAAATTCGACTCATTAAAAATTCCAACAAGCGAATCGTCAAGCCTTTGCCATAGCATGTTTATTCAAAATCCATCCGTTTATAATGTCTTTTAAATGCAGTTTCTTCCCTAAAGCAATCAAGGTGTGGAATGCTTTACTCGATAAAGCTGCGTCATGTACATCTCTCAGTGATTTTTTAAATGCATCGTAGACATTTTGTTCGATGCCCAATATATATAGAAAAGAGGCAGTGACATTTTCTTGTGATAAATGCAAAGTTGCAGGTGAGCTGTAACAAAATAAACTGTAATAATCACTGGAGAGGGATTACAAGGGGGACAAGGGACAAATAAAAAACTCCAAACACAGTTAGGTGACTGGTGCACGCTGAAAAAACCCTCGTTGTCCTGGTATCAAACCAGGGACCTTTCCATTTCCAGTGGAGCGCTCTACTAACTGAGCTAACTAGGAGTCAGACGTCAAAAGAGCAAACAGGTTTTCGTTAATTGAAACCAGGCTAACACCAACAAGGGTAAATGGCCTGTATTTTTAAAGGGGCTATGCAACAATTTTTTTACTATGCGCAAATACTGCTTAGAACGGATCCCTGACGTTAATGACCTATGAAACACGCGTTCGTTTTTCACCCCACGCAATAGAAGTCCCAGAAAAAAATTAAAGAAAAACGAGCAGCGTTCACGCCCTCAACTCGCAGCCAGAACAAGCGGCCACGTGATCTGGAGCCGATTATATGCCGCCAATGTTGATCATAGCCACGCGATGGGGTTGGAAAAGCACAGGACACGCGCTGAGTTCCAGACATTGTTATGGCTCGGCTGTTGTCGTCGTTGCAGCGATTGGACACGGGCCACTACCCGAATGCTTCTCGAGCTATCAATTATCACGAGCCCAAATCGACTGCCCACGCAATGCTCGGGTCCAATCTATGAACCGCATTAAAATATCGTCATATGGGTCAACGTTATTAGATTAACTCAGTTACGGAACTGTTCATAGAAGCTGCATGCACGAACAGTACCCCCCCCTCACTCACCACAACTCGCCCAGATTCGCTCGACGCGCCGCCGGACGGCTGCTTTGGTAACTGAATCGGGATACGTTCGTTTCAACGTCACTAGAAACGTAAAAACCAACGAAAAAAACTCTTTTTGTAGTAACGTTTATTGGAGATTAGTACAAAATGGGGGCGCGTGATGTTTTCTAAAATTTTTAGTTTTCAAGGTTTTGTAGCACAATTAATACTGTTTTTATACAACCATGCCTCAGCGAGGATTTCAGGTAGCGCGTCCCGACCTAGGTGCATTTTAACTGTGAGGGTATTTCGCGGCGCGTCTGCTGGGGGAGACGGGGGTGGCACCCCTGTTAACCCAATTGAAGCCAAAAATAGATGTAACGTGCAGTTCCTCGAGTGACCGCTGCGGGAGAAATGGCGGCGTTGTGATCGCCATTTGGCGCTTCAGCTGTGCTCTTTAGAATGCACAGTTTTGAAACGAAAATATAGATGCCGCTTCGAACGACTCTAGGCGGATTAGAGGTGAGTGAGGGGGGGTAGCCCCCTCCGCGGGCGTTTCACAACTGAGGTAATCTAGTAACGTTGATATGGGTGTACTGCGATCCCCACGTTACGTCATCAAATTTTCCAAAGAAGAGATTGAGTGAAAATGATCGCTTTTGTCCTTGAAATTACACCGCAGCAAAGAAGTTTTTTGGCCAGTGGCGTTGCGTACGACTATCCTTGAGTCCCACTAGTGCCAGTAAGCTCGTGTAAAGTGAAAAACATTCCAATTGAATATCGTTGCACAGCTCCTTTAAAAAAGGAGCTGTGCAACGATCTTTCAGAAATATTGCAAAAATGCAGGCGGGAACCTATGAAAAAAACATTGCCCTGCAGCTTCGTGTCCTCCGCATACCTTCATGTCCGCAGCTCTCTACACAAGTGAAGGCATCGTTGTCTTTTTATTTTTATTTGTGATTTTTACGCTTGTTTTATAATGAAGCTTACTAGATCATTCGTACGGCGTCCCCATGCAGTATTTCAAAGTTTTGGTTTTTATGTCGTCTATGTGTACCTGGTTTACCACGGTTGATTCATCCTGACACTTTTTTGTTTCTTGTTAGCTTCATAAGAGAGGCCAGCAACGCATTGATAAATTTAGGATCCGCGGCGTTGAAAAAACATCAGAAAGAGCTTTTGTCGAGGTTCTCACTAAAGGCTCCGCCCTGGCAGCGCCAAGTTGGGCACATAGCTCACCGCCTCGATAATCCGGCGTCCGTCATCGCCGAAAGCTTCCTCAATAAACTCTTTTCAAAAGCTTATCAAGGAACATTGTCAGTCCCGTTTGCTTGGGCACGAGCTGTTTGATTAAATCGGAGTTCTCACCGAAAGTTGACAAGCACTCCTTTTTTTAAACGAGCTGAGCCGAGTTCACGCCGAAGGCTGACGTCACTCTCGTGTCCAATACGTTCTTCGAGCATGTGATAACACATTTTCAAGTACGAGAATAGGTGGCGCACCAGGTACCAGGCGGCGCAAACTTTTAGCAAAAGGTTCAATAATGCAACTAACCAAAAGCAGCAAAGCTGGGTTTAACCTCCGCGGTGAATCGCACCGGGAGTAGGAAACCTGCTGGACCAATCTCGCGTTCAGAACTTGACATGTCACAGCATTCCTCGGTAGGACTAACCAATAAACAGCTAAGAACACGCTGCGTCATCACAGACATAAACAGGCTCAACCAATCGAGCATTGATTGAACCCATGACGATGCACTTTCTTAAGAGCCCAGCTCTTAGGCGCACGTTTTTGTGTTGAGGGGGATCGGTGACCGAGTGGGCTAGCGCACACTTAAGTCGCTGGATCCTAAGAAAGTAGCGCCAAGCTCTTGTATGGTCGCCATCTTGGTCCGTGAAATGAGCAATTTCTCCTTGGCCCCTCCGTTCTTGGTGAGCCGGTCGAATTTGCTGGTGACGGGTAGCTTTATGGAGACGTTTCTCGTATACACAAAGATTTTGCTATCCACACACCGGCGAAACAGGCGTACATCTTCGTACAACCACCACATGCAGTGTCGATGCTTGCAGGCACTGAAAAATAAGTTGACTGTATTAAATACGCAAAAAGAACAATATAATTGTAAGAGATCCGTGGAGATCGGCATGATTGATAAGTTAATTGCATACACAGTGCCATAGATGATTATATTGGATCTCTTAAAGCAGCGGTACAGGAGTGGACTGTTTCTCTTTATACGCCACCACACGGAGCTCGGGAGTGGGCGTCGTTATCTTTAACCGCTCGCTACCTCCGGCTCAGAGCGTGCTGCTTTGACCCCGTTGGGCGGTACATCGCTTTTGATTTCTCCCTGGACGGCATGCGCTTTCGTGCTGTGGGCGTGTACACTCGAGCCCAGCCCTCGCAATCTCCGGCTTTCTTCAAAAGCCTGGACGTCCATCTGCTCGACGTCGCCACTGCCTGCTTCTCGTCGACTCCAACTGCGTAGTCTATTTCCGGCGCGATGTCATGGGCCCAGGCTACGGCCGCGCCACGTAGAACGCCAGCGAGCTGATACGCCTGATGCAGCACTTCGACCTGGTGGACTGCTGGACTCTGCTCCACGGCACCACCTTCGAGCATACCTGGCAACGAGGAGACTCGAGCAGTCGTTGGACAGGTGCTACACCTCCGAGTTCTTGAGCCCCTCTGTCACCGCCTGCTGCGCAATGAACTTCCCTCCGTCCATTGCACACATCTCCGACTACCGTCCGGTACTCGTAGAGCTCCGCTTCAGCAGCGCAGCCAGTTCTCAACTCACCTAGCGTCTCGAGACCCGGCTGCTACGAGACAAAGCTAGCCGCGACTGCCTAAGAGAAGCCTTGCGCCGGTCCCTCCATGAAGCGGCACCGGACCCGACGATCTTTGACCGGCTTCAAGAGAGCTGGCGGGTGGCGTGCGTGACGGAGGGTCGTGCTCTGCGTCGGTGCCACGCCGAGCAGCTCCGAGACACCTCACTGCGAATTCGAATCGTGTGACGGGGTGGCGCGGGGACTCCGCTGATGCGGGGCTACCTGCTGCAGCTCCTCAAACGTTGCCAGCGACAGCTACGGTTTTGTACCAATGCAGCCACAGTCTACCATGGACGGGTCGGGCCCTCGGCTCACCCCGAAGTGCTGCGCTACGCCCACCGCACCGAAGTGCTTGAGCGAAGCGTCCCTCAGTGCCGACACCCCCAGGCGCGCCAGCAACACCAGGCCAACCGTCGAACTCCGGTTTTAGCGCCAACTTCCGGGCCCTGGCAACCACCGAATCGGCGGCGGACCGCACGACCCTCGTGGCGCACCCCTTCCTGCGCGACCTCCCGCAAGTTCCTGAAGACCTAACCGCACACCTGCACGAGACCCCAACCCCGAAGAGGTGCTCCTTGCCCTTTCAAGAATGAAAACTGGGTCCGCGCCGGGCCCTGATTGTTTTCCCGCCGAATTCTACCAAACCTTCTAGGACGTGTTGGGCAACTATATATGTGCCGTGCTTCGGGAATTTTTCACGGAGCACCGCCTTCCAGAGTCGTTCCGCCGAGGCAGAATCGTTCTTCCGGCTAAGGGGTAGGGAGACCCCAACGTCCCGGGCGCGTGGCGTCCCATCATGCTCCTCAACGCGAGCTACAAGCTTCTAGCGTCGATCATCGCGCCGCGCCTCCACGCCATGCTCCCTGACGTGGTGAAACCCCGCCAGACGTGCTCGATCGTCGGCCGCAGCATTCAGACCCTGATATCTCTGTCGAGGGACGTGGTGCAGTACACGAACGCTCGCCAAGCCAGAGGCCTGATCGCCTCCCTCGACCAAGCGAAGGCTTTCGACCGGGTGGAGCACCCGTTCCTCCTAGCCGTGCTCACCTTTTGTCGGTATTCCCACTGAAGGGGTCCGTCTCTCCGAGACGCTCTACACTGACATGAAGAGCGACCTGAGTCTGAGCGGCGGCCTGACGGCCAACTTCCCGGGCACCCGGGGCGTCCGCCAGGGTTGCCCGCTCTCGCCGCTGCTCTTCGTCCTTACCCTGGAGCCCTTCCTAGCCAACGTCGACAAGAGCACCCCGGTCCGCGGACTCCCCCTGCCCGGAAACGGTGAGGTGAAGGTGACGGCGCACGCCGACGACTTTACACTGTACCTGCAGGACACCGACGACCTCGGAGCGGCTCTCCGGATCTTCGAGACCTACGGGTCTCTCTCCGGAGCGAGGCTGAATGAGCAGAAGAGCGCGGTGCTGTGGGTTAACCAGCCGCCTGATCCCTCTTCGCCGATCCCGGCAAAGACTTCGGTCACGATCCTTGGGGTAACCCACCGCTCGTCTGGAGTCTCGGCGGACATGTGGACGCGCCTGGTGCGCGACATCGGGGCGATAGTGGACCGCGATCGTGTCTACGCTCTTTCCTTGGCCGAGCACCAGTACCTAGCCTACTCTGTCTTCTGCGGGGGCCTCTAGTATCTGACGCAAGCGGCGCACCCGCCCTCACGTTTCATCCGACGGTTGAAAAGCGCACTCTTCAGCTTCTTCTGGTCAGAGAAGACGGAGCTCGACACCCGGCCGGTTGTCTGCCTCCCGCGAGAGCGTGGAGGGTGGGGCTTCCCTTGTGTGGACATCGCGCCCGGTGTGCTCCAACTCAAGACCACGCTGAAGATCTTGCGCGATGAGCACGGCCCTGCCCGATCCCTCGCGCTCTACTTCGTGGGGCACTTCCGCCGAGACCTGGGAGTCGAGTCGCCGAGCTCACCGGGCCCCTGTGCCTAAACCCCGCCGCCAAACTACCGAAGGGCAATCCAGCTCTTCAAACGTCTGGAAGAGCAGGCACGCCAACTAGACGTCGTGGAGACACCGACGGCTCGTCTCACCGAGGTCCTCCTGGAACCGCAGATTTCGGCAACGCAGGCGGAACTCGGAGACTCTTTCTCCTGGTCCCGCCTCACTTCTTCGCATCTCCCGGGGCACTTACGGGACTTCGAATGGCAGCGCGGCTGGGGCGTCCTCCCCAGCAGAGACCGCCTGCTACGCTGGGGCGCGTCGCGCACGGACGAGTGCCCAAAGTTTGGAAATCGCGAAACAAACGAGCACGCGGTGAAGGACTGCGTTGTGGCGCGCACGTTCTGGCGCTTCATCCGCTCCAGCTTCCACGGTTTGGGCGTAGGCTTTTGCCTGCTGCGCGGAACTGCCCTCCGGCGTCTTCGTCCACCTCCTCCTCGCCGCGGCCGAGTACGTGCTGTGAAGGAACCGGTGCTGCGCGGTGAGACAGGCGCGTCGATCGCGTGCTCTCTGGCCCCTCCTGTGGCGCCTTCGGCGGTAGCTCGTGGGACACCTCGAGGAACAAAGTTCCTCAGGCGCTGGTCCTGCCGGTACCCGAGCGTTCGCGACTTGCGGATTGAACTCCGCTACAGGTACCTAGACAACCTCTAGGCCCTGAGTTCAGAGCGGTGCCGATGAGGGCGCGGGCGCGGGTGTGCAGCTCTGGTGTGACGCTTCGGCCGCGTGAGTGATCGCGCGGACGGGCAGTTCGCGAGAGTGTGCCCTCGGGTCTGTGCGTATGGCGGCGCGGCAAAAACCCGTGAGCTGTACAGGCAATGGTTCGCGTATGTACATAGTGTTCTTAACCTCCGCGCGTTTCTTACATATTACGTCCTGTCCACAGTGTTGTAAATAAATTTTCTAATCAGATTAGCCAATCCGCCTTGCGAGGTTTTGTTCGTCTGTATGCTAGTATCCGTTTGTGTCCGGCTAGCACGTAGGGAAGGCAATGGCGTTACTTTAGCAAGATCGAGTTACTTTAGCGCACCCCAGCTCGGCACGTGGAGGGAACGCTCGAGCTGCAGAACCTAGGGATCCTGGGTTCAATCTCCTCCCTGCCCGTTTAGATCTGGATGAGCATCCTACCGGCGTTTCGTCGTGTACCACTACTGGTGCGGTGCGCGTTAAAGGCCCCAGGCTAGTGGTTGTACTACACTGGCTAAATTGCTCATCTACAGCGAGTGACTCGTCGCTACTTTAAAATGACTGACCAACTACACGCTGTGTAAATTTCCACACAGCCCCAATTATTACGAGTATTATTTCCTGGTTTACGGGCGTTTGTGTCTGCGTCGGAGTAACTGCGCGTGTTGCATTATAGGACGTTTCCCCGCTAAAGTTAGCGGGGAAATTTTCCTGATAAATTTTGGGAGGAAATGTTTCCGCAAAATTTAGCAGAGAATTTTGTCCACTCAATTTAGCGGGACGGTTTTTCCGCTAAATTCAGCGGACAACTTTCCCGCCAAAGTCATCAGGGAAATTGACGTCACGTGGCCTCAACAGCACTTAGTTTCTCCGCTAAGTTTAGACGGGAAATGACGTCACGACCGTGTCACGTCACCAATGAACAAATTACGCGGCAGGAGGAGAGGAAGAGGAAAAGAGGAGGAGGGGAGGAGGAGAAATGGAGCAGGAAAGAAGAGGAGGACAAGTATGAGGAGGAGGGTAGGAGGAGACAAGAAGGGGAGGGTATGGAGGAGGAGGAGGAGCCTTCCCTCCCCTCCGTACTCTCCCGTCCTCCTCCTGAAGAGCGGCGCTCCGATTTCGCGTTACAGAGATTTGTAAGCGTCTTTACCCGAATGCAAAATCCATCAATGTAACCCTGTTTGGCAGACAATGTTTTCTAGTGAACCGCTGACTGTGCCTGACTGTACGTCAAGCATGTCTGATTGGCCAACAAGTTACTCTGACCAACAGTCAAACTCCAGTCAGACTCTGCTTTTCAGTTTTCTGATGGCCTCCTGGGCCCGTTTTCTCGAACGCGAACCGTGGGTGAAAGTTAACTATTGTCCCTAGAAGGGGGAATTCTAGGTCACGTGACTGGGAGAGCAGGGGCGCCGAGGGAGGAGCAATACCTACAAGCAAAATGGCCGCGACGTCGCTTAATGAGGGCTAATAGTTCTGCATGGTTCTGCTGAACATTCATTTCGATCCGGCTGTTATATTAATGACGCGCCATCAACCTATTAGCACGTCAAGCAAAGCGGTAGCTCAGAGGGACTACTAAACTAACCGACGGCAGCATTCCGCAAACGCATCACTCTTAAGCAGTCCGGGATCCAAGACATATGACGGTACATAAGCCTTGCAAGTGTTTTTATGGTGAGTAAAAAAATGTTTTGCGGACAAGTGTTTGTATATATTTATACTAACACGTTTAATTTGTTACGCGATGCAAGCCAACTCGTGAACAGCTATTACTTTGCGGAAGGGGGTTATCCTCGATAAAGTCTTCGTTCCGGGTGAACAGCTGGGACATTGTACTGTTTTTTGTTCGCAGTGCGCCGACAGTATGCCGACAGCATAAAGGTTTTTACATATCCCCGGTGGCCAGCAATCCAACGGTGACGAGAATCTTTGCTTGTGGAGACTCAAGAACAGACAACCGTTTCGCTGGTGTCCACACCCATTCAAATCGTTGTTCTAACCCGCGCTCGTCCTGAGCGCGCCCTAGCTTCACCCGCGTCACGAGCCATCTTTATTCTCTTCCTTTTAAATCGCCACAAGCTTTACGCTGAAGCAGTGCCGCTGCGTTTGGTTCTGACCGCGACAGTCGGTCGATGCATCCACCAATGGGAAAGAAATCAACCTTGCCGATGTCATCTTCAGAAGTCGCAGAAACGAGAAATAAACATATCGTTTCCGTTATCAAAGTTCAAATAGGTTCGCAAATCACTTTGTTAGTAAGTCCGCAGTCGGTCGGTGGGCTAATCGGTGGATCGGTTGGGCAAACGGAAGAAGGGAAAATGGATCGCAGAAACGTGCGTCGCAAGGAACAAAAACGAGACTACAGCACCGGCGTTGCCAGACTGGAAGGCACAGAGGAAAGCTATGCGTTGTTTAGGGCGAAACATATTGAAGGAAATGTTTCTTACATTTTCGAATATTCGTCGACAAACTCTAGCATAGTAGCTAAAATTTCTTCGTACCATCTGAAGCGAATACATTGGTCTTCAAGTACAACATTACTATATTTTGAGTTAAAATATCATACTACATCGATAAAAACCAGCGGAAAAAGAGAATAAACAAAATGACTGGCTTTTTTCACCGATAGATGACGCATCTTACTGCCCAATCAAAAATAAGTATTGTTGTTCTATATCCATCTGTTTATTACAGTTCCTAGGTACTTTTTCCTTCCTAGGCACCGTGGTTTACCAAAATGGGTTTACCATCGCTTCGAGAAAACCGGCCCTGGTGGGAGACGGCCGCCGCGAAAGGCCGTCAAGATTTCACGGTGGCGATTCTGATCGTACATCGATTGTCTCTGACTGTACGTCAAAAAGCTTTGACGTGCAGACAGACGTACGGTCAAAGGACGTAAAGGTCATTCGAATATCACTATTTGGTCAAATCTATGAAGACGAAAAAAAATCTATGCACGAGAAACCGATTTCGGGACGTGAGCCCATAAAACCGCTGATGTTAGAGATATGACAAGCAGGGCACCCGACAACCCTGATCAGAAGCCCGCCGAAACGCCGAACACGCCACTTTCTACTTTCGCTTCGCCCATAGAGACTTCGCCAAGCTTTCATGAACGATCACTCTCGACTCGTTTTGTTTGCCCGCTTGCTCCATCCTGTCGATCCTGCCCGGGCTCGACAATGTCTTATGTTTTAGTAGGATTTCTCCTCGACAAGACCCAGTCTGTCGTGAGTTCCGACTATGTAAGGAAATTTAGGGGTGTAGTTGAAGACGACAAGGTGTACCAGGGCCCTATGTTGCGCTTTTTGGACTCCCACGGCGACTACGGAGAAGGAAGTGACGTCAACAACGCAGCAAATGCAGATTTGATGCTGACTGATCTCTCATCAATCAACATCCAATCTGCATTTGCTGCGTTGTTCACGTCACTGCCTTCTCCATAGTCGCCGTGGGAGTCCAAGAAGCGCAACATAGGGCCCGTGGTCTTCTGGGCCGGAGACGCGCGAACAAAAGGAGGGTTTCACGACGCGAAAGTACTCTACATGGCAGGTGAGTAGAACTGAAGTACTGCGATTGATGTACGAGTGCTTTGCATAACAAGCGGAAGGCTTAACTACATATGCAGTCGAAGCATTCTTTAGAGCAATGCACTCATTGTCGGAACCTCGTGCTGCAATTTTGAAATGCTCTTGACTCGGTCCGAGAGGTTGAGGCTAGAAAGTTTATACCTTTCTATCTGGTGTGAGCTATTGGCGACGTGCGCGACCGAAAGCGTCGCTGTGTTCGGCCTTCCACGATTGGCCGAACGCTGACTATGACGCCAGAAAAGGATTTATCATCGACTGAAATAAGAGGAATAAAGAACTTTAATTTTGACGGTGTTGGCAGTGTTCCTTTGAGAGCGCAATGATTTCAAGCTTCCACCATGCTATTTACAAACACCATAGCACTTGTTGTTTTCAAGGTAATGACGTCACAAGGAGGAACCATAGGAGGGCGCCACCAAAACATGTCGCCGCTAATAGGCCTTACCGCTGTGTCGCAGCTCATTATTATTGTTTCATGAAGAGCGCAGACAAAAAGCATCCGCGAGCGTAGTTCAGATATGTCTGCTGCTCGCGCTCGTCCGTGGAAGCCAGGGCTGTCTGTCGTAGCATGCATGCTTGCTCCCTAGCTTCAACGGAGTCGCATACGTTTTGTGAATTAAAGTGTATACGGTCGTCCCGAAAGGTTCAGACATCGAGGGGGCTTCTCTGAAACATGCTTAAGGTGCATGTGGGCCCGTTTGTAAACGAATGTCCCTTTTGCCTGAAAAACGCAAATTTCAAAAGTGAAAAAACAAATAAGATTGGGTACACACTTTTCCTGATTTTTGATGTCATGAATTACATTATTTTAAGGACTTGTGAACTGTTTCATAGCCAAGCAAGATGGCCACCTCGGCTTGTGAACCGTTTCATAGCCATCCAAGAAGGCCACCTCGGAATGGGAGCTCTTATATAAATGCTGCCCTTGATGGAATTCTCTTGGCAGTGGCAGTGAGACGGCGTCTGATGGACCATCAGGGCACGTTCCACCAGGGCTGCTGACTGGCAGTCAGTGTCCCAAATTACGTATCTTGATGGAATTTTCAATAGGGTAATTTTTTGAACTCCTTCATTTGATTAGTTATAACTTTGTTTCACCCTACGATAAAACGCAGCGGACGCTGCGAGCCACCCCAGCCAATACAGCTGTGTGAATGTATCACGCGGTTCCGCGTCCGGCTTGTCGCTGTGCCCCTCCCGATGGTCACGTGAAACTCAGGAGGCGTCGGGTTTCCTCCAACGGCCGGTAGCGTCCTCCGTGGTCCACCGTATGTCGAACCGGAGCTTCTGCCGCGGTTCAGCGTAGAGGGCAAGGAGGCCTGGTGCACATTCTACCCGGTTTCAAGCGGTGAAAATCGACGGAGTAGATTCAAATTTTAAATTTGTACGTCCCATATCAACGTAGGGCATCTGGCACGCCACAATGAAGGACTAAGGATTGGGTTTTTTTACCTCGGGATCTTTCGACATGAAACCGAAATATCGGTTACATGTCGCCTTCTCCGCGATAAGCCTGCATCAGGCTGCGGGCACCACGGCAGGCTCTCGAACCCGCCAACCGGGGATCCGTAGGCAGGCGCATTGCCTCGGAGCAGCCACCGGGGCGACTATGGGAGCAATTCGATGCAAATCTAGGCATAGTGTCTTTCTCAAATTCTATCAAGTTCTGTGCCTTGGGAGAAAACTGCAATTCCTACAGGTATTGTTTCACTTCTCAATTTGTCCCAAATATTGGGCTCTAACTTGAAATAAGCAGTTTATCGCGAACTGACAAACCCTACGTGTAGCGTCGCTCCGCGTCTCGCAGGGCTGCAAGCGCCGCCGTTTCAAGGGAGCATGTGCACGCGAGTAAGCCCGACGATTGGAATGAGTTCAAAAAGGGTAAACTATACCTTAGGCAAAGGTGCTCTACGGAAATATGCTCAATAATATCGAATTTCTAGAGGCGATGCTGCTTTAACTTCAACATGAATGGTGCAGTGGCGTCACTGCCCAGGAATTCGCGACGCATACAGCTCGGGAGATATTTAAACCCTCAATTTACAAATTTATACTTATTTTTCTTTTATATTTTAGGAGAAAGGAAATGTAGCAAAAAGAAAAGGCATTTAAGAGCTGCAGTTGGTAATTCTACACCAATAAAATGACTACAAATGAGTTTGGAAATGCAGTGTTCTTTGGCGTATTTTTGATTGATCCGTCTCACTGTCTTATTCTCAAGTTTTTACGAGGCTAATTCATTCGATTGGCTGATACTAAAGTCTATAACACTTTACTGTACAGTCTCCTACACTATAAGAGACACATGCGACGTGGCAGTTTCAGGGGACTGGGCTTGATTCACTTTCATCAAGTTCACAATGTTTGAGGTGAGAACATATACAAACGTTTGTTCAACACTATTCCTCAAAGTCAACTGCCTCTGATGAAAGTGTGCTTAAGAAAGCTGTTTTAACTGTTTTGGCGAATGCGGCTTTCATACTGGGGAAGGCTGTCTCGTTTCCCCTTAGGTTAGAGCGCTTCATGCCGACGCTACAAGCCAATGGGACCGAACAAAGAGCGTCAAAAGCGTGACGTCATGGCGTTCTATTTCCCCGCATCTTCTGTGATCGGCTAAACTAATGAATTAGTGAATTCCCCGAGACCTGCGCTTTTAATATGTGTATGTGTGTTTGTATGTGCTGAAGCTTTTGATGGCTCTTTGACTTATTATTAAACATATTATTCGTAACGTTCGTCGATGTTTCGGCCTGAGACAGACCTTTTTCGTGACTGATTACATTCGACGAAATATTGACACACCGTGATTACATCACGTTGCACGAGGACAGCGCAGCAGAGGTTGGTTGCACTATATCTCCACTGGTCGCGGTGCCGTCGGGGACGAGATGCGCTCCGATTGCAAACCGAAACCTAAAAACCCGTCGAAGTTGTGCGGTTTTTCAGAAAGCCGTAAAATGCTGCACGCGCCCTCTATCGTTCCGCAATTTGTTTATTTAGTGTTTTTCGAAGATGCTGAGCAATTTTTGAATTGAAACTATGCCCTTTAACACAATACTAAAAAAGCTAATAACGCAAAAATAATTAACAATCTAATCATACCGGACTTTATTTATTTTCCTAAATAGGCCCCTGGCCCAGAACCAAAACGACGGAAGCCTTTTTTTGCTGTGACGCGTAGTTTTCGCAATATCAAATTTGGCCATTTTTCGATTAATCGCCACCATTTAATCGATTAATTAATCGATTAATCGGTTGCGTTGATTTTTATAAATAATATATTAAAAAGAATGCAACAACTCGTCTTGCCCTTGAAGACTTATTTTAGTCTCTGTTACACGGCGCAAAGGACATTTACAATTGAGGATAGATATACATAGGTTGCACTGACGTAATTTGGTCCTCCTTTCTGGTGGCCGAACTTCCTCGAACGTAGCCTTTACAGTGCATATTCTACGAGCAGTACACGAGCGTCGCGAGCGAGCGGAAACGAGTGAGCACAGCTTCATTACACTTTGTTTCACTTTATCTGCGAGCGAAGCCAAAGCTAGAAGCGCGAGACCAGCGCTTTTTGCGTTTCTGCCCAGCTCGCGCGCTCGAGTAAAGCCTGAAGGCACGGAGCTTTCGTGCTCGCGCTTGTAGCTCTGCCTTCGCTCGCACATAAGGTGAAACGAAGTATAACAGCAGGTTTTGGCCACCAGAAAGGAGGAAGGATATGACGTCACGTGCAACCCATGTATAGTTCAACGATTCAAAGAGTCTCATATTTTTGCTCCAGCTCCGAAGACAAAGAAGTTTGTCCACATTCTCCGACAGGAAGACAAGAAGTCAGGGCTTGGGCGATGCTTTCTTCTTTTTTCAGAGAAAGGGGCCTCGATGAGAAGGCGTAGATTGTTGTCTGCGTTTTGGCAGATGGTCCTTGCTGCAGCGGCGTACATGGGTGCTTCGCTCGTACGTGATACTGAAGCGAACGTACGCTTCCACAAAACGGCCTTTTGCAGATGATGCAGTGGACTTCCTTCGAGTTAAAAGCTTCACCACTGGAGTTTACTTTCAACCCCAACTTTCCAGCGAGATTGCTTTTCATACTCGTGAACTCGTCCATTTGTACGGGCCGAATACTGGAACAAGTAACCATGGCGTTGTTAGCTTCCCAGCTGTTTTTCTGGTTGTTTGTCTTGCCTGGGCAGGATATGTAATAGATCCTCAACACGTAAAGTTTAATTAAACATGAGGAATATACACAGAAAGGGGGGACGAACAACGAAGTTGTCCGTCCCCCCTTTCTGTGTATCTTCCTTATGTTTAATTACTGTTACCAACACGCTCGTTTTGTACTTAACGTGAAGTTTCGCGGTCGTAAAGGGATCGATTGCGGGCCCGGCTTGTTCGTCTGGCCTCGGTAGAACTGTAATGTATATCCTCGAACACGTGACCTTGCTCATACTCATAGCACCTGGCTGGGATCAGAAAACCGCTCAGGACAGAACGACCGGATGCACACCACGCAGCGTTTTCCTTAGGGGGGGGGGGGGGGGGGGGGGGGGGCGGGGCGGGGCGGGGCGGGTCTGAGTCACCCCTAGTTCGGGCAGGTCGTCCAGGATAGAGCCATCCGTGCGTCCAGTTGACTTTTTTTTGAGTACCGATTAAAAAACCGATTAACCGGTTAAAAAATTTGATCGCGATTAAAGCCTTAATCAATTATTCGGAAGGTTAATCGATCAATTGCCCAGCCCTAATAATAATATATAATATAATAATAATAATATATAATTATAATATATAATAATATATAATATATATATATATATATATATATATATATATATATATATATATATATATATATATATATATATATATATATATATATATTTATATATATAAATACCGTGCTAAACAATCTGAGATATATATATATATATATATATATATATATATTGTTACGTTTTTAATTTACAAGAGGACGTACATAACCAAATTAGACCCAATTCGAAGTGTGTCACGCGCCGTCTGCACGCGCATCGTCGTCGTTCTCAGTGAGGTTCTGGCACGCGCCTCAGCAACACCGCTACACTATTTCCCCTCTGAGTTTTTTTTGTGATGTTTCTTCCTTGGGTGGTTGATTCTGCTAAATAACCTCGCCACGTTTCAATAAAGATAGACAGTTCGTTTCGCAGGTGTCGTTGCCAATGGTCTTCTCGCAGTCACCACATACACGCCAAAGTCACAGTTTTTCCGCAACACCAAAATCCAGCACATTCGCGCTTTTTGAAGATGGTTTGCCAAATCTTGTCACTGGCCGCAGGTAGCTTCCGTTTACGTCATCTCTGTTGACACGTCTGAGTAGAACTCTGGTGCCGGCACAGATCATATCGGTACAAACATCACTGCACATTTGCGCATTTTGACCACCAACACCAAAAATGAAATGCGCCAGCAAGGCCGAAACCCAGGAGAAGCTGGGACTTTTAGAGAAGATTGCCGCTTATGAAATCCATTGAATGGCCACAACGACCGTCGAAGAATTCAAGTCCAGCGCGCACTTACGCGCATCGATTGCTTGAAGGTCTGGGATGCAAAAGTGGCCATCGGCCAACGCAAGATCTTCATTTCACGGCCACAGAATAGTCGGGGAAATCGTGGTGACTTGCCCATGGAATGTACGGCACGACGACTTGCGGCTTCAGGTAATCCAACCGCAATGCTATGGCTCCATGAGACGCCGGTGCCGACAACGTCGCAGTGGACTTTCATCCTGAGAGGATGCCTTCCGGGTTGCATGAGGTGCCGTACCAGAAATCCCACTTCTGATACCAAATGTTACGTTTTTAATTTACAAGAGGACGTACATAACCAAATTAGACCCAATTCGAAGTGTGTCACGCGCCGTCTGCACGCGCATCGTCGTCGTTCTCAGTGAGGTTCTGGCACGCGCCTCAGCAACACCGCTACAATATATATATATATATATATATATATCTCAGATTGTTTAGCACGGTATTTCGCAAAATCGAAATACCTCAGAAGAGAAGGAGGAGGAAATGAAGAAAAGAGGAGCAGGGGAGTAGAGGAGGAGGAGAGGGTACGGAAGAGGAGGAGGGGCCATACTCCCTCTCCGTACTCTCCCCTCGTAGCCCTCAAGAGCGGAAAATTTTCCCAAAATGTCCCGCTATATGACACTGGAGCAGGAGAGAGGAGGGTACGGAGAGGGGGGTATACCCCTCCTCCTCCTCCGTATCCTTCGCTCCTCCTCCTCAAAATGCTGCGCTTTAATTCGGCATTACAGCGAATCGTAAACGTGTTTAATTTTTTAGAGCGCCGGTCTTAGGCGGTCGTTTCCGGCTTGAGCGGCGTCGCCGTCGCTGTCGCCGTCGGTGTAACCGCGCGGTGCACCGACGATAACGCGTGACGTCATTGATGACGTCGTTGATGACGTCATCAGTGACGATGACGATGACGTCATTAGTGGCGATGACGCCATCAGTGACGATGACGATTACGTATTCAGTGACGATTACGATGACGTCATCACGATGACGCCACGTGACGTCGCTGATGACGTCATCGATGACGTCATCGTGATGACATCATCGTCATCGTCATCGTCACGTGACCCCCGTGAGGTCACGTGACCCTTGTGAGGCGACGGCGATGCCGCTCGGAGGGAGGCAGACAGGATGAGGAGGTGAGGAGGAGGGAGGAGGGAAAAGTACTCCCCTCAGTACTTTTCCCTCCTGCTCCTCAAGAGCTGCGCTCTAATTCGGCGTTACAGGGAGCTGTAAACGGCTTTCATTTTTTTTTCTCAAAAATTACGAACCCTACGTTGTATTTACTGGCGGCCATAGTTGTGTGAGCGACTGCTGAGTGCGTGCTGACGGCGAGCGGCCATAGTTCTTTTGCAACGTGCATTCCGCACCATCAAGATTGCTGGTCTTAAAAGCCTATTAATGTGAGCTCGTTCTGGACATGCGGTCCCAACATTGCCCTCAATTATGGCGTCCAGTGAATGAGCTTGAATGCTCTGGTGAAATGATTGCCTTCCCAGACGCAGGGCCAGCTTGTTCGTCCTCCAGATGGCAAGAGAAAAGAAAAATGAATAGGAGAATACAATTGTACCGGTGGCAGGCGTGAGTACAGGCTAGCACGCTCATCAACACGCAATCGTGATCACATTTGATAACCTGTGTGATGACATCCGATTTGGTCGATGTTTTCAATAGATAGGGTTCTGATATTATCTTTGACTACCAAATAAAAGACAGACAGTTTTTAAACAATCAATTACGTTTTTTTGCTGAGGCGCCTTTTGAGGCAATTTATATTCTAAAAATCCACTCCAGTGAGTGGGTTTACTAGACTAGTTAGGATGGAAACATGTGTTGCGAGATATTGCTGTTCATTTTGCGGATGAAGAATATTGCACAACAATGAGAAATTAGAACGTCCTTGGTCATTTCTTATCGTGTTGTGGCACCGCTTAACTTTGACGGTTCCGTTGACCTTAATAAACATGCGCGTGAAGCTGTTTGTCGACAAGAACAAAGCAGCTAAGGCACACAACCTAGCTAAAGGACCTCATTTTGGAGCTTCCAGATGCATCCGCTACGCTTCGTCCATTTCACTGGACCGCGAATACTGGGCAACTAGAATGTCAGCCCCAAAAACTTTGCGTGTCGCCCCCTTACTGCCAACCGGGATGACGTCACGCCGAGGACGGAATTTTCTCTTTAAGGGCGATTCACACACTGGCGAGAGTCCAACAGAGTGCGGCTGCAACGGCTTGCGGCGTTAATCCTTTTGCGGGTTGCTATGGCGACGGCGTTCTAAGTCGAGTACAACCGCCCCGTTGCCATAGGAATCCGTAAAAAGATTAAGGTCGCAAGACGTTGCAATCGCACTCGCGGTCGTACTCACGCAACTGTAAAAACCAGCTTTTACTCGCCCCACTCGCCTCGTGGAGGCAGTGACGACTACAGCTGTCGGAGCGCACTTTTCGATTTCCTTTGTTTCTGTGTGCGTTTTTTCTGCGCGTTTTATTGTGGCGCAAACCTCCTTCATTCATTGTGTAACGACAATGCACCGAGAAAATCTCTTAGCAGATATATATTGGGATATACATTTCACACTGTAAGGCGGCACTTCAATTTCTATTTATTTTATAATCTAGCTTCTGGGATGCTTGAAACTGGAGCCACAATTTTTGTTTCATAGTTAGAGGATTTGTAAAACAATATTGAACGCAAACTCGAAAAATAATTTCTTCAAAGCTGTTTTTTTTTTTAATGTCTTTCAAATACGATTACTACGACGCCAATAGGTTCAGTAGTTGCTAAGATTATTGAGAAAAAATGTGCTTCAGAAAATGCAAGGGCTCTTCTACTGTGATATCCTCTTAAGAATAAGCGAGCTTCCCGCCCGACTAAACATTCTACAACCATTTTTAGCGGGGACTATGGTATGGAATTAAGCAACAGTAATCTCGTGATAACACATCTTGCAACTATGCATATACGTGTGGCCCAATTTGTTTTCCAAGACTGGAAGATTGTTCCAGTGTATTCATCAGAATACTTCCCAAAGAAGTCATATCTTCGTCTCCACGACCGCACTCTGTCGTCGATAGTGTTCCCGGTCGCGTTTCTTTGTTACGGAACGTTGCAATACCTCATGAGCTCGCAAAAGATGCCGGCGACCAATAACCACCTTAACGCCCCAACACTCCGAAATCACTGCGGGGTTCCTTTAACGCGAGAAACAAATAGTTTAGCTTTGACGGCGTCCCGAACAGTCACATAATAACACAAAGTCAAATCAACGCGTCCTTTTTTTTTTTTTCAAATTCAATTTTGAGCCTAGCGCATATTAAATATTTCCCCAAGATTTACGGGCGGGCATTAGCGACGTTAACGGGCCGTGCTCAGAACAAAGCGGAGCGGTGTCACGTTCTTGGCTCGAGATACAGAAAAAAAAACAGTTCCCCCGTTCGGAACACGTGTGTGGCCGGGCCATCAACGGACCTCCTCGTAAAACGGGGTGCGCTCGTCCCCCGGCGTCAGCTGCCCGCTCTATCGACGCTCTGCTGCGTGGCACGACCGAGAAGAAGCCGATAGGAGGGTGAAGAAAAGGTCGTTCGAGCAACGTAAAGCAGAAAACGAACGAGGAGAACGTTGCCTCTTTGAGAGCCCGACCACTTCTGACCGAACCTGTAAATAATGTTCATAACGTAACGGTCTACAGTCCCCATAGTTACCATAGTGTATTACATTCACGCTTCTTGCTCAGGCATTCGTACTCATTCGTCCTTGTCAGTGACAAGGACGTTGGCTCCGAGGCAATATTGAGATGTTCGGAACTCCTCTCAAAACTGTTTTCTTAAGCGGTCAGTAACTGTAGCAAATAAAGAAACGCAGAGTGTAGTATGTGTGTGTTTTGGGATTGTTCGTTCGGCGTTCTTGTCGGCTAATGGCGCAGTGTCATTGGCTGGGAGGCGATAATGAGATGTAGGGGTCACGCCACGTCCGGCATTCCTTAGCGGCTGTTCAAGAGCACCTGGAAGGGAAAAAAAAAAAGTGTTAGAGGTGAATTTTAGAGTATTGTTTATTCCGTAAATCCGAATATCACGTTCGCTTTCCCCGAAGATGAAACTAAACGTGAAAAAACGCAAAAAAACCTCCGACCCATCGTTTCGTCATAAAAGGATCTTTCGGCCGCCAAGTGCATGTCGCTCGTTTGGGCAGCCCGTGCAATTGCAAGCTTGCCAGGTATATTCCCCCGCACTGACAAGTTTCTTCTGCTCTTTTTGAAAATAGCGAGAGTGTGTGTGTATAGCTTCGATAGTCGCTGAAGATGCACCATAGCGGAGATTCAGAAACTCCTTTTGTCACATAACGCTCCGGGAAGGATGGGCTTCAGGCGGTACCTTGAAAATGTTTTTTTGTAGTCTCTTGTGCAACAAATAAAAAAAAAAAAAATCTGGATATTCGTGATCTTCGCATATTTTGGCAAAACTCACTCATGAGTGCATTCACTAACCTCTCTCACCCTCAACTATCAAGCGTAGGGTGAAAGTGAGTGAGTGCACAAGCCTCAAATATTCATGACTTTGAGGTTGAGTGAGGAGCGTGAGAGCGGTGAGGGAAGTGAGTTCGGTGAGGGGCGTGAGTTCGTGAGTTCGGCGAGTTCGGCGAGTTCATGACTTTATAAGTTCGTTAGTGAGGACGTGAAGGTGAGTTTAGCCGTGAGGGTGAGGGTGAGTGAGATTCTAACCTTTTTTTTTTTTATTTTAAGCTAACTGTGAGTGAGGAAATTCAATCAAAAAGGCCGACCTCTGGAATCTGGAGGCCAAATAAAGACAATTTAAGTGTTTTTACTCAAATACAGAACCGCTTTAGCTTCCCTTTGAAGGTAAATAATATACGAACAACCGTGAGCCCTTCCTCTCGTTTCAAAGTACCAGCGGTGTCTAAGCCGTATTGCCTTGTTTCCCTGATTATCTCTTCCCCAATATCCCCACGTTTCCTATTTTGTAGGAGCCTGCGTTCGATTGTTGCCTAGTATTTTCAACTGACCTAATGAAATAAAAGGGGCAACGTACCGCAGCGATTAGACCATGCGAAACCCTGCGCACACCAAAAGTTCGAGCCAAAATAAAATTCTCACAACAATAAAGAAAAAAATGACCTGAAATGAAAAAAAAGCTTAAGAAAAAAAGAAACGTTAAAAAGTAAGTAGACAGCATTAGGGTGAACCCGCGGAAGGACGATTCGATCTTGTTCGATCGTCCGTCCTTCCCACAAAACTGTTTCGCTCGATATTGCACCTGAAAATAAAAAAAGAGAAGATTGTGAGGCCGTAGATTTATCACCGGTTAATGGAGTTGGTTTTTTGTTTGACTCACATTTATTTGATATATTTTAGTCCATTTAGGAATATGGAGTCCGTCCATTATTATTATCATCGTCTAGGAGGAGGATCGCAAAGAGCTCAGCACGTACAATCTTTGAGTAGGGTCACGCAAGCTCTTCGAAAGAAATCCCTATTGGGGAAGGACGAGATTGAGAGAGCAGTTCGAAACTTGTTTTACATAGGTGCCGTCTCCCTACCTATCTTAATGAGAGTGCCTCAATTGCGGAAAATGACCAGTCATTGCTTGCAGTGTACTACTATAAAAATAATCAATTGAGACTCTACTTGGATTTATATTAAGTTCGATTGGGGCCAAGAACCCATTTGCAGTACAAACGGAAACGCAAAAAGTTAGAACTCATTGCAACGACGCAATTTTTCTGCTTGATTAGAGCAGTTAGCGGCAACGGACGCATTGAAACAAAAAAGAAAACGACTTGACAAGCTTGATTAGTCATCAAGCTAGTAGCATTGGTAGCACTCGAATTTAAAGATAGAAGGGAGTATAATTTTCCTCAAAATAATAATGAGGACTGTGCAATATACGGAAGGAGATTGGCGAACGATGAGCCTGAGCGTACCTTTAGGCCTAAACTAAAAGTCTGCTGTAGGACACGTGGCATAACGCGAGCACGCAAAATGTGCTTAAATTCACATCGAGTATTCTATTTTTTAAAATCTAAATTTATTTTTAGGTTTGAGATTCGCTAAACACGCTCCGTAGATAGCACCGATACGCTCTCCTAAGTGATTTATGGGAAAGCAGACTAAATTGAATTTAGCACACACTCCATTATCAAAACATATTTTACTGGCATCGTCGCTATCGGATTGAAAGCTACACCCTGCAATCGACCAAATCTGTGTTATCCGGTCAATAGTGCCCTCTGAGTACTGAAATATTAACGCCGGCACTAAAATACATTTCTTATATCAAATGTTGAGCTACAACCTAGGCGGTAGTACTCCTAAATTGTAATACAATCGCTCGAATACTTCAAAATCACTATTTATGGGACTTCAAACGCAACAACTCGGATTGAAAATATGTAATACTTGATTTCTTTTTGTTTTATAAAGCTTTACAAGGCACAATCGATAGCATATACGAATGCTTGCTTCTGTTCGCCCATTGCGTCAGACAGTTATAAAAAAAAGAAAAGAAATTACGAGTTACTTTCTTGCCTCGTTATAGGAAACAAGCGAATCCAGGACAACCTTCAAATCTATTTTTAAAGCGTGAGCCTTTCAACGCTCGTTTCGAGGAAAACCTGGGAGGGGAAGAGGATGACGCGTGTGGCGCTCCCATTTGTCCGAAGCGCTTACGTCAGCACGCGCCAACCTCTCCCTCTCTATTGGTGAATTCAGCTGGTAGATCTGGCGCGCTCAAAACCCGCTCTTTTCGGGACGCACATCTTCACCTCGCGGATTCGAATCAAGTTGGCCATCTTCAGCTCGCAGATTTGTGGCAGCACGAGCTCTGTGGAGCGCATCAAACAGCGTCGAAGGCGCCCTACTCAATTCGGGCGAGCTTCGTGGAAGTCGACTGGTGCTCGGCTGCAGTGCGCTACGTCGCTTCCTTTCTTGGTGCTGCACCTACGTGGCAGGCCCTCGAGTGGGTCGCGCTGTTGTACGAAATGGCGTCAGTGGCGGGACCGAACATGTGTGCGTCTGTGCTCCTTCTATGGGAAAGCGACGCTTTAGAGAGCTCAAGCAGCTCAAATTCGAGGTGCCTCACGTCCTCCGAGAAGTGAGAGCAGCAGTTGGCGCACGGCCGAATTCAACAGTTGTGCGGGATCAACCATGCTCACGTCGTTTGCGGAAGGGAGATACGCGGGAATCGTGCACGAGAGACGGGATGGGAGACTGCTAGAGGTTCACGGGAATAGTGTCCTTCCGTTTCCGTTCACGTCGGTTGGGGATTGGGCTGCTCCAAATCCGCGCTGGCACCTACGGCTGGTAGATCTAGAGCGTGCCGAAAGGAGCGGTTTTTCTCCTCCTTGGCGGATTTCGGAAATTGATCTAGATCTACCAGCTGAATTCACCATATATCTTTCTCTCCTCGGCGCTGACAAACTGACATACACCGCCTGGTTTTCGCCAAAGGAGCGTTGCACAGCTGGCGTGGATCCAGATAGCAAGAGGCGCCGCCGGCGCGGTGGAATGCGGGCCTGCTCAGTTTCCGCTTTGCTGTCGCAGGTTGTTCTTCGCCCTGGGTTGCAGTAGTAGCGGTGCGTTGGTTGGGAAGTGTGTGTGCAGTTCAAAATGATGGATGCGCTTCCCACCACGAGTTTTAAGGATGCGGTTCCTTCCACGAGCGGTATGGATGTGATTTTTTGCACGAGTGATATAAACGACCCTATCGAAGGGCGTTGATGCACTCTGACAGGCAGAGTGCATAAAAGGGGTGAAAAAATTACAGGAAGGTGCATTGAAGGTTTTTTAGGGAAGGCGCAAGCATGACCTTTGGGGAACGCTACACGACTCCTCTTTGGAAAAACGCTAACACTGACCCCTTTATTTTTCTGTTTTGGCTTTCTCATTTAAATTCTCTCTTGTGCTTCCTCTACATGTTTTTTTTTTTCTGCTGCCTCTTTTTGGTTTTGTTAAGGCGCATTCCCTTAGAATCCACCAATGGATCTTTCTGTATTTTTGATTTCGGACAATAGTGGCATATCTGCGCAAAAATAAAAAAACTCGTCCGCTGACTAATCTTAAGAAAATCAAAAGCTTCATGCATTTGCCATTATGGAGCCTGCGTAAAATAGTCTATTGACCACCAGCTCGGGGCACTCTCCATTTAGTGCAGGAAATATTTGAAGAAAAAAAAACGAGTGTAACGAAATGGATGCTGTTTTAGGTGTACTGCTGCCGGTCACCCACTTCACGATTTTTTTGAAAAATACAAGAACCTATTGACCTAATCATTCGGATTTTGTGTTAAAAATATCTGACTATAAAGTCCTGTGTGATGAATGAAACGATGAAAACGTAAGGTCTGTTACCTAAGTAACTTCTCACCAGCAACAAAAACCCTGCAAACATGTAGTGTACGTATTTATGTTTAAGCGTCAGATCAAAACACTGAATAATTTCCATCAAACCTCTACTCGTTTTTACTTAAACAAAGTAGAAGGTTTTGCGCATTGTTCGGTCGCCGCGCGAAGATTTTCTTACAATATTTGGTTGTCAGAGAAAAAATCGATGCTTTTGGCGTTCAAAGCGTGTACGTGTTGATAAGGTAACATCTGACTTATCTAAAATGGTCAAACATATATACTAATTTTCTGCATAAAGGCGAAAATCAGTAATGCTCCGCGAGATGCCGGACTTTTTTCTACTAGGGTTGTTGAGGTGAAAACGAGTATAGTTAGTTATTGAATTATATTTGTACTATATTAATTCATAGCACTACCAACATAAGATGAAAAAAAAAATTTAGATGAGAGTATCAAAGTTATCTCTCTGTTCTGTCCACCTATCATCCCCAAGACGTGTCCCGGGCCGCGCGATGCATTCCCCCGAGAAACCATTCGAAAAGAAAAAAAAAAAACAAATTCCTTCTGCAACGATCGTATCCCCTTAACCTCACGCACCATCTCACACGATGTCCAAAATGAGGACTTAAGCAGCGGTCACACTTTGATGCCTGGAACGCGTCTCCGACTTGTGTGTTTAACGCGTCCAGAAAAGTGGACCCTCAATTTCCGCCTGATGACGTCATGGTAGTGTCACGCTGTCGCCGTTCGCGATCCTGGTGGTGTTCGAGCAGCCGCAGTGCATGCGGCAGATGCCTGTTGTGCTGCAGGTCGCACTCCAATTGTGACAGTACAGGGAAGCTTCCGCAGTCAGAAGTTAGGACGCCGTGACGACAGCGACACTCGCGTACGCTCGAGCTTTTCGCCATCATTTCTAAGACCAACCGCCGGGATCGCGACATGTAACCGCATGACACTCCGGCTTCTGTGACGTCATTTTGTTTCCGCTTCGAGACCACTTTCGAAGTATGGGCGGGGTAGGAAGCCGAATAGAGCAGTCAGGAGACGCGCTCCAGGCTCCATAGCCCAACTGCTAACACCGCGCACAAAAGACAGTCTGCAGACACTGACCGAAGCTTGTGTCTTCCTTTTACGACGCTCTTGTATAGCATTGGTCGTACTAAAACTGTCTGGATACGTGTTCGAAGCAGGCATATGTATGAAGTAAACATGCTTCAAACAGTAGCCTCCTATATACTGACAAAGCCTGGCAGATCGCCGCGAGATGCGGCCGCCGAAATGGAAACGGGGAGCGGCAGACAAAGGATAAAAGGAGAGCCACGACTGGCGCCCAGTGCGGCGAGACGCCGAAACACACTTCTCCCGAGCGAACAAGTGTGTTTCGCGTCCTCGCCGCTGCAAATGCTTTGCGATGACGTCCAGGTTCCACAATAAATGGCTCTTTGATGCTCTCTGCTACCGGCTCCTCGCGGTCCAAATCTGCGAGCGGGCACTCTATGGCTCCGTCGTCGAACTGCCAGGCTTTGTAAGTATAGAGGAGGCTATGTTCAAAGATACTTGAGGCGTGACCTAGGATAAGTCAGTCATCGCGTCTCCAGCGAACACCGTGTCTTTTGTATGACGTACGAGCAGTGTGGCTGCGGATTAGGGCGAGGCCTCGACGCGACACCTCCTAGACAACAAGGCCGCAGCGCTAGAAATAAACACGTCACATACAGAAGGCCAGCGCGGGACACGGATTAGACACCCGTGCTGCTGCACCGCTTTTCGCCTGGTGCTCGCGCCTGGCCTGACTGGGCACGAGCTCCGGCGAACGTTGACGCTGCACTCGTATCTAATCCATGCCATGCACTGGCCCTCAGCAGGTGACCCAGTTCCCGAAATGTTGCCCGTCCGTCTGTCGGTCCGTGCATCTCCCGCAATATTTGGTGGGGAAACTAAATTTGTATGAGGTCACGTGACGTCAATTGATGTCTCGTGATCTATGCACTAATTAAGTTTCCCCACTAAATTTAGCGTTGCAAATCCCGCAACACGACCTGACGTCACCTGAACTATACACCAAATTACTTTCTTCGCTAGCTTTAGCGGGAAACTAGATTTCCCGAAATCTAACGACGCGAAACTTCGACACCAATCAGTTTCCCCGCTAATTTTAACGAGGAAATTGACGTCGCGTGGCAAATGCACTGTTTTACCGCTCATTGTACAGTGGTAAATAATAAAATAAGGGTCCTTCCTTACTCCACGAATGAACGGCTCAATTTCTGCTAAATCATTTTAAGCGATTTCACTTTAAATGCTGCATTTCATGCATTTCAACACTTTGGAGATGTAGGTCTCTGCCCATCTTTACGTGGTGCTGCTCAAGCGTACTTACTATCCAACACGCGAGAACGAACTATATTGGACTCCAGAAAGCCAGTAGCTTAGAAAATCGAGATACCTTAAAATATCGCGGTAGGCGTCTAGCTAAACTTCCCTGCAGAAATGGCGTACCGGGCTACCGAGATTTTTTTTCATCGCCGTTTTGAACTAAGCTTCGTCACAGAGCGAGCGAGGGGCCAGGCACCTTCAGTCTCTAGGCAATGCTTTTTTGCAAGGCGATGACAAACGACCGAATCAAACGCAGCAGGAACTCTCAACAGCAAACCACGTCGATTCAATTCCAACAAAACTATTTATCATCACAGAAAAAAAAACCGAGAAACCATGCGCATAGCGAACCTCATATATCGTCGTTTATTCGTATATATATATATATATAGTGTGTGTGTGTGCGTGTGCGCGCATGCCACGAGTTTTTGGCAAGCCGTCTTGGTTTAGGGAACGGTGTTGTTTTACTATTATTATGTTGCTTCGCTTTAAGCGGTTTTGTTTATTAGCCGCTCTCTACCGACGACAAGCGGAACGACGGGTCGAAATGGGCGCCACTTTTTATTCATAATTATGTTTTCTGTGTTGTAGTTTGGTTTTTGATTGCTCGCTTAAGAAAGGGAACGCTCGGTTTAAAATTCTTGGGAGCAAAATCAGCTTTCTGCCCTTTTATTTATTCCCGAGAGGAGAAAAACGGACGCCGAACATGTTTTGGCGGAAGCGGCTAAAGCGGTATGTTGTTTGAACGCTGCACGATTCCTCTACTTTCAGAAGAGCCGGGGCGGACGTTTGAAGTCGCATTCCAATTTCTGTCGTGTTTCTTTTGTTGTTACAATCGTGATTTGTTGTGTTCCTGGGGGATGGATTTGCGCGGAAATGTTCGCAGTGTGCAGTCAATTTTAAACTAGAGGCAAGGTGGGCGGAATAAAGAGACTGAACTGGCTGTTCGCTTCCCGAGTTCGGAGCAGGAGCCATTTTGAACAGGAAAACGGAAGTCTACGAAGAAGATTTGTTTCAAATATCTGACGCGGAAGCTTTTTTGTTTTCCCCTGAAACAAAGTCTTTTTTTATAATTTTACATTTTACAGATCTCTTTATTCACCATCTAGCTTTCTTCTGTTCTTTTTGTCTCAATTACTCACTTCGTCTTTTTTAACGCTTTCGTATTCATCCGTCAACAAATTAAGCTGTCGCGGTCGCTTTACGTAAACGTTTCGGCTCCGCGACTGCGTTCTGAATCTTCTTGAGGGGTTTCTTGAGAAACTGGCAAAAACAATCTGTAGTTTCAAATTTATGAATAGCAAACATAAAATAAATTTTAATGCAATAGTAATATATCGTCATCACACGAGTCAAATAAAAAACAACAGCGGCGCACGCTAGGTCCAGGTTAGTGTAAACGTTTGTTTTGCCTCATGCACCGGATACATACATTTCCGGCGTTCCGAAGTTTTTGCTACCGTTCAGTTCAGACTGCCAAATAACACGCCCTAATAAATTTGTTAATTATTTTGACACGTGTGCTAGAATACCGTTCACAAAACGTAGAAACAACATTTTATACTCTGCGTCGCTCAATACAGCTTCCACAATGAAATACCTCCACCTGCCTGACAAATTGAAATAACCCGTGCGGTTTTTAAGTTCTTTATTGCAAAACATTAAACATACGGCATGTAGATAAAAAGACACGAATATAAAAAGACCCTAAAGCACAATTCGCACAAGTGACAAAGGACGAATATTAAGTGCACAACATTCTTGAGTCTCGTCCAACATAAAAAAAAATGAATACAAAGCGATAAGAGCACGAGCTCATTTTCTCGTCAATACTAGTAGCTAATCCTTCGTGTAAATTAAATTATTTCAATTCAAAGTGCTCTAAACTTTCATGTAAATAGTATATGCTTGTTATTTTATTTGTCTTATGTTTCTTCTCTTAGCTCATTTCTTCCCCTAGATTTTTTTCTCTTCTCTTAGTTAAAATGCAGGCCGTTAGCCTTGTTGGTGTTAGACTGGTGGCAGCTGATAAAACCCGTTTGCTCTACTGACGTTTAACTCCGGGTTAGCTCAGTTGTTAGAGCGCTCCACTGGAAATAGAGAGGTCCCTCGTTCGATACCAGGAGCAGGCGGATTTTTTCTGTCGCTCACCAGTAACAGAGCCCCCTTCTCCCGTTCTCTAGGGATTATTATCGTCTGCGCTTTTCCTCTTGCTAAACATGTTCCCCAAGTGGCTAACCATTATTTAGCAAGTAGATAACTTAAAAAATACAAACACGCGTTTCCTTCACTGATTCGTGTCTTTTATTGGCACGTGATTTGTTTTGTTTTGTTACCGTTTTTTTTTTCTTTTTTTTTTGTTGAAGGTGCATGTGTTGCTTCTCGCGTTTAGATTGAAGCCTATCAAAATTAAAACTGGCATGTTCACCCCTGCCCCAAAATTCGTTTGATCGTTCGGCAACACACTTCCGGTGCAGCTCAAGATAGTAATAACGTCGGAACTGACTCGTTGCAAAATTACAATCTAGCTTCAGCCTTTTTGCCTTCCCTCACTGAAAGTGAGCTCCGTGATTATTTATTTCCTTTTAAACCAACTAAGTCGCCAGGCTTCGATAAAGTGCATATACGGGATCTGCGTAGGAATTATGAAAAACCTAAATATGTACTTTTAGGAATATTGAATGATATCATCGAAACTGGAATTTGGCCGACGGGAATGAAAACTGCCCTTGTTAAGCCACTTTACAAGGGAGGGGCAGCGGATGATTTTACCAACTATCGTCCTATTTCAGTTTTATCGTGCATGCCGAATTTACTAGAAAAACACCTTTTGAGGGCAATGACTGGTTTCGTAGAAAGGTTTGGCTTATGTCTGATCATCAGTATGGGTTTGTTACGGAACGAGGAACCCAAGCGCTTTTAGACAGTTTTGGAGATTGTTTAAATACAAGTTTTGATAATAATATGCTTTCATGTGCTGTGTTCTTGGATGTGTCGAAAGCTTTAAACAGTATAAGTCACAAAAGTCTTTGCTCCAAGCTATACAAGCTGAGTTTTCGAGGTCCATTTTTTTCACTCCTTAAAGATTACATTTCAGGACGTTCCCAGGTTGTGGTTTTTAAAAATCAAAAAAGTAGTAGAACGTTTTTAACGGCTGGAGTACCGCAAGGTTCAGTGCTGTCTCCTTTACTTTTTAATTTATATATAAATGATCTCCCTAGTGCTGTTTCACAATGTAAAGTATTTCAATACGCGGACGACACGGTGTTAGTGTCATGTCATGCAGATTACCTTAGCGCCAATCAACATCTTCAAAATAATATTACTTGTACAATGGATTGGTTTACTTCGAACCTGATTAAGGTGAATGCGTCAAAGACAAAACTGGTTTGTTTTAAAAATCCACTTAAACGGGTTGAACTCCCACTTCCTGTAGCGCTACATACTTCCAGCTGCATATCTTGTGATTGCGAAATTATTGAATGTGTCAAATCTGTAAAATACCTCGGAATATACTTCGATAGTGATTTATCTTGGTGTACACACCTGACGTATTTGTGCAAAAAGTTAAGAAGCGTTTCGTGCTTACTATGCAATGTTAAAATGTTTTTGCCTTTCTCTGTTAGGAAAATGATAGCACAGGCTTTGGGATATAGTTATTTACGGCACGGCATAACACTTTTTATGGGATGTTCGTTGTTCTGGCGCGCAAGAGTTAATTCGTTATTGAAAAGTATTTTGAAAAGTATCGCTTTTGGCATGCCAGACGTTTCAAGTGCAGAGATATTTCAGGAACTTCACATGTCGTCTTTTGAGGGGCTTTTTAGGGAAACCGTCATGCTGCGTCATTTCTGGAACTCCGATTTCAAAGTCCCTTATATTCAACAGCGGCCAATGAGGCCATCTCTTCGTTTTGAGGTACCGCGTATTCGAACTCGCTATGGTGAGCGTGTGAGAGTGTATTATGTGCCACATGTATTTAACCGCCTACTAGAATCAATGCTCCTTATAACGTCGAGAAGAAAACTTAGGAACGCTTTACGGAACTTAGAGGAATAAAGTCAAATTTTAAAGTGCAATGGTTTTTTTTTTTTGCTTTTTTATTTTTGTTTTTCTCTTTTTTACATTGCGGTTGCAGTGCGTTCAAAGTGTTTGTTTGGTGTGTGTATCTTTTCGGCTTGGGTTAAGACGCACTGAGGTTCCAGAGAACGAGTGTGCTATAGATTGTAAATTGTTTTTCAATTAATCTTCTTCATTATCTAAACTATTTGATTTCGTCACCTGCCGAGCCAGGTACACAAGCCCTTGAGGCTTATTCCGGCTCGCTATTGTATTTTGAAAATGATTGTTCTATCAATAAAGCTATGTTCTATGTTCTATGTTCTAACGAGAAAATTAAAAGAAACTGTTCACAGTTTAAGTTATGTTTTAAATTAGAACATCTAGTGTGCAACTGAACCACACCTTAGTGTTTATATCACGCTGTAAAGCTGTTCCCTCACAAACACACATCCATCACGGTTTATTGGTTTAAAAATGAGGACAAAAATTGCGCTTCTGAGGCCCCTTGAACAGAACGGGCCTCTAAACAACCCTAACGGACCACTAAGACAGATGCTTGAGCGAGTTGGTCGTTCATTGTACCTATCAAGAGCACAAACGTACGAGGAAATGACCAGGAAACACACAAAATACACAAACAGTGTGCTTTGTCTCTCCTTTTTTATTTTATTTATTTATTTATTTTAAACCTAAAGGTCCTTTCGGGCATTACATAAGATGGACGTAATATAAAGACTGGTAAAACTGAACCAAGGGCAACGGTTTGTTTCGTTTGTTTTCTTATTTGTCTCTATCTTTTATTTCTTGCTTTGTTTGTCTTTTGTGCATTTTTATTGGTTGCCTCTTTCGTTTCTTATTTTTTTCTTTAGGTTTTATATGTTTGTGTTTTTGGTCTCACACTGTCAAACATGTAGGGTGTAGTAGTTACACGCCTTGTCCCATAAAATACACCCAAAATCCCGAAAACCCAAATCCCAAAATCCCAAAATTCCAAAAATTTCAGTTCGACGTACAGCGCACCGACGTCTAACCGAAGGTACAAACGTTTACGAGCGGCTTGATAGCCAAGTGGTACAAATTATTAAAATAGCTACTGCACGTGTTACTGATTACGTATAAATTAATTGGGGTTTTCTAGGCCCTGCTGCAAAACCTCAGCGTTTTTTTTTTTTTCTCTTCTGTACTCTTTGATACGTACTTTAGCAGTTTAATAACTTACATCGTGCCGTCATTAGGCCCCTCGCAAAAGTTGGGGTCGTCAACTTGACGGCAGTGCGCCGAACGTCTAACTTAAGTTTTGGGGTGCATTATAAGAAACTAATCTGTGTAAGTCTACACCCTTTTTTTTCGAGTGCATGTGTGTCTGTCTTTTGTCTCTTTTCTGTTTGTTTATCGTCGTTGTGTATCCCTTTGTTGCTTCCTCGTTCTTTCACACTGTTGCTTCCTACTTAACTAAAGATGCACGGCCGCCTCTGCGCCTTCCCCCTTCCCCTTCTCCCCCCCCCCCCCCCCGCCTCTTACCTAAGCAAGAAATAAAAAAAACGCTATCGCCATAGGCGATGACGTTCACATCGGGAACTTGTATAACTATATATATATATATACTTTTTTTTTAAACGGGGGGAGGTTGCGTGTCGGAGTCCAATCCATCACGAGTCGTCCTCTTCTCCCCGAGGCCTTTCGAGGCACGCCTGAAGAGTCCCGTGCACAGTCTGCCTCCTCTGATGAAGATGGAGCTCGAATTAGTCCCTTTATTTTCATCCCGGCCTCCCTAAAAACGGGACGAATGAGGAAGAGAAAAAAAGACAGGGGCGGCACAGGAAGACAGAAGAGGCCGCAGCATCGAGGGAAAATGCAAAATTTACGTGTTTCAAATTATACTTGTTTTATAATTTCGGGGGTGTTTGCGGGTTCGCGCATATTTTCAAAGAATGGGTTTTGGAGATTCAGGGAAACCCGGCCATGTTTAATTGTATTCGTCAGCTGCTGTGGGCGTCGCATTCCCATAAAAATGGGAAACCACTTCTCTTTAACTGATTACCGCGGAAGAAAAACAACGCGATAAGTGTGCGCGAAGTTCCGGCATTAAAATTCTTGTGTTTCATTGTCGGAGAACTCATAACTGATTACCGTGAAATGAAAACAATGCGATGCCATTTTTTTTTTTGTGACGCGAGTTTAATGGTTGTAATCTATCATATCAGTCGACATCATGTCACTTAAAAAAAGCTTGACCATTTTCCTTTTTTTTTTTGCCAAAGGAAAAAGCTGCTTGAATTTATTATGTGTGAACCTAGAACCGAGCAACAATTCCCATGAGATGGTTCAATAACCCTGAATTGTGAACTGATATATGAAATTGAGAAACCACGGCACAAATATTAGCTCGACATTATGTAGTAAACTCTTCCGAACAAGGTAGGGTAAATATAAGTTTACAAGTTTCTCTTTTCCGGCCGCAGCGCAGCACGCAGTTTCTCCCTCGTGACCTCCCCCTCCCCCCCATTTCGCTACCGAAAAGTAATATTAGCAGCAAAACGAGATTGAATTTGCATTTAGTGATATGCGCAATTCGTGAACAAATAAAGCGAGAAAGAAAACTTGAAAGTATGAACAGCATTGCCGCACAATAGTCTTTGGTTTGTTTGAACAGTATCGGTCGGAGTTACCTCCTGGGTCTACTGTTTGGGTTCTGCCCTTGTGTGTTCGGAACGAACAGACTTAGAATTTGAATCACCTTGAAAAAGACAGAAAGGGAAATACAGACACACAGATGTCCCTGTGAGTGAAAGGGGGGGGGCGGGGGGAGGAATGAAACACTAACGGAGAACTGTACCCTCCTGGAGACGATTTCAGCGCTCCCATTCGCTGTTTTGCGCCAGAAATGCACGGCAGCCTTGCCTTGCCCTACCATCTCCCCTTGGAAATCTAATATTTTGGCTATGCACTAGAACAACCTTTCTGAAGGGAAAATTTCAGTTCTGACAAACAATGAGGTGAAGTTCGCACATTGAAATATCCCCAAAATTTGAGGCACGTCACGTGACAGCCTCTGGAATTCACCTAAATTTAGTGACCGAAAATGTACGGGGTCTGTCAAGAAGGTCGAGTGAAATCGGTCCTGCGAAGATTACGCATCACACAGAAACCACGTTGATGTCGAACTGATTACGAACTGATTACGATTTATTAAATTCGTTCGTTTATTATTTTGGAGTGATTAATTTTCAATTGTCGGTTTTAAGGTGCATGCTTTATCTGCAATTTTGATGGCTACCGCCGTAAAAGGCTAAATCAATTTAAAGAGGGTAAAATGAAAGAAACGGGTTAGGAGATATTCTCCTGACAAATTTCGCGCTGCACTCTTACGTGCAGTGGTATCATACTTTTGAATTCGTAGCCGATCTAGCGCATAGCTCGTCGACAAATATATTGAAGCCGGCATCTCTTTTTTTTTTTAATTCCGTAAATTGCTTTAGCCTTTCACGGTAGCTGTCTTCAAAACAGTAACTGCGACGTAGGCCATAGAGACACTAATTAAAAGTTATTATTTGGACAATCCAAGTAACTATCTAATTAATAAAGACGTAATTAGGTTTCCTAAACAGGCCCTCGGGCTGATATAATTACTACATAAAATATTATGTGATGTGCATTTTTGGCAGAACCAATTTGGCCTGACTTTCGTGAAACACCCGGTGAACATCGTATTCGGGCCACTTCCTGCCGCCATCACAGAGAGCAGAGAACACTTCCGGTTCGGGTTTTGTTTGCATGCTTATAAAGGGCGACATCACCGCTATGTTTCGTGTGCTTCGCAATTAAATCGGTCTTTTGTTATGTATTTCACGTTCACTGGCTTCCTGATTTGTGGTCCTAATGCTTTGCAGTTGACTGGGAAAATGTGCTATGGCAGGTCTCCACGAAATAAAAGATGCAATGAGCCTGGACTCTGCGGCCGTCGAGTGCGGACATTCTCTGTCAATCGCGCGTCGATTTCATGCTCGGCACTATGATCGCATAATTTTTAAATCAAAGATGCACACATCCGCCTCTTCCGGACAGCGAAGAAACTTAATCAAATGAACTGACACTCGAATTATTTATTTATTTAAAATATATTTAAAGGTCCTCTGTAGGAGGGTCATACATAGGGGGAGGGGAATGCGAGCAAATATATCATAGTACACGCAGAAAAAGAACACAAAAAGACTACAAGGGCAATATAAAAACAAGGACTAAAATGAACGCTAGGTATTAGTATAACTGCGCTCGAGTTCTTGGAAGATAGACATATCTATACTTCGTCTCACCCTACGATGGACTAAAGCCGAAAGCTACGGACCGCCAGATCCAATCACGAGCCACTTAAAAAGTGTGCGGTATTTCGCTTCGATGCACGTATCGGTGTTCGCGTCTCGGATCACTGGTGAGGGGGCGGGTGGTTCGAATAAAAAGCAGTGAGTGACTCAACAATTTTACATTGAAAAGAAAGTCCACGACATATAGGTCTCTTTGCAGCGTCGAAACTATAGAAATGATGCGGCGCTTTTGGATTCGAGCATTATTCGTCCAACCCTAATCAATGTTAAGCGTGTCATAGTATAGCGTGGAACGGGATTGGACCTGGCGGCCCGTGGCTAGGGCCTTTAGTCCATCGTAGGATGAGACAAAGTATAGTACAGTTGCACTGTGAGCCGGTAGGTTGTTCCAGTCGGTTATGGTTCGTGGTATGAATGATCGTGCATAACTAGATGGGTGTCCTATGATGCGCGTTACTTTGATTGAATGATCGCGACGTGCAAAGATAATGGAGAGTGTTCGAAACAAAGTTTCGTGAAGCGATGCATGGTGATTGAGCTTGTGAAATAATGACAGACGGGCACGATTACCGCGGCGTGATAGGTCTTGCAACTCAGCTTGATTTTCTAATGCGGTGACACTGGAAAAGGGAGAGTAGCTAGAACAAATGAAACGAGAAGCCCGGTTTTGCAGGAACACGATGTTACTTATAATGCAGGCTTTCTCATGATCCGATATGGCAGAAGCACATTCAATTTTGGGGCGGATTGGAGTGATATAAGCGAGTTTTCGTAAGAGAGCGGGTTCTTTTTTTTTAATATTGCGCTTAATGAATACAAGAGAACGGTTAGTGGACACCCAGGTACTTATATGTAGAAGTGAGTTTGACAGTATTGTTATTCAAAAGGTAATATATTGGAATCTGAGCAGAGCATTTAGTAAATGACATTTGTTTTGTTTTCTTGTGGCTGAGGTCATTACCCACAAAGAACACCACGTAGTTATCTTGTCCAAGCCTTTTCGGAGAGATTGATTATCGGTGTTAGAAGAGATGTTACGGTAGATGACACAGTCGTCAGAAAAAAGACAAACATGAGTCGAACCGCAAGGGACAGGTAATTAACATATATAAGAAAAAGCAAAGGGCCCAACACGCTTCCCTGGGGAACTCCAGAAAACACTTAGGTCTCAACTACACGGTCGTCAAGAGTGGACAGCCTCTTACACTTGCTGTTATGCAAATAAAGGTGGATTGAAAGATTAATCAATATTCGCCAATTTCGGACATTCGGACGTCGAATAATATAACTTTATATGTTAGCCAGATGTCACGTTTTTATAACACAGACTACTGACACAGGCCAACATTGCACGGCATAAAATATTTAATAATTAGATTAATACTGTTTATTTTTATATTAAAGCAGAATCCTTACTGAAGTTAATTTTAGGGTGCATGCGAGCTTTTAAACAGGCAGTTTTTGTGAGGGTCCTGAATCAACCCCAGCACACACCCATGGATTAACTAAAGAAACAAAAAACAGGAAAAAAGCGTAAATTCTGAGAGTTTGTGTGAGCGCAGGACTTCAGAACTTTTCACAAAGATCCGAACTTCCACCCCACATTCAGAAAAGTTTGTTTATAAGTTCAAGAGCCAGAATTTTCTTTTCAGCGTGCAACAAATGTTTTAAGAATCTGTTCGTGACACGAATAAAACAAGACGTGAAACATAACATGAAACCACTGGTACCGTTTTTTTCGATTTTATAACTCGCAGACGCAGTCAACAAAACAGTGCTTCTGTGCGCCTGCCCAAACAGAAGAGTTTGAGCAATGCGATATGTCCACAGGAGTGTCACGTGATCGTAGAATTTCGGACGTCAAACAAGTTGTTTTTGTTTCACCATATAGTTTGGTTTTTAGGATTTTAAATAGCCTTTTGGCGTAAACGTCTGCAACATTATCCAGGGGAATACCATTCACGGGATCGCCGCGGTAGGTCCACGTCGACAAAGTCAGAATATATCCAGTCGTCGTCAAAAGCACGCTGATTTTTTGTTTGTTTCGCAAACACACCGCTCGCGTTTTCAGTGGCACGATCATGCACGAGTGTCACAATCCCGCACTCCCTCTTTCTATTACGTCCGACGAGCCAGTGGACAGGCGTAGCGTAGTTTCGGATTGGCGATCTCAAACGCTCACGGCGACGACGCGCAGTATAGACTAAGGGAGGTTGTGCTCGAACCCGCTCTCCTGTGGACATCCAGCACGAAACAATTACATGATCGGGTGATTTGTGGGCGTCTAACTTTGTTGAATGTCTCACTTTTGCACAAGTTTCCTCTGGGACGTTATGTAGGGCCATCTAACTTTCACCAAAAAGAACAAATAAAAGAGGATACGGATCTTTTTCTTGGCTCCGAATGGTACAGAAACGCACATAGATCTACCTTACGTCCGGGTTTTAACATACCTTTTCTGATTTTCATCCGAAAAAATATTTAAAAAGCGCACTGCTATATCTTGCGCATTGAAGCATACGCAAGAAGCTGGTCAACCAAAAGTCATTTAGGCCACAGGGAGTTCCGCCATGGGTTGCGCATGTTTACTTTGCGATACCTTGTATATACTCGCTCACGTTTACAAACAAACCGGAACTACCGGAGTGCCCCTAGTGGCACGCCACCAGCACCGCGCATGCGCGATGGACTGTGGGCAAAAAGCTCCGCGTCCCACGGCAACAAACCATTGGCACGTCAGGTTGTTAACATCCGTGTGTGTCCCCGTGCTCTTTTTTCGCGGTGAAATTGTTTATTCTACATCGTCCTTGCAATGTAATACCACTGTCATGGCCTGTGCGAAATTAACGAGGCTCGTTAAGCCGGGGTTACACTGTTTATACATCATACACACATAGATGCACAAAGACTCGAACTCGATCACAGCAAGTTCCGTGCTTCTAATGCCACGTGGCAATGAGTTCAAGCAGGAACTTGGTACGCAGCATTCGAACCATGGATACTGCGGTGTCTCGTGTTTGCAGATTGTCGTTTGTATGACGTATGGGCAGTGTGATCCCGGCTTTACACTGCACAACTTCGCGTAAA
This sequence comes from Ixodes persulcatus, assembly GCA_013358835.2. NCBI lineage: Eukaryota > Metazoa > Arthropoda > Arachnida > Ixodida > Ixodidae > Ixodes > Ixodes persulcatus. The sequence continues at coordinate 740,346 of JABSTQ010009088.1, forward strand.
TAATGTGACGTACGACGATTCATTCGCGTGAACGGCGCAGAATGGACGCGGAAAAAAAAACCGTGAGATTCTACGCGCCGTTTTCAGTCGCGACGTTGCTCGGGCTGGAAAAGCGTGGACAGTAGCTGCGATGCTCGAAGTCGATAGGGAAAATCGCAAGCAGAATCGGAACAAGCGAATCATGCAGAGCATGTAGGTGACGGCAACTAGTAACAATGATCAACATCTCCTTGTATCTACTCTTTACACCGAGCCTATACTTACCTCAAACAACCTTCAAACTTAAAAGCCTCTTTTAGGCCTGCACGTAATTCTTAACGCAGTTACCCGACCAGCGTTTGGTCTACGGGCAGCTGTCGTTTGAATGAGCAGAAGACAAGGAGCGACAAATTTGAAAGAGCTGACGATAGTTCCAACAATCAGGCGGCCGTTCGAACTTGAAGACGCACTTAGTGTATAGTCCGCTGGTGGTCCGGACAGCTTGGCGGTGTTCCCGCGTTCATGTTGCAATAAAGCAGATAAATCTGATAAAGACAAGTATTCGTTATTTCAACCCAAAGTGCATACTGCAAATCAATACAACCAATCGTGGTCCGACGACGTCTGATTTTCCCATTTCACAGCGCCTATTTACGTTCTTGGACGAACCGAGCAGGCAGAAAAGACATGAATACGGACCTTCAAGTTTCTTCCCCGACTATTTTTGTACAGCCCCAGCCGCGGCGTTTTCACGAGAAGGCAGGTTTTTGTATGGTTTCTTCAAAAACAACACCGATATGCACGTCCGCATGGTTACCTCCGCCCTTGGCCTCAGACCGGATGTGCGCCCTCCGTGCCACCACCGCGGTGTGACTTAACAGAGTTGAGTGAAACAAAGAAAATAACTGAAATAACTGAAACGTTTAAAGGGGCGAACTTGTGCCCAAAAATAAAAAGGAAACAGAAGATAACAGCAGATCGTCGCGGGCGTTCAAGTCGGCGTAACAGCAGAGTCGAACGCTAAGGCGAATCTGACTTCGAATCGCCACGCGGAGCTCCTTATGTACACGCGTTGGCATCTGGAACAATCGACCTAGAAAGTTCGGCGACTAGAACATTCGTACCTCAAACAAGCAACAGAGTTCTCGAATGTGCCAAAACATTAAATTGCTAGAATAAATAAAAGACTCGTCACCCCCAGGAATCAAACCCTGGCTCTTCGCGTGGGAAGCAAGCACGATAACCGTTAGGCCACGGCCGCGCCGCCTACTTGCGCGCGGCATTACTCCCCCCTTTAAAAAGTGCATCGCCCCGATGCAACGCGAAACAAAACAAAGCACATAAAAAGAAACGGCAAACTAAGGAGTCTTTCGGAACACATAAGATCCACAGTCCTATCGAGCGTAATACAGCTTTAGACGAACGACGTGGACGACTTCAGGTCGTGGTGGGCGGCATGATGATGTTCTTGCTTCGTCGGGCATCACCTCGAAGTTCAGCTCCCCGAGGCGACGAAGTATCTTGTACGGTCCAAAGTACCGTTTCAGCAATTTCTCACTGAGGCCGCGGCGACGGATGGGCGTCCACACCCACACCCTGTGTCTGGGCTGGAAGTGGACGCCCCTGCGACGAAGGTTGTAGCGGCCCGCGTCGACGCGTTGCTGGTCGTGAATCAGGAGTCGGGCGAGCTGGCGGACTTCTTCGGCCCGTTGAGCAACCACCTGGGCGTCGTCGCTCTCACTGTCAGCTGGCTCATGGGCAGCATCGCGTCCAGCATGGTCGTTACTTTCCAACCATGTACCAGCTGGAAGGGTGTAAATCCAGTGGTCTCTTGAACCGCCGTATTGTAGGTGAACGTGACGTAGGGCAACACCTCGTCCCACGTTTTGTGCTCTACGTCGACGTACATAGAGATTATGTCGGCGATTGTCTTGTTGAGTCGCTCCGTCAGCCCGTTGGTCTGCGGGTAGTATGCAGTTGTAGGACGGTGGCTGGTGTGACTGAGTAGGAGGATTTCTTGGGTCAGCTGTGCCATGAACGATGATCCGCGATTTTAATCAGAATTTCTGGAGCCCCGTGCCGGAGGACGATGGACTTGATGAACAACTTGGAAACTTGGGTAAAACCAGCTCAACAAAGGAAGGAAGATGACAGGAGAAAAGAATGGCGAACCGACCGCTGGACTACCAACTGTTTTTTTATTAAATCTTCCTCTTCTTCTATTAATTTATCTCCAATCCTCCTTTTTCTTTTTTTCCATTGCTCTTATTTCTGCTATTATTTTTGCTCTTATTTTTCTCATTTTTATCAATTACCCACGAAGGGTGCCGTGTAGAAAGAGTTTTTCTTTGGCTTGCAAGGTAATTGAAGGGATGCTCACGCACTTGTCGTCTTCTTCGTCGATAGCAAGATGTCTCAGAACCAACTAGCTCAGCTTTTCCCCTTAGTAAAAACTTGGCAACTTCCACAGCAGTCCCTGAAGGACTGCTGTGGAAGTTTTCGTTTTCGGCGTACCGCGTGAGATAATCTGTGGCGACGATGATCCAGCGGTTCCCCGACGTCGACGGCGGAAAAGGGCCAAGTAGATCCATTCCGATATGCTGGAAGGGTGCAGTTGGAGGAGAACTTGGCTGCAGGAGTCCGGCCGGCCTGGTCGGAGGTTTCTTGCGTCGCTGGCACTCGTGGCATGATCGTGTGTATAGGTGGACGGTCTTGGGGAGCTTGGGTCAGTAATACTTTTCAGGAATACGGACCAGTGTCCGGCTGTAACCAAGGTGTCCGGACGTCGGGTCGTCGTGGCAGGCTTGGTAGATCTCCTGTCGAAGGTCGGTCGGGATTACCAGCAGCCACGACAAGTTGTTGTCCCTGAAGTTCTCTTTGTAGAGTACACCTTGTCGCATGACGAAGGTCGACAGGGCTCGTGAGAAAACACGTGCCACACTACTCCCGCGCTCTTCCAGGTGCTCTATTAGTGCGCGCAGCTCAGGATTGTCTCGTTGACGTCGTGCCATGTCGTCGGTGTTCACTGCGCCTAGGAAGCACTCGTCTTCATTGTCGTCGCTGCTGCTGGAAGGTGTTTCGACGGGAGCTCGAGACGGGCAGTCAGCGTCGCTGTGCTTCCGTTCTGACTTGTAAACCACAGTAATGTTGAGCTCTTGTAGTCGGAGGCTCCAACGAGCGAGGCGTCCTGATGGATCCTTGAAGTTCAAAAGCCAGAAGAGTGAGTGGTGATCCGTGACTACGCGGAACAGGCTTCTGTACAAGTACGGACAAAACTTCGTGATTGCCCAGACGACCGCAAGGCATTCTTTCTCAGTCGTCGAGTAATTTCTCTCCGCTTTGGACAGTGTTCGACTTGCGTAGGCGATTACTCGCTCGGTGCCTGCGTGCACTTGAACCAGTACCGCGCCAAGTCCTTCGTTACTTGCGTCCGTATGAATCTCGGTTTCTGCGTCTCGATCGAAGTGTCCAAGAACAGGAGAAGTCCGTAGTCGTCGCTTCAGCTCATCAAATGCCTGCTGTTGCTGTTCGGCCTATTGAAACTTCTCGGCGTCCTTCGTGAGGTTTGTTAGCGGTGCAGAAATTCTTGCGAAATCCCGAACGAAAGCGCCGATAGTAGGCACATAGGCCAAGGAACCTGCACACGGCCTTCTTGTTTGTCGGCGCTGGAAATGCTGCGACAGCGCGAGTCTTCTCTGGGTCCGGGCTAACGCCTTCGTTACTAACCACGTGACCTAGGCACTTCAGTTCGTCATAAGCGAAGCGACACTTTGACGGTTTGAGGGTGAGTCCGGCGGTCCGTATGGCTTAGAGAACAGCTCGGAGTCGTTGCAAGTGCTCGTCAAAGTCGCCGGAAAACACTACGACGTCGCCGAGGTAGACGAGACAGCTCTGCCACTTCAGTCCTGCCAGTACGGTGTCCATGACACGCTGGACAGTTGCTGGCGCCGTGCATAGGCCGAGAGGCATCACCTTGAATTCGCACAGGCCATCCGGCGTGACGAAAGCTGCCTTTTCTTGTTCCCGTTCGTGGACTTCGATTTGCCAGTAGCCGAAATTTTCAGGTCCATCGATGAAAAGTATCGAGAGTGGCGCAGGCGGTCTAACGTGTTGTCGATGCGGGGGAGTGGATAGATGTTTTTCTTTGTTACCGCGTTCAGCTGCCAGTAGTCCACACAGAACCTAAGCGTTCCGTCCTTCTTCTTAACCAGGACGTCTGGAGAGGCCCACGAACTGCTTGAAGGCTGGATTATGTCGTCGCTCAGCATCTCTTAAAGGGATACTGAACCAAAGAATTTAGTGTCCATAATAAGTGGCGCACGTTCTTTCCACGAGCCAGCAGCCTCCGGTGTGCGCGAGCACACGCAACGAAAATGACGTTAAAGACCTCCATTCGCGCTTAAGAGGACAGTCAAATGTATGGGCTTCGGGCCAAAGGAGAATGAAGACAGGCTTTTCATCTCTACAAGTGAAAGCTACGTGCTTGTTAGACCATTTAATCGCTTACCTTTTACACCAGACACCACTGTGTAGACGAAAAACGTTTCTTTATTCTCCTTTGGCCCGAAGCCCATATATTTCACTGTCATCTTAACCGCGAATGGAGGTCTTTGACGTCATTTTTGTTGCGTGTGCTCGCGCACACCGGCGGCTGCTGGCTCGTGGAAAGAACGTGCGCCACTTATTATGGACACTAAATTCCTTGGTTCAGTATCCCTTTAAACTTGCCCCTGGATTACCTCCCTTTCTATAACGGATACTCTGTACGGCGATCGATGCACAGGCCGCGCGTTGTCCTCGGTAATGATGCGGTGCTTCGCAACGGCGGTTTGGCGTACCTTTGACGATGTCGCAAAGCAGTCGGTGTATTCGGCGAGGAGGTCAACCAGCTGCCGCCTTTTCGGGTCCGGAAGCTTAGGGTCAATGTCGAGCTGCGCTGGCGACGTACTGTCTTGGTGAGGTGGCGAGGATTCTTCAGTAATCGCAGCGATTTCGGTGGAGTTCCGGAGTTCCTCGTCGTGGCCCACGGCTGAACCTTTCGTGAGATAGTTGCGTTTCATTTCGGAAGTTCGTCACGAGGAATACAGTGCGCCCATCCTGAAGTTCAGCAACTCCTCTTGCGATGCCTATTCCTCGTTCCAGGAGCAATTGAAGGTTTCCCTCCAGAAGAACTTCGCCACGGGTAGCTGCATCGGTCACGACGGTTACGACAACACTTGATCGTGGTGGCTGGTTCACGTGGTCGGCAGCGACTCGGGCGGCTTTCGCTGTGTGGGGCTTCCCTGAAGGCGGAACAGGCCTACGCAGCGTCAATCTGTTCTCACCAAGGTAGATGACAGCGCCGTATTCACGCAGAAAGTCCATGCCGAGAGTGACGTCTCTGGCACAGACTTGTAGATTGACGGATTTCACAGGACACTTCTCGCCGTAGACCTCGACGCGAGCAGTGCATCTTCCGACTGGCGTGATAAGATGTCCCCCGGCGGTCCGTATCTGTGGGCCATCCCACGGCGTCGTAACTCTCCGAAGACGTTGGGAGAGCCTCCCACTCAGGACGTAGTAGTCTGCTCCAGCGTCGACGAGAGCCGACGCGTCGTTGCAGGAGCGTCGTTTCGGTTTCTGGTGGTGTTTGAGTGGGGGCCCTCCGACGTTCGTGGAGGATCTTGGCGTCGGTCGTTTTCGGCAACTCCACCTCCAGGGGTTGCCGCGCCTAGTTTCCCCGGCGAGGAGCGAGAGGCGAAGGGCTTTTGCGTCGGGGTCGGTGCATCGGCGAAGCTGGACGTAGCGGTGACGGCGACCGCGACTAGCGGCGAGCTGCACTCGGGGGAGACTGAGGTCTCGAAGGTATTCTTCGATCTCCCGCGGTCGTTCACCGTAGCGTGGACGTGGATCGTTCGGATGGAAGCTACGCAGCCCTATTTGCCGGTGGGGGCAGCGGCGGTAGATATGGTCGGCTTCCCCGCAGTGGTTGCACAGGGGGCGTCGATCGGCCGTCCTCCACACGTCGGTTTTCCTCGGCGATAGTCGTTCCGGGCGGACATACTGGACTTCTCCTTCCGGGCGTCGAGGATGTAACGGCATCGGTGTGTCTCGCCGGGGTGGCGCCGTGGCCTGGCGGTCAGCTTGCGGAGGTCGTCGGGCCATGGCGGCGTAGCTCAACGTCGGTTCCTCCGCCGTCGTGGTGTTGATCGGGAATTCAGGTTGGAAGGCTCTGTGAACCTCCTCTCCAACAACTTCGGCAAACGACAGTGAGGATGGGCGATCCGCAGCGGGGAGCATCTTGCGGAGATCTTCCCGGAGTTGTCGCGGACGATTTCCTGAAGGCCGTCGACACCGGCGGTGTTCAGGTCCAGTCGGCAAGATGCGACAGTTGGAGGAGCAGGCACGCCGGCGAGTCAATGGTAATGGCTTGCTCGGGCCGACAGCGCGCGCTCGATGTTAGTGGCTTCAGCCACAAAACCGTCGACGGTTGTCGGAGGATTGCGGACAAGGCCCCGAAAATTTCAGCCTTCATGCCACGCATGAGGACGCGAAGCTTCTTCTCCTCGGCTGCCTCCGGATCGGCTCGGGCACATAGGCGCATGACATCCTCAACGAAGCTGGTCACGCATCCGTTGGGGCCCTGCACCCTTGTTTGGAGAAGGTCCTCCGCTCGCTGCCGACAGTGGTGGTTGAGGAACGTTCGCTTCAACTTGGCGGCGCAGGACTCCCACGTAGTGAAGGACGCTTCGTGGTTTTCAAACCAATGCCTCGCAGTTCTTTCGAGCGCGAAGTAGAGATTGTGAAGGCATTGCTCAGTCGTTCATCCGTTGTGGCGGGCTACACGTTCATAATGTTGCAGCCAGTCTTCAATATCCTCGTGGACGTCTCCGTGGAAAGGCGTCGGAGTTCTGGGTGCGACGGGCAGGTATACGACGGCAGAGACGGCCGGGGTCTGCGCCTGGTTTGCCATCGTCGTCTTCTTCGGCTTGGTCTTGGGTGGCAAGGGTCCTAATTCCGGGGGTAGACCAAGGTTCCGGCGACTTGATCGGATACCGGCCTGGTCGTCGTTGGGTTCTTGGAAGCTTGGGTTCGGACTTGCACTGCGGGACCTCGGAGGGGAGCGCTGCACGGACATGCGGTACCCCGCACCTCCACCACAATGTCACGAATGACAAGTGAAACAAAGAAAAGAACTGAAAGAACTGAATCGTTTATTGGGGCGAACTTGTGCCCAAAATTAAAAAGGAAACAGAAGATAACAGCAGAGCGTCGAGGGCGTCGTAGTCGGCGTAACAGCAGAGACGAACGCTAAGGCGAAACTGACTTCGGATCGCCAGGCGGAGCTCCTTATGTACACGCGTCGGCTTCTGGAACAATCGACCTCGAAAGTTCGGCGACTAGAACATTCGTACCTCGAACAAGCAACAGAGTTCTCGAATGTACCAGAACATTAAATTGCAAGGATAAATAAAAGACGCGTCACCCCCAGGAACCGAACCCTGGCTCTTCGCGTGGGAAGCAAGCACGATAACCGTAAAGGCCGGTTCAGACACTTGCGTTTAAGTGCGTTTGACTGCGTTGCGTCGAGTGCAGAAAGCCAGTCCCCGGCACATCTGTGCTTCGTACGAAGCATGAAATCCAATTCAAGGAATCATCTTGGCACGTGATATAAGCAGCAGGGATGTCCTGGTTTCTCGCAGCCGCAACGCAGTCAAACGCAGTCAAACGCAACTATCTGAACCAGGCTTTAGGCCACGGCTGCGCTGCCTACTTGCGCGCGGCAATTTGCCCGAGATGCCCGATTTGCGACAAATTGGGGCAGTGAAAATAAACGGTTTTAAAGTAGTGATAATATTCAGCGTGCAGTATGAGGCAAACGGGGTCGTTTGTTCAAGAAAACGAATGATTTAGGACATTAGGTTTACTTTCAGACCATACATAATCATAAGCAGTATAAGGCTGGTAATCTCTGCACTACCTTCATTTATTTTGTCTCTACATATAAGCAATTTTTATGTTTCACGAATTATATACAGTATTCACAATGGGAAGTTATGATTAAAGCTTTAGAGGCTTCTTGAAAGTGGTCGTCTCGCAAAATATTTGTATGTATCGTGCTTATTGGCAACTGTAAATACGTAGTTCGTGAGCAGCGTTTTCACAAAGTGAAACGACCATACGACAAGGTGTGGGAATCAGAGAAAAAAAAACGTCATAATAGGAAACATATAAAGTAAAACAGATATTCAGCTTTATTTATTGTTCAAACAAATTAATTGATTGATTGAACATGTTTTATTAATAAAAAAACAAGTAAAGCGCGTACGACTCTCTCTAATCAATTGTCCACTGACATCGGACAGAGAAGGGGTGGGGGAATGGGGTGTGGATAGGTAGGGGGGTACCAGAAATTTCCCTAATCAGATGGAGTCCTGGATGTTTGCTTTCGCGACAAAGTCAAGGAGCGAGTCCAATATGGCTTTGCGGTGCTGCGGTGCGCCCCTCGGGTGTATCCAGTCCCGAAGGCATCCCGGGTGCAGCTTAGGTTGCAGTTTTCGAATTGCTTCTTCCCGCGTCCGGCTGAGCTCCACACAGTCCCATAAGAGATGGGCACTTGAGGCTTGCTGTCCAGTTGCGCATCGTCTGCAAGATCCGTCGTCGGCGTGTTCTCTTTCTGCATCTGTCTTTAGCGCACATCTCTCGAACTTAGCCCGGACTGCTGGGGAGACGGCCGTTCCGGTTCGGAGTCTCCGAAGACGCTCTGTAGCCCACCGACCGTACCCGTTTGGCAGTGGGTCATCGTCTTCAGGTAGCTTATTGCGCAGGACCCTTCGTCGTTCGAGGCGGGCAGGGGTCGCCTCCTCGTTCCAGTCAGGCTCCTCTTCGTCATCAGAGTCCACTTGAATAAGTACGGGCGGAGGGTTGTCGAGAATCGCACTTTGGCCTGTTGCGGGGGGTAGGGAGAAGGAATGAGCTCCCGCGCGGCCTCGTGCGCTCTCCGTTCCCCTCGATCCCGGCGTGGCCCGGGACCCAGGAGAAGGTGATTTTAACTCCTCTGGATTTGAGGGTCTTTGCTCTAGCTTTTATTTTTTTTTACCGTTTTTCTGGGGGAGTCTCGCTTCCGGCAAGTGGCTAGGGCCTCTTTCGAGTTCGTGTACACGCGTAAGTGCTTGGACCCCTCTGGAGTCAGGGACTCGTCTTTCATGGCGAATAATATGGCTCTTACCTCTGCTTCTTTGGTTGAGCGCTTCTTGTGAAAGGCAAAGTTTGCCTTAGATTCTGTATTAAGACAAAACCATGCAATGGCTGTGCCTCCTCCGTCTTTTCTGATAGCTGCGTCGGTGTAGACGTGTACTGTTTCGGAGCCGGGACGGGCGTCCTGTACGGATTCCGCGTGTTTTTTGGCTGCGTTGTTCCTTCTGCCCTTCTGGTCTTTGTCTACGTTCTGCTTCATGGGGCGATGATCCACCACTGCCTCGTCCTCCCACGGGGGTGGAGGAGGAGAGATCGTGGGGGGGCCCATTAGCTGGTACCCAAGCAGCTGGAGGATGGCCCTTCCGGGTCTGGTTCGCTCGAGTCTCTGAACTTGGGCGATGCGATGGGTTTCGGCCCTTTCTTCCAGAGTATTGATCCTGGAGTGTTTGTGGAGCTCCTCTATTGGGCCAAATCTGGGGAGGCCGGTGACCAACCTCATTGCCTCTTTGTTCAGCACCTCTAGTTTGCGCGTTTGTGCTCCTGTGACACGTAGGTAGTTTATACCGTACATTGCCTTGAACGTGAGGAGAGCATGTACTAACATACTAACATTTCAAATTAAAAATTGGTCAAAACAAATAATCTTCTATTGACGCTCCTATTATTTACATGACAGTGAATCACGCGAATGCGATTCGGTTTTGGTTTCAAATAGTACATCCCGGTCTTCTGCCTTTTGGTAAACATAGCAACGGGGGCTGCGATGGCTCTGTCGGCTGTTCGGTTGCTTGTCGTTTCCCGGCTTCTATTCCTCTATTCGCGGAATGTTTAGATTGTGGTTCATGTTAATCGTCATTCACGTGTGTTGTGTGCGCGCGTCAGCGCCCGCCACACCAACCTTGTGCGTTGTGATACACTGCTGCAAGAGGTGCAGCAGCGCAGACGACATATGGTTTCATAACCTGCCGCGCGAGCCACAGCGCAAGGTCCTGCGGCTTCGAACCATTGGACACTATGGTCCAGACGACAGCGGTGCACGCGTGTGTCACGTCTCTTCCGACCACTTTTTTCCGGCGGACTACGAGATGAATATTCAAGTGCGGCACAGCATCCGCCTGGATTTTTGAAAGAGGCTACTGTTTGATGTTCATGACAGGATTTAATTAATCTTCAAGGTGTCAGTGTTTATAGTCGTTCATGACACACCATCTGGGCAGAGCCGTTTATACTGAGAGAGTTTGGCCAATGGGCGGAGCTTGTTGGCCGCTAGAACAAGCGGATTTCGCGGTAACACAATATGGCGTTACTTCTTTGTCTTGTTCATTCCTGAGAAATCGCGTAGAGTTCCTATGAGTCAGAGCCACAATATGGCGGACGGAAGTAGTCATCCCCCGGTTGTCAGACTACGCTGCTGTGGTTGTCAGGCTGTCAAAGTCTCCTTAAGAAGGCCAAACTCTCTCAGTATAAACGGCTCTGCATCTGGGTAGCTTTCTGTCTTAACGCAATGTTTATTTCCTCCCGTTCGTCGTTCTCTATCAGAAGGCAGCAGAACAGTGTCTGCAAATTCTGTTGACCCATCTTTTTTATTACGAGCACGATGGGAATTGCCCATTAGGAATGTGTAACTGGAAATAGGAGTTCAGGGCTCACCAAGTTTATAGGAAACACACTGTGAGGAGGTTCGTTATTTGAGGACAACCTCTTTTCCGATGCATTAAATTATCGACGAGGCAAGTACTGTTTTTGTGTAAGCTTTAGTAGTTCCGTTTAAAAAAAAACAATAGCGATACAAATTTAAAGAAAAACATGAAATACGTTACGGGATACACAATTACTTTAGGGTAGTCGTAAAACAACTAGCTGATGAGTCACTGAATCATAAATGCGAGTCTCAAGTCAAAATAAGTTAGTGGAGGTCGGAGTGAAACACTTCACTTCACTTCACCTGACAGCGACGGTGTTGGCGATGTGGCAACGATGTGATGACGTGGCGTTGTGGCAACGATGGGGTGACGTCTTCCATGGTCGGTGCAGCCGCCGCTGGGAGTCGTCCGGGACAACGGAACATCGTCTTCGCGATACGGCCCGGTTGTCCCTCGCAGTTACGCCCAGTCGTCTCTGTTTGCCTCGACGGCTCCCAGGAAGACCATCCCCAGTCCGCTTTCGTTCTCGTTGCTTCAGTCACCTCTTCTTTCTCTGCCTGCCCTCTCGTGCTTCTTTTCTTTTCGAATCCCGTCTTCTTCTTTCTTGCACCTCGTTGAAATGCGCGATCATAGTTCACCACAGAACCCCCATTTAAGCTTTTCTTTTCCACAAAAGAAAATCCAGTTGCACCGGTGAACATATACATGATAAACCAAAACAAAAAAAAAATACACAACAAGGACCATATCAGGTAGATGATTCATGCAAAACCTCAGATCCTGCTCATAAAATCTGCTCCTACATTTTCGCTACCCATAATATGTACAACTCTAAAACTATATTCTTGAAGCAAGAGAGACCCCCTTAACACCCTACTGTTTATCAACTTCGCAGTGTTCAAGTACTGCAGTGGATGGTGGTCCGTCTGTACCGTAAACTGTTTACCATATAAGTACATGTGGAATTTCTGAATCGCCCATATTAGGGCCAAGCATTCCCGTTCTACGGTGGAATAGTTTTGCTCGCGCGGAAGAAGTTGTTTGCTCGCGTAGGATATGGGATGCAGCAATCCCTCGTGCTCTTGCATCAGGACGGCGCCAACCGCGGTCTCTGACGCATCCGTTCGCACGACAAACTCCTTGGTGATATCGGGTGCTCGCAACACAGGTCTAGCGGAGAGAGCGACTTTTAACATATTAAAGACCTCTTCTCTTTCGTCTGTCCAATGTACCTTGTTGGGCTCTCTTTTCTTTGTCATTTCCACTAGGGGTTGGGCGATCTGAGCATATCCTGGTACGAACTGCCTGTAATAATTTGCCAGGCCCAAGAATGATCGGACCTGCTTCTTCGTCTGTGGCTTTTGTGCCTTTATGACCTGCTCTAGTGTGCGCAGCAAAGGTCAAATCTCTCCTTCCTCAAGCTCGTGGCCCAAGAACGTGATCTTTTTCATGCCGATCTTGCACTTGCTGGGCTTGATTGTTAAGCCTGCCTGACGAACTCGCTCCAACAAACAATGCAGCGTCGTCAGGTGCTCTGACCAAGTATCGGTGGCAACGAGAACATCGTCGATATAGTGTTGCACATGTGGGATCCCGTTCAAGAGTTCTCTCATGAGTCTTGTGAAGACTGCTGAAGCGGTCTTTAATTCAAAAGGCAAGTATTTGAACTGGTACAAGCCCGAGGCTGTTGAAAACGCCGTAACTGGCTTGGATTCTTCCGTCAACGGTATTTGCCAGTAACCTTTAACTAGGTCAAACTTGGAGAAGTATCTCTTCTTCCCCACTTCCGCAAACACATCATCTGTGCGGGGCATGGGTTCTGCGTCCCCTACCAGGATGTTGTTGATGCGACGGAAGTCGACGCATATGCGGAAGGTGTTGTCTGGCTTCCGCACAAGAATAAGTGGAGACCTGTATGGGGATTTTGACTTTTCAATGATTCCTCCTCGCAACATCTCCTGTACTTCCTTTTCGATCGTCTCCCTCATGGCTAGGGGCACGGGATGCTGCGGTGTTTGGAGCGGAACTTCGCTTGTTAGTTGAAGTTGGCAATCAAGGATGTTTGTCTTCCCGGGCAGGTCTGAAAAGACATCATCGTACCCCTTCAAAAGGGCCCTTAGCTCATCTTTCTCTTCTTTTGAGAGATCCTGGCTAAGCATGACATCCTTGGCTCCTTGTGATTTTTGAAGCGACGGGGCTGATAGTAAGCCGTCCTTTTCGTCTTCTACGGCGAAAATGGCCGATGTCTGGGGTTGAGGCTGTTCTTGCTTTCCCCGCTCTTCGTACCGCTTGAGTAGGTTGATATGGAAGAGCTTTTGCGTGTGTCCCAAATCGATGAGGTAGTCGTAACTTCCCTTAGTGCCGACAACCGGAAATGGACCTTTCCAAGCCATGAGCAGCTTGTTTTGGGTAGTCGGCAGCAAAAGCAGTGCTCGGTCACCAACTCGCAGTTGACGGTTTTGGGACTTTTTGTCAAAATATTTCTTTTGTACCTGTTGCACCTTGTGGGATTTCCCTTGCTGCTACCCGTCTCGAGGAATGACAGAGCACACCGGTTCAACAACACGTAAACATTTAATGACCGCTATCGCCTGCGGCGCGATCCCAACAGCCCCCGCGCATACGCTGCGACGGCCCTTTATCAGCGGCGGAGCGCCGCTCGCGTGGCCAGTTGCCCTTGGCCCCCTCGTGGTCAAGATGACCACTCATGATCGTCGTAGGGGCAACCTGGGCCAACCGCTTGGAATCTCCAGGTTGCCCACAACCTCAGCCAGATTCTTGTGGGCCAGCTCCATCGTCTCTTCAAGGCGATCTCTTAAGTCCAACACATACCCGTAGGTAGTCTTGGCCTCTTCGGTGAGACTGTCGTTTGTCCACAGCTCCTTCAGGATGGCCATAGGGCCTCGAATGTGCCTTCCGTATATTAACGTAAAAGGCGAAAAACCCAAACTGCGCTGCGGTACCTCTCCGTAGGCGAACAAGAGGGGAGTGATATAGCGATCCCACTGTCGTGGCTTCTCTTGGCACATCTTTCGGAGCATTGTCTTCAGCGTCCCGTCAAACTTCTCCACCATCCCGTTGCACATGGGATGATACGGCGTGGTGGTTAGCTGTTGTATGGACAAGAGGCTGGCTACCTCTTTCATCAATGCTGAAGTGAACGTTGGAGCCAGGTCGCTAAGTATTTCCCGTGGCACTCCAACGCGCGAGAACATCTGGATCAAGCCCTCAGCCACGGTTTTGGAGTCCATCGATGGAAGCGCCACTGCATCGGGAAATCTTGTAGCACAGTCAACCATGGTCAAAATGAAGCAGTTTCCCGTGTCTGATGAGGGCGAGAAAGGTCCGATCAGGTCGATTGCGACGCGCTCGAATGGCGTTTCAATTATAGGCATCTTTCCAAGCGGAGCCTTTGCTATCTTCCCCTTGGGGGTCACTCTCTGGCACCTGTCACAGGAATTCACAAATCGCTTGATTTCTGCTTGCACTCCTGGCCAAAAGAAAGCTTCCAGGACACGATCTGTCGTCTTTTTGATACCCTGGTGGCCTGCCATTGTTCCTTCGTGAGCAACTTTCAGGATGTAGGGTCTCAGGTCTTGCGGTACCACCACCTGGTTGAACCATTTTCGAGATGTGAGGACATACCGGCGAAACAAAACCCCTTTCGATAGGTAAAACTCCGATGTATGGCCCCCATTCGAAGTCTGCATCTGCCCGACTTTGTTAAAGCATACTGCCAAAGTAGGGTCGAGTTTCTGACGCTGACTCAGATCGTCTCTCGAAACCTTCCTTCCCGCCAGGTGCTATGCTAGGCCCAACGTTTTCCTTGCTGGTGGCCACTAGCTCGGTTGGAACATTGTTTTCTTCGAGCAGCTCGCACCCCGTCTTAGCCTCCCAAGTAAAATCTGGTTCTCCTGGTAGTGAGCATCCTGGTATATTTCCAAGTACTACATCGTACAGTGGATTGTTCATTACCTTGGCTCGGACTGGGCCGCTGTAGTGTGGGCATGAGACCTGTCCTTTAGCCTCTGGTAGTGTCTGACATGATCCGTCGACAAGGTATATTGGCCCTTCTGCGCCAGTGGACGCTTCAGATGGCACCAATTGCCGTCTGACTACCACAGTATTGCTACCCGTGTCCCTGAGGACTACAACCGATTTTCCGTTCAAAGTGCCTTCAGAGATTGGCATATCAGCCTTAACCCTGCCAACCACCTCCGTACGGTCTCGAACGACATTGACCATTTGTGATTGGATTTCCCGGGTGTTGTAGCACTCTTGCGTACGTTGCTCTGCCTTTGGGCCCGTAGTAGACTGTGGCGCAAGGATACGCAGCGCTTGCGGGTTCGGCTGGTTTTTCTGAGGACAGGTTTTTGCCTGGTGCCCCTCCTTTTTGCATATCCAGCAAAATTTCTGGTTTCCCATCCGTGATCGACATTCCGCTGACTTGTGTCCGGTTTTGTTACATACCAAGCAACGTGGCTTCTCCACGGCGGAGGTATTGTACTTTTGCTTTTGCCCAAGCTCTCCAGATGCGATGGTTTCTTTTCCCATCCAGTTGAGGTTTGATAGATGTTGGGCATCGAGATAGTTGTCCTAGCTCTTAGCTAGTTTAACTAGGCTTGTGCAGTTCCGCTCCTTAAGAAAAACCGCCAATTTAGGGTGACAGTTACCAAGAAACTGTTCAGAGACAACCAGGTCCCGCACGGCCTCGTACGTTTTGGGAGTTTTTTTCATCGCAATCCAGCGATCAAAATACCCTTCTAGACGGGCTGCGAACTGGCCTCCGGTCTCTCCAATTTGTGGTTTGCAGGAACGAAACTTTTCCCTGTAGCCCTCCGCTGTGAACCGGAACCGCTGAAGTAGGGCACGCTGTGTGCACTCGTAATCAAGTGACTCCACTGGAGAAAGTCGTCCGAAAACGCGTAGTGCTTCCCCTACGAGGCACATGCTGAGGGCTGTAGCCCACTTCTCCTGTGGCCAACCCTGTCCGACGGCTATGCGCTCGCACCTATGTAGGTAAGCATCTAGATCGTCCCGTTTTTCATCGAAAACTGGGATGAGCTTGTGGGGACTAATAACGGCTGCAGTTACTGGTGAGGCGCCTCCTTCGCCTGACGATCCTGAGTTAACTGCTTCCACATTACTTTGTTGCCTTTCCAAGAGCTGCAACTTTAGTTGGAGAGTTTGTTGTTCAAGCGCGAGGCGCTCGCGTTCGCATTGAGCCAGCGCGCGCTCCGCGTCAAGACGCTCTTTCGTCGCTTCCCTCTCCGCTAGCTTTTCGTTGCGTTCACGCTCCCGCTCCACGTCAACCCACTTGCGTAGATCATCTCAGACCGAGTACCTCGCCCATAACACAGAAGCAGAACACGACTTGCCTCGCCCTGTCGCGGACGCCAATGTGAGGAGGTTCGTTATTTGAGGACAACCTCTTTTCCGATGCATTAAATTATCGACGAGGCAAGTACTGTTTTTGTGTAAGCTTTGGTAGTTCCGTAGAAAAAAAAAACAATAGCGATACAAATTTAAAGAAAACATGAAATACGTTACGGGATACACAATTACTTTAGGGTAGTCGTAAAACAACTAGCTGATGAGTCACTGAATCATAAATGCGAGTCTCAAGTCAAAATAAGTTAGTGGAGGTCGGAGTGAAACACTTCACTTCACTTCACCTGACAGCGACGGTGGTGGCGATGTGGCAACGATGTGGTGACGTGGCGTTGTGGCAACGATGGGGTGACGTCTTCCACGGTCGGTGCAGCCGCCGCTGGGAGTCGTCCGGGACAACGGAACATCGTCTTCGCGATACGGCCCGGTTGTCCCTCGCAGTTACGCCCAGTCGTCTCTGTTTGCCTCGACGGCTCCCAGGAAGACCATCCCCAGTCCGCTTTCGTTCTCGTTGCTTCAGTCACCTCTTCTTTCTCTGCCTGTCCTCTCGTGCTTCTTTTCTTTTCGAATCCCGTCTTCTTCTTTCTTGCACCTCGTTGAAATGCGCGATCATAGTTCACCACACACACAAGCTATGTATTGTCTTATGGCAGAGCTATCCTGGTGGAAGCCGAGGAAAGGTTTCGCGACGTGGCACTCACCAGGCCGTCCGGAACTGCTACGTGAAAATCCAATGTTAAACTTCCTCCAGGATAGTGTTGCCATTAGAAAACACACAATTCGTGCGTTTCGTATAATTTTGATTAGCACTGTATGGGGCAGTTCAAAAGCATACCTTATTAACATCAATGCAAGTACAAGGACCCTTCCTGAAGCTACGTACTGCACCCCTACATCCCAATCTGAACATAAACGTTGAGATCGAATGTAGAGCAAATTATATTAATAATGTTCATAACCCAATACTTCATTTACCCGGTTTTCGCATGCCCAGAAATCGACATTCAGTAACTGTTACTCTGGATCTTATATTCAGAAAACGGCTGTAGGCTTCTTACTAGTCAAAAGTGTAAGTAAAGTATATAATAGTGTAAATAACGAACGGCTCATTGTGAAGTGTTGTAACATAAATGAATATGTCCTCATACAGAGCAAACTTTAAAACTGTGTTAAATTTTCTATTTCATAGTGTACGACATTCAGAATTTGCAATAAAATAAAACTGTGTACCGACTGCGATTGTTACGACACCTTCGTGCCTATTTCTAGTGAGACATATCGCGTGTGTTCTCATCTGGCCATCGAACAAATGAATTTGATTGAAGGGAATCATTCCTTTGTAGATTACTGATATATAGATGGATAGATAGATAGACAGCTATATATATGTATATTTTTCGGCTCTTGAGAGCAGGGGCGACTCAGCAAGTCAAGTAGCACATACCGTGAAGGCCGCACGCCGCGTCTAACAATTCGGAGAGGGTATTGTACAGGTGAATTAAAAAATGGTGATGATTGTTTAAATGAAGGTTGTGGACGACGACGAGAGATTTATATTTCGGGTGAAGAGGGTGGAAAGCCTTAGGACTAGCAGCTTTCTTCGCGACGGTGGTCTTCACGGGCCGCTTACTTCTACACCATGGGCTGCTTCTTCTGGCAGGCCGGCCTCAAGCGCCTGGGGAGGGCTCCTGCTTGCTAGGCTTGCAGACAAGTCTTCCGAATTTTAGGTGACGCAGGGGGTCCAGCACCCTCGTGGTGGGACTTCAGGGGTTGGTTACGGCGTGTGCCGGGCAGCGGTCTTTGGGAAAGAGGAAACTGAAATCTGCCAGCTTGCGGTCGAGCT
Source organism: Ixodes persulcatus (assembly GCA_013358835.2). Classification (NCBI taxonomy): domain Eukaryota; kingdom Metazoa; phylum Arthropoda; class Arachnida; order Ixodida; family Ixodidae; genus Ixodes; species Ixodes persulcatus. Next base: position 758,379 of record JABSTQ010009088.1, read on the forward strand.
TGTTACCGAGCAGCCTGAGCACCCTGTCGATCGAAGACATGGTGTGTTCCACTGGTACGCTGGCTCTCTGAGGATGGGAAAAAACACGCCTTACGCCCAAGAAGCCGGAGTGTCATGCTGTTGCTTGTCGCGATCCTGGCGGTTGGTCCTAGAAATGCTGGCGAAAAGTACGAGTGAACGCGAGTGTCGCTGTCATCACAACGTCCCAGTTCTCGTAACTCGCGGCTGCTGTAGCTTCCGTAGATTGCCACAATGGAGCGCGACCTGCAGCACAACAGGCGTCTGCCACATACACCATAGCTGCTGGGACACCGCCAGGGTCGCAACCGGCGACAGCATGACACTTGTACGACGTCATTGGGCGGAAATCGAGGGACCACGTTTTTGGACGCGGTAAACACATCAGTCAGAGACGCGTTCCAGGCACGATAATAATACTGCAATAATCGTCTCAACAACAACGCAGTAAATTCTTCCTTTTTTTTTCCGCGAGTGATATGTTTTGTGCCGCCAGTTCTTGAGCGCGCGCTCGCTGGGTTGAATCATAGTCCGAGCTCTATGAGCAACGAGATGCGCGCATTCGAGATATCACTCCGCTGTTCCACCGGTCGGAGGCGCGAAGATCTTTCGCTTGCTGTTGGCTGACAGTGGTCCTGCTTTCGAAACATGCTCCTCCCATCGCCGGAGATGACCTTGGTGGGTTGCGGTCTTCGAACGCGTTTTTAATAGGGAAATTGGCCGCGTATTGTCCTGATTTAGGAATTTCTAAGATGCTAAGAGCAAACAAGGTGAGTCATTGCCATATTTAGGCCATGATAGAAACCTCCTCAGGGCACCTTTAAGTACGAAACAGAGTATACATATTCACGGTGGTCAGTAACACCTTGACGACGGTGTTGTTGACGGTGACGGTATTTATCGGGGACGGCAAGCATAAGTTTACGCTGAAGCAGAACCGCTGCTCTGGTTCTGGTCGCGATGCTCAGTGGATCCACCAATGAGAGTTGTTAAAAAGTGGTTTCCGATTCAACCTTGCCGATGTCGTCTGAGAAAATCGCAAAAACCAGAAATAAACAAATACTTACCACAAAAAGGTTGTCAAGATTTTGTTTTCGCTTTTTGTTTCCCCTTATAAATGTGAATTCAGAATTATGGATAGAAAGAGCGGGTTGGTAGGGATAATTAAACTTGAGGAAGAAAACGAGAAAGGACTTTGTCCTTTCTCGCTTTCTTTCTCGTCCGTCCCTTCTCGTTTTCTTCCTCAAGTTTAATTAGAATTATCTTGTGTGTTATTGCGAGATGTAGAAAAACGCAGCAGTGCAGGTAGAGAAATCAAAGTGGCAGACGATTGTTGCCTGTCTGCAAACGTCAATTAAAAATGGAGCAAGCGTCAGCATTAGGAGATTGCTCCCAGGTGCAAAAATATCGGAGTAGACGAGAGGCTGCAGTTAGTTCAGGAAGTGGGGACAAAACGGTAACAAATGATAGTCAAATTTAGTCCTTCAGCCACCGGGAACACATTAAAAAAAGGCCTGGTATGACGCATGCCGATGTACTCTGTAACTACAAGATTAATATATTTGGACATAAAATACCATACAAGATTGACAACCAGCGGAAGAACCGAAAAACAAACAGAATGACTGCCCTCTTTTACCTATTGGTGACATTGACGAGTGATACTGCCCAATCAAAAAAAAAGTATAGCTGTTCCACATTTAGTCGTTTATTGAAGTACCTAGGTACTTTTCCCTTTCTATAGACGCTGGTTTATCCAAATGAGCTTTCCATTGCTTCGAGAAGACCGGCACTGGAGTTCCAAAACAAGAATGCAGGAAGTGAATATTCGCCTAGGCAAGTATTTTAAAGAGTGACTGCAAAATTTAAAATATTTTATTAATAAACCGAGTCAAAGGCGTAAGCTGATCTAGTTGGTTCATTACTTCTGATAGGCCAGTTGAAAAAATATTACACCAGACACACAAAAAACAAAACAACAACAACTACAACAACAACAACCACAACACAATTCACACTGCTGGACTTGCAACTCTTTAATGCTCATTTTTTTTCTCTCTTGTTGAGTAATTCATATTTTCTTTCTCGTTTAACCACTTTTCAATTTCTGCTTATCGGGATGATGGAATTTAGCATTCAGCTCCTCTTTCTATTATATTTCTTTTATGCTTGCTCGGACGCCGAGTCTCCCTCAGGAACTCGTCTTCGGTGTGGTGGAGTGCAACAGAACGGGCACTGACACATACCTCTCCATTGCCCTTGATTGTTAGGGCCTCCAGCAATTCACTTGCTAGTTGGTTTTTTTGTCGATGTCAATTTTTAGCCTTGCTTCACATTGCATGTACGACAGTGAGTTTTAGGTGTCCTGCTGCTGTTAAGGTCGCTAAAGATGCAGCATGTTTCCTTGTTCTATTGTTCATACTGATTTGTTTTCCTATATAACATTTCTCGCACGTCATAGGAATCCTATAGTTGACCTCCTCTTGATAGTGTGCGTACTTGGACTTGTGGACACGTCACATTGGTTTTCGCGAGTGTTTTGTGCCTTGTTGAACTTCCACACATGGAATATGCCGTTTTGGGTGTAAAACATGCGACGTGAACCTAAAAAAAAACACTCGCATGTGAATAGACCGATTTTACTAAGCGTTCGTCGCATGCATGACGCCACCATAACATTAGTTCACAGGAGGCCAACGTTGATAAAACACTCACTTGGGAAACTTACCCTTGAAACCTGGAGTTCTGGCGTCCAAGCAGACCAAATTAGATACCATAAACCCGCCACACTGTAGCGAAGAGTCAAACCATAAAAGTTGCTTTATATAGCTACTGGGAGATGACCCTGAAAGATGGCACCACCGGCCCTTGCGCGACTTGACCAGAACCACGGCGGAAGAAACGCATTTAGGTGATGACTCTGGCCGCTCCTCCCGCGGGGAACGAGCGACCAGGGGTGCTATGTTGCGCTTTTTGGACTCCCAGGAGACTTGGAAGAGGGAAGTGACGTCAACGACTAGAGAAACGCAGATTGGATGTTGACAGAAGAAAACAAAATCAACATCCAATCTGCATTTGCTGCGTTGTTGACGTCACTTCCCTCTCCCTAGTCTCCTGGGAGTCCAAAAAGCGCAACATAGCCCCCCAGATCGTGCTCGGAGCTATACTCTGTTTCGCCTTATGATGTACCGCAGGAAAGGCTACAAGCGCGAGCTCCTTGCTTTAGGGCACATCTCGGCGGCACAACCTCTCGTGCGTTAAGAGCAGCTCCCAGAGCTATGAGCTCGCGCTTCTTGCCTTCTCTGCGGTACAACATAAGGTGAAACGGAGTATAGCCTCGAACCAAGAGTAGTTAGGTCCGCGCCGCCGCGGAGGGCACTAAGGGATGATGTCCCTCCTCGGCGGCCACGGTGTCGGCGGCGTAGCGTGCTCGTCTTTTTCGCGGTGTGGTGGTGTGGAGGTGATGTGCGGCCAGTGGCGGGCCTCGTGTTTTGCTTCTGTGATGTGTCGATCACAGGCGCACCATCGTGCACGAAGGTGAGCCTTAACGCGAAGAAGAAGAAGTAGGTAGAAACCACAGATTTATAGACTCTGGCGACTTGGTGGCGTCACGGTGGCGAGGTACCACATGAAGCCGTCAGCGAGGAAATGCGGGACCACCGCTGGAAGAAACAGCCGGAGCGGTCGGTTTGGAAGGGATTCCAGAGCCGTTTATACTGAGAGAGTTTGGCCTTCTTAAGGAGATTTTGACAGCGTGACAACCACAGCAACGTAGTCTGACAACCGGGGGATGACTACTTCCGTCCGCCATATTGTGGCTCTGACTCATAGGAACTCTACGCGATTTCTCAGGAATGAACAAGACAAAGAAGTAACGCCATATTGTGTTACCGCGAAATCCGCTTGTTCTAGCGGCCAACAAGCTCCGCCCATTGGCCAAACTCTCTCAGTATAAACGGCTCCGAGGGATTCTATCCTTGCGCGCCATCTTTCCCCGCGCGAGTGAAGCGCGTTCGGTGCGCCGAACATAATGTGGCCGCCACGTCGGACAGTCGTGCAGCTTCCGGAGTTGCCGCAGCGAAAGAAATGGCGGCGTTGCGATCGCGTTTAGTTTGGTTCTCGAATACGGATTGGAGAAACCTATTTAAAGCAGGCTCCTACGGAAGTTTCCCAACTGAGTATTCTAGTAACGCTGCAAGAGACAGACGGCCGTAAGTGAGAGGGCTCGTGGCGCCTCATGGTCTACACCAGACTTGTACACGTTACTGAAAAAAAGTAACGAATTACAGTTACAGTTACTCAGGTCTGAAATGTAATTTATTACAATTACAATTACCCATCCGTAAAAGTAAGTGACCGTTACTCCAAAAAGTAATCCGTTACTTTCGCGGCGTTACTTTCAACTTTACTGCACTATTAATAAGAAACAAACAAAGAGCGGGATTATGCAACTGTTTATTGTTTGACCAAGTCAGACGTTGTTGATCTTTAGCAGTAGCTGACTCTCGAAAGTTGCATCCGACATCTTTCCCCGCTTCTTTGTAAAGATGTGAGCCGCCACGCTGAATGCCCCCTCCACCGAGGCGCTGGATGGGAGCGTAGTATTATAGCGCACAAATGCTTGGCGCACCGCGTCGTACCTCTGAAGTGAGGCGATGGAGGTGCACTCTGCGTCCTGGAGGAAACGCGAAGCTTTATTCTGGGAGATGGAGCTTGATGCCGTTGTCATTGCAAAGCTGGAGTAAACGCTGGAGGAGTTGTCCGCGCCGTCTTCCTGGGTAGATTGCGCGTCAATCGTTGTTGTCTATTATGTTCATACAAACTCCAGCTTCTGGAGGGCAGTATGTGTTCCTCTCCCCTTCATCGGGGATAGCATCGGGGATAGCGAAGAAAGAGTGAAGGAAGAAAATGCGGACTTTGCTCTAGTGGGAGGGAAGTGGAAAGAAGATGAATTTTCACTACAAAAAACGGCAACGTGAGCAAAATGGCAAGAAGGAAGATATTCTTTTCGTTTTTTTATGCATTTATGCGGGGTTTAGAAATTAATGTCTTGACCCGTTGTCGTCAAGGCCTACTATTGCTTTCGTCCCGAGTCCGGTGTGCTTCCCTTCGTCGTAGGTAAGCAATATAAAGAATCAAGATAAAAAAAAAGAGCTTTTAGAGTTTAGGCGATGCAAAAAAAAAAAAAAAAAAGCTTCAACAGGTCTATGTATGTGTGTGTGTGCGCGCGCGCGACGGCAGGTTTGCAGTTGAGCTTACCGGAACACTTCTTTTTTCCAGAAATTAAAGATATGTTTTTTCTTGCGTGGTCTACACACGCAGAGCTCCAGCGAGGTTGTCGCACGTGTAAAAAACTAAAGTTCCTTCAATGCACTGTCGAAGCGGTGGCGTAGTGACACTGACTGGTGAGATCGGTCCAGCCATCAAGGACAAGGGGAAGAAATGTGCCAGTGCCCCTTCTGTTGCACTCCACCACAAAGAGGAAGCGTTCCGGCGAGGAGCAACAGGCGTCCGAGCAAGGATAAAAAAAAAAAAAACGAAACCGCGTCATCTTGAAAAGAAAAAATTAAAAAAGCGGCTAAAAGGAAAAAACAACTATGAGACAAAAGAGAAAGAAAATACGAATTACTAGAAAAGAAAAAAAAAGAGGAGTATTAAACATTTGCAAGTCCAGCAGTGTTACGGTAGCAGTGTGAATTCTGTTTTTTTTGTGTGATCTTTCTTTAGCGGGCCCATCGTAAGTATTACACAAGCGTATGCATTACACCATGTTCAAGGTATTCCAAAATTAAAAAAAACAGAGATTTTTTCTCAATAATCGCTACGATGGTAACTTCTCAAAATAAGACCCATTTATTAATTTACTAGATTAATGAACAAATATTCCCCCAAAAGCCAGGAAATAAATGTTTTCGGGGAGTCCTCATTTTGAAAATATGTTGACATTTTCCTCTGTTTTTTTTTTTTTTTGCTTTTGAGATTTTTGTGCGAGTTAGAGCATTCAGCGCCTTAGTATATATATATTTTTTGTGTACTCCCGATCCCTATTTCTCCAGTTTTTGTTAGGTGGATAGTAACCTTGTCTCCTTGTACTAGAGATAGTCTTTCTTCGCATATTCTTGCCAAATCAAACTCACTATAACAAAATAAAATTTTTGAAGAGTTAAATTGTCCTCGAGAGGAATCCCCCACGAGGAAGCTTCTAAGTTGACAAAATAACCTGCGATCAATGGGCCTATGCATATGGCCTATGACGATTGTGAATGCAAATGTGAATGCACCATTCTAGCGTTTATAATGTATGTAAAAAATTTCGAGTGACTGGGCTATGAACACATACACCCAAGGTCTGCTATTCCATGAAAGAGAGCTACGGAACATGCTCAGTGCGCATTCCAAAGCACAGTAGGCAAAGATGGCTGCAGACAGAAGGCGATTATTGAAACGATAGACAGTTTGCAAGTTGTAGCGATTCGGCAAAAAAATGTTTCATCAAGTAACTTGATAACTGTAACCCTACAGTCAAACGCTGTAGCTATGGTTGGAGCTTCAATTCTACAGCTTCAAAAAAAAAAAAAGAGAAACAAAACCAAATGTAAAAAAATCACCATTCCAAACTTATCAAAACATTTTCCCACCACACACAACTCCACTTAGAACATCCCATACCAACAAAAACACACACACACATACTACACACAAAGCAATCATTTTTTTTTATCTTCCTTAACTTTCCTTTCAGGGGGTGCAAATACACATACCCCATTTTTTTTTATCTACCCACCAAACCAAACTTAACATGCCCAAGTTCAGCCCTCAGAAGAAACAGAACTCAGAAGTAGGGCAAACGCCAAAGAAACAGGCACTTCCTTTTCTTAACGCCCCTCCCCCCCCCCCCCCCCCTCCTTCCTCCCCGATCCGACGCCATTAGGCCTAGCGGACGTCCCATGGGGGCAGGAGTGTACCGACTCTCGCTCTTGGAGGAGCCGCTAATGCAGGAACGCGAATGGCACCGCTAACGAGAATCGAGATCTGCGGGACCGGTTGGTTCCAAACCGAAGGAGCGGGAGGGAAGTTCGGCGGGCAGTGCGCACGGAATGGATAATCCCTTCATCCCTTAATCTCTTAATTCCCACGTGGATACCTTTCAATGCACGGTCCTTAATCGCGCTCGAACAAAAGGACCCTAGCCATCCATTGTTCTAGGGGTCCGGTGCGCGCACACCAAGCCGAAATGGGGAACCGTTGGGGGATCGTTCGTGTCTCACGGGGTACGGTTTTGTTTCGGGATGAAGATTAACGATCAGATAAAGAACGGCATAAAAATAGGGAGAACCCAAAATGTCTGCGCGTGTGTCGAGTGTGATTGGGTGCCTGGGGTTTGGAATTGTGTGGTCTGATTGGTTTCTCCTTGGTCAGATTAGGTCTTTTTTAGATTAGACTTTCCTCTCGGAAAGTCTAGATTGTGGGACGCTTCAAAGATATACAAAGAGGGAACGAGGAGAAAGTAATGCCAAAATATCGGGAAAAATTTGCAATAGTCGACATCACTCGGAGTTATCACGCTCAAAATCCCTTCAGATAGGCAGTGCCTCTCTTGGATTGTCTGCTCTGCACGCGGCGCTGTTTCATCGGCATACGTGGAGCGCGTTGCAATTCTATGTTTGAGCGAACTCTACTGGGATTAAACGCCACGCTCTCGTAAGCTTTAGTTATCAGTTAAAAATAAAATAAAAGAACCACAGCAGTACTACAGGTCTTACTTGAGCCAGTTGATACATACTTGAATAGGGTCAGCTGAACAATTACAAATTACAAAAACCGTGCGTGATGTGCGTGAGCCCCCCGTCTATCTCAATCCACGCGAAAGAAAGGGAATACTTGGGACGCGGCACGAGCCGCATAACACCCTAATGGGTGCAGCGCGCGGACATGGGGGATGGCTTTTACCACTAGCTCTAGTGAAAAGGAAAAAGGAAGACGAAGTATTAAAGGAAGCAAGTTGATAGTCAGCGGTGTGTATGTCTTTCCCTCTCACGGTTTTTCTAATTTGTAATTGTTCAGCTGACCCTATTCAAAAATTCACAGCAGTATATTTACGTCGCATTTTTGGGGGAGGGGAAAAGGGGGGGGGGGGGGGGTGTCGTGTTTTAGTCTCATGGTGCAATGCACGGTCCAGATTAGGCGCAGCGGTATAACATACTCATATCCAAATTAAGGAGTACACGCAGCTGTCGAGAGATTAGGTCACTGCTGCGCATTATGGATATTCTTGAGGATCAAAATCACCCACAAATTCTCACGAGAGCAGCATAATACCGCAGAGCAGATATTCTAAGAGTTCGGATGTCAAATAATTTCAACACGACGCTGAAATCGTTGAAGTTGAAACAAATAATCATAAACCAGGCACCTACTGTTGACCACTTTTTAATTTATAATTTACATTTTTTACTGCAGTTGAAGCCCTATGAAGCATATTTAACGTGTCCAGAAAAAACACGAAAACTTAGTGCTACTCTCTTGTGCCGCCTTAATGAGTGAAGTGCGAGGCAGCACAAACAATCATTTTCTGATTATTTTGTAACTGGAAGGGGATTACCCAGAGCAGTAAAGTTAAGTCTCAATATTTGGCGTTTGTAATCATTCCTGCATTAATTGCATGAAACAAAAATCGTTGTGTTTCCGGTGTGTGTCATGGTACGCATTCCATTTTCAATAAAAGGGAAGGATAGAAACTAAACATATTTTCTGAAACTTTGACCGTCGTTTTTGAGCTCACTCTCGTGTTCTGAGGCAGCAAAGTTCATCGAAAATTATATTTCCCCGATAGGATAAAGCTTATGTAAAAGTTATAAAAACAAGCTAGCGCGTACCCCTTAAAAATCTTGGGGAAAGAGAGTCCATTTTTGCAACAACAATCGTGTATAATACTTGGTGTGTATGAAAGACCTCTAAAACGCGTGTTGCTAACAGAGTCGCTCAGACGTAAAGTTTCCCAAGTTTATAAAACTTGCCTTTTCTTTAAGTAGTCCTTCACAAAGTGAATTTCCACCAGATTATTCGGCTTTTATAGCCGTCGAGGCGAGGCATATCAAACAGGATAAAAAAATGAAAGCCGTTTACAACTCCCTGTAACGCCGAACTGGAGCGCAGCTCTTGAGGAGGAGGAGGAGGGAAGGGTATTCAGCTGTGGGTATACCCCTCCTCCTCCTCCTTCTCCTCCTCCCCTCATCCTTCAACCCCCTCCGGGGGGGAGGGGGGGGTCACGTGACCTCGGGGGGGGGGGGGGGCTCGAGCGGTGCATGTCCCAACATGCACCGCTCGGAGGGGGGGGAGGAGGGGGGCTCGCGCGGTGCATGTCCCTACATGCACCGCTCAGAGGGTGGGGGGGCTCGCGCGGTTCATGTCCCAACATGCACCGCGCGGTTACGCCGACGGCGACGGCGACGGCGACGGCGACGGCGACGCCGCTCAAGCCGGAAACGGGCGCCTAAGAGCTGCGCTCTAAAATGCAATATTTTAAGACTACCGCGAGTATACGTTGCGACATTTCGTCTCGCGAAAATGTCGTTGGCCGCAAGTAACATGCCTCAGATTTCAAGAAACAATTTCAGGGGCCAAACATGAAACGCACATTAGCCAAGGTAACATTTTGCAAGCGAACGTGAGGCACGATAACGCAAAACTCTTGGATTTATTTGACAACGCAGTGATCCAAGACTTGCCTTAGGTAACAAAAAACGTTAGTTTCTGTCTTTGCACCGGCTACGAATAGATGAATGGATGGATGGATCCACACGGTTGCGCCCTCGAAATCGAGTGTTGGCTTGCGACACCTATGCAGTGCTCTGAATGTCAACTGTTAACCTCTAACCAATGACTACCCCCTTTCCCCTAAAGCCGTAGTTACACTGATCATGAATCATACAAAATACATGGTTTCGCTGCAAACATAATGACTGAATCGTCTGCGGATACCTGTGAAGTATTTTTGGAGTCATGTTTCCATCGTACTTACAGATGTTTCAAACATGTCTGCAAGCCGTTTTAGAGCGCAGCCCTTAGGCGCCCGTTTCCGGCTCGAGCGGCGTCGCCGTCGCCGTCGGCGTAACCGCACGATGACGATGAGGATGGCGTCATCACAGGGACGTCATCGTCATCGTCATCGTCACTGATGACGTCACACGTGACGTCACTGGTGACGTCACTGGTGACGTCTTGTGTGACGTCATCAGTGACGATGACGACGAGGATGACGCGAAATTCCCCGCTAAAATTAGCGGAAAAGATTTCCCCGCTATATCTAGCGGAAAAAAGGTCTCCGCTAAATTTATCGAAGAAAATTTCTCCACTAAATCTAGCGGAAAAATTTCCCCGCTAAATTTGGCGGAAGAATTTTATCCGCTAAGTTAGCGGGAAAAAGTTCCCCGCTAAATGTAGTGGAAAGAATTCCCCGCTAAAGTTAAGGGAAAATAATTGCTCCGCTAAATTCCCGCCAAATTTACACACGATGCTCCCACCAAAGATCTGCATTTTCTGCAACTTGCGTTAAGCACACGTCGATTCACATCCATGTTAGTAGTGGGGGACATTCCACCTTCTCCCCTCAGGACCCTTCTCTCCTCCTCGACAGGAGCTGCACTCTAATTCGGCGTTACAGGGGATTGTAAACGTCTCTAATTTTTTTTTGTAGCCGATTTTACAGGACCATCAGTTCTGTAACCAATGTTATAGAAGTTAAGAAACACACGCCAGACAGTGTTTGCAGACTGCCCTTTATACGATGCATTATCAGTGTGACCACGGTTTAAAAAGGCCGTGCCATATCAAAACAGTTCCCACATATGTGGGTTGAATAGATGATTATCCCCCCAATACATTGAAACATTAGGTTTAGTACTTGTAATTCTAACAACGATCGCTTACAGCGTGATGACTCGACACAATGTTAAGAACAGTTATACGAGTGTTGCCCACGGTCGCGAACCAATTACCCCGCATTCGACGAGATGGCGCATGTTTCGTCACCGCGGTAATCTGAGCAGAAAGGGTCGCATAGCATAGATTTTTGTGGAGACAACTTAAGCCTGGTTCAGACAGTTGCGTTTGACTGCGTTTGACTGCGTTGCGGCAGTGAGAAACCAGAACATCCCTGCTGCTTATATCGCGTGCCAAGATGATTCCTTGAATTGGATTCCACGCTTCATACGAAGCACAGATGTGCCGGTGACTCGCTTTCGGTTCTCGACGCAACGCAGTCAAACGCAGTCAAACGCAAGTGTCTGAACCGGCCTTTACTTAAAGGGGCGATTCAACGATTTTTGTACTTTGATCAAATATCGCTAAAATCGAAGCTCTGCACGTTCATGAACTATGCAACACTTGTTCGTTTTCAACCACTCGCAGTCGCAGAAAAAAAAAAAATAAAGAAAAATGAGCAGCGTTCACTCCCTCAGCTTGTAGCCAGAACAAGCGGCCACGTGATCTGGAGCAGGATTGATCACAGCCACGCGCTGGGGTTGGAAAAACACAGGACACGCGCTGAGTTCCAGACAATGTTAAGGCCGGTTGTCACACGCAGCGAAACGCTGATGTAGCGCTGCTCACGTGTCGTCAGCTACTTATCTTCTGCCATGAGCAACAGTGTTGACGGTTTTATACAAAGCTGGCGAGCGCTCCCGTCAGTAAGCGCTTAGCGCGAGGTCAGCTCTATGCTTGTAACGCTCCGCGGCATATGTGTGAACAGGCCTTTATGGTTCGGCTATTGTAATTGCAGCGATTGGACACGGGCCACCACCCGAATGCTTCTCGAGCTATTAATTATCACGAACCGCCCAAAGTAAGTGCTCACGCATTTCTCGGGTCCAATCTATGAACCACATTCAAATTTCTTCAGTTGGGTATACTGCGAACACCCAGCTACGTCATCAAGTTTTGCTAAGGGGAGATGGAAAGAAAACCTTGAACTTACATCGCTACAAAGGAGTGTCTTGGTGAGTGGCGTTACGTGCGAGTATACGTGTGCCCCACAATACTCCGGTCACCCTTAAAGGGGGGGTGCAACGATTTCCGGACTTCGTTCAAAGATGTGTGGAAGTTGCTCTGTGACACTTCTGAAGTAACGAACAGAAAACCGATTTCGCCTGCGTGTCCTAGTTGTTGCGTAAAAAAAAAAGATCAATATTGGCATTTCGGGCACCCCTCAACTCAGTCCCAGTCTTCAGGGTCACACCCTGTCGCACTCCCAGTGACGTCATTCGGAGTGCCGTGTAGGTTCCCGTGCGCTATCTCGGAGGACGCTTCCTCTCCCTCTCTCTGCTGACATTAGCGGGCGTTATGCTGCAGCTTAGAGCCGAGCGAGGTCACATAATCTTTTCGCCGTAGTTCCTTCGGCTGCCACTTGGGGCTGCAGGTGGGCGAAAAAGCTCGACTTTTGCTTTGCGATTGTGCAGCGGAATAGCGACATTTTTAATGAAGGAGTTGTTTTCTTTGTCCTCCGGGACACGATAAACAACTTAAAAATGACAAGATGCAAATTCTTTTAATCATAAAATCGTTGCACCGCCCCTTTAAAGGGATACTACAACGAAATTTCGGCGCTCATTTTTTGGTCTTTATGTGTTCAAAAGAGCAGTATCACATGGAACATACCAATATCTCGTTAAAAAAGTCTCGAAAAGGAATTTTAAAACGAATTAAACGATTAGCAAAGAGCACCTGGTGGATGTCGCTAACGCCTCGTTTGTAATGCTCTTCTAGGAACCTTGACAGCTAGTGACGGAGGTTGTCTCGCCTCCGGCCACGACGAGAGAAGGGGGGAAGGAGGAACTCCCCTCTTCCCGAGAATCCGTTTTGTGTGTCGCAGAAGTCGCTATTGTCCCCCTACAAGATTATAGAAGATTAACCTGTCACTCAAAATCCGTACAAAAGCAGCCGCTTCGGTGGCTGGAACGACTAGGCCTTCCTCTCGACGTCAGCCTCGCCGTAGCTTTGCTCGTCTTGAGGCGACCTACGTCACGATTGCGTTGGATGTCACGTGCTCTAAGCTGGGCCTTCTCCGAGCGCTTGCCAGAGTGGGCCGTTTATAACGAAAAATACAGCCACCAGGATCAAAATACAAACGTGCGAGTGTCATTTACGGATGTTGTGGATCATATTCAACCTATTTTTGAACACGACGGGAATATCTCAAATTTCGTTGAAGTATCCCTTTAAGCTCAGACTAGAAGCACCGCCTTCAGCGTGAACTCGCTGGCTTCCGCAGTGCTTTGTTTTGCGCGTGCCTGCGCGTTCACAATTGTGTTAGCAAGGGTAGAAAGCTCGCGCTGAGGGCGGAGCTTCTAGTCTCAGCTTAAGGGTGAACCGGGTATAGTGCCAGTAAGCTCGTGTAAAGTGAAAAATTTTCCAAGCGAATATCGTTGCACGGCACATTTAAGATGAATTCGAGAGGGGCATTCGGGAATATTCGTGTTTCGTCCTAGACGCCCGAAGCCTTTTCAACCTGCCACACCACCCGAAGTCAAAGTCTGGTGGTGTGACAGGTTGCGCAACTAGCAACTATAAGACAAAAATCGGACATGTCCTCTGCCTTGACATTAGGGACTTTTAGCAAACCGTTACCGTGTTCCGCGTATCGCACTGCAGGAGCCTTTGGTGATGCCGTGACCAAGGGGCGTGCGCTTAGGAGCATGCTTCAATGGTTCCACTAGTGAGTTATGCGGAAAACAATAGCGGTTTGCTAAAAGTTCCTATTGGTGTTTTGGCGTCAGCTGGAGTTTACCGTCACCGCTTTTTAAACAATTTACTTCGTTTCCTTACACTCAATTCAAATATCTGAGCAGATAGTTTAAAACGGGATGTAATAGCTATCACATAGTAAAATTGTCCTTATCTTTACTCCTATTTTCTTATAAAAATATAACTTTATAGCTACAGTGTGCGGCGCACAGAACATCAAAAGTACTGCTTGTAGTCTGTACCCTAAGTTGGAGCCTATTGGTAGGTTTCGAAAATAGTAAATACGATATGAACAACAAGAAAATAAAGGTAAAACAATGAAAGGCGTTTGCAAATCTTTTTAACGCAAAATTGGAGAGCAGCTCTTGAGGAGGAGGAGGTAAGGGTACGGAGGGGAGGATATGCCCCTCCTCCTCTTCCTGCGTACCCCAACCTCCTCCTCTCCTGCTCCCATCGTCCTCCTCTCCTTCTTCCAAAATGTCGTCACATGTGTACGACATTATGCCCTCGTGATGTCACAAGTGTGAAGTCACACCAACGTTATTAGATGAGCTCAGTTACGAAACTGCTTATTGGCGCTGCATGCACGAACAGTACCCCACCTCACTCACCACGACTCGCCCGGCGTCGCTCGACGCGCCGCCGGACGGCTGCTTTGGTAACTGAATCGGCATACGTTCGTTTCAACGTTACTAGAAACGTAAAAACCAACGGAAAAAAACTATTTTTGTAGTAAAATTTATTGGAGTTTAGTACAAAATGGGGGGCGCGTGATGTTTTCTAAAATTGTTAGTTTGCAAGGTTTTGCAGCACAATTAATATTGTTTTTATACAACCATGTCTCAGCGGGGATTTCAGGTAGCGCGTCCCGACCCAGGTGCATCTTAACTTCGTTGATCTGTCGCGGCGCGTCCGCTGGGGAGACGGGGGTGGCACACCTGCACCGTTGGCTACGAAATGGCCGATTGAAGCCAAAATAGATGTCAGGTGCAGTTCCTCGAGTGGCCGCTGCGGGACAAATAGCGGCGTTGTGATCACCATTTGGCGCTGTAGCTGTGCGCTTTGGAAGGCACAGTTCTGAAATGAAACTATAGATGGCGCTTCGAACGACGCCAGGCGGATTGAAGTGAGTGAGGGGGGTACCGCCCTCCGCGGGAGTTCCACAACTGAGGTAATCTAGTAACGTTGAGTCACACCCATAATGACGTCACACATGGTGTCACATGTGAAAAAATATGGGAATCGTCCCATAATACAACGCGCGGTTACGCCGATGCCGACGCCGTCGCCGCTCAAGCCGAAAACGGGCGCCTTATGTGGAATTCGAGTGGTCAGTCGGCGGCCACTAGAAAACCGGCAATAGTGTTCAGCGTGATCAGTTTCAGGCCGGCGCGCACCGTTGGGGTGGTGGCTCTCCGGCAAGCACCGGCAACTCTTCGGCGCTTTTTCCGCCCGAGCTCCAAACGGCCGGGCGAGCAGGCGCCAGACTGTATCCGGTGTCGACACTTCCGAAAAGGGAGAGAAGGTCAGTGAAAAAAAATGAAGGAAAAAGCGAAACTGATCTGAAGTCACTTTAGCAGCCACTACTCAAGTCAATCCAAGTCGTTGGAACATGAGTGACGGCGGCAACTAGAGTGCCTCTATGTTATTGGCCGCTGCGCCTTGTGGACTGGGGACAACTCTGTCGTCTGCTAGAAGAGCGGCCATTTTTCCTCTCGCTTGACGCGCCGGGTATATGGAAAAGAGCGCGTCGCATTCCCCTTTGAGCTCCTTGTGCTGTTATTGGGTATGATCACCTGTAAAATAAAGGAGGACTGCTTTAACGAACGCGTCACCTCACCCTTCGAGTCACGTGTGCACCTGTTTTTATGATATAAAATGACGATTTAGTGCGCACATGCGGCGAGTCCGTTGGCAAAAGTGCCATCGGCTGCCGCTTGTCTTGTGATCCGCTTCTTGCTGATGGCCGATTTATGTAAGTTTGTGGACAGTGTGTATGTGCGGTACCGTTTTGTGCAACAGATTTCGGTATTTGACGTCGGATTAAATGAGTGAAATGAAAGGCAGTCACCAGCGAGGCGGAGACCGCGATTGCGCTGAGCTCGATATATCGCCCTTTTAATTCGCCGGTATTATTGCCTAACAAAATTGAAATGATAGTTGGGCTGTGATTTGTATTTGGCTGGCCTGGGGCGAACGCTTCGAGAAATCCACGCTTTTCAAGGTTATACGGATGTTCATAATGAGCACCGTAACACTTGCACTGCGGGCTTTTAAACTAAAAACAATAATTTTTTTTTTTTTAATTTGCTTTTATATCGCAAAAGTTAAGAATTTTATTAGGCCATCTATCCCGCTTTTTAATTTCTTTGATGGTCCTTCCCCTAGTGAGTCAATCGGGCTTAAAATGTAATAGCTAGTTTAAAACAGCTGCCTAACGATGAGAGATGCAAGATAAAGACATCCCATAAACAGCTGTCGGTGCAGACAGGGGAAACATCACGAATTTACCTTTAAAATACTATCGAACATGTGTCGTCTAAAGGTATCAGTGCATAGACACAGACCTGCAGTTTTTTGTTTGCTTCCTTTTCAAATTTATTTTATTTATTTGAAAATACTGTCAGCCCTCTCTTGAGGGCTATTACAGGGAGAGTATCCATCGTTGTGATGATACATAAAAAAAACGCAAGCATAAGAAATTGACAATGTAGCAGACACTGCTGTTCGAACAAGCAATGACAACAATGCACAATCTTGGCCCTTTAAACAAATAAACAAATTGAACAAATTAACCCACATAATTATTACAAATTCCACACTAAAAAGACATCACTTTAAGCTCTCATTATGTTAACAGCTTTGCAATGGAATCTTCAAAGGAGGACACAGTTTCCAAATTTACAACATCATTGGGCAATGAATTCCAAGCCACAATAGTTTTAACAAAGAAAGACTGTTTAAAGGTATCTATTCGGCTTTTATAAGTTTGACATGTTTTTGTATGATTCAATCTACTTGATCGTTTTGAGCTTGATGGGAGAACGTATTTATTCGGGCTTAAATTTAGTTTGTCGTTGATCATTAAATAAAGCAATTTCAGACGTGCGACTTCTCGCCTTATGTGCAGAGGTTCTATATTACTAGCTCTGAGCATTTCTGTTGGGGATGCTGTCTGTCTGTAGTTAGAGTTAATAAAACGCGCAGCTTGTCGCTGGACCTTTTCTAGCCTATCGATGTCTTTTTTTGTATAAGGATCCCAGACGACACTACCATATTCCAAGATGGGCCTAACGTATGTTTTATAAGCAACCGTTTTGATCTCTTTCGTTGTATGTTTTAATTTGTGTCTCAAAAAACAAAGCTTTTTATATGCCGATGTGCAGACGGTGTCAATATGCTTGGTCCAGGTTAGGTCTTTAGAAAACGTGACACCAAGGTACTTAAAGTGCTCTACATTGCTCAATTCTATGTCTCCGATGCAGTATTTAAATGGCAGAATGCTTCGTTTCTTAGTGATATGGCAATACACGGACTTTGTGTAGTTTATTTTCATGTCCCATTTGTCACACCATTCTTTAATGTGCTTAAGATATTTATTTAGTGAAGTTTGTCGATCGATTGAATTAACAGCGGAATAAATAATACAGTCATCGGCGAAGAGCCTTATATGAATGCCTGATGGAATCTCATGTACTATGTCATTTATATATATTAAGAAGAGCAAAGGCCCCAAGACAGAGCCCTGGGGCACGCCCGAGTAAACTGGAAGAAGGTTTGAGGCGTGGCCGTTAATTTCTACATACTGGCTTCTATTAGTTAGATATGACTCTATCCAGCCGGTAATAGTTGAGTGAATTCCGATTGTTTTAAGCTTTAATATTAGTTTCCTGTGAGGCACGCGATCAAAGGCTTTAGAAAAGTCGACACAAATAACATCAACCTGTTGTTTATCATTAAGTTTGGAAGCTATGTCATGGGTTACCTCAACCAGTTGTGTTATTGTCGAAAGTCCAGACCGGAACCCATGCTGATCAGAATAAAGCAGCTTGTTAGTTTCAAGGTGATGAAATATGTGTTCTGCTATTATATGCTCCATGACTTTACATGCTACAGCTGTTAAAGAAATTGGCCTGTAGTTGCCTATGGCCAGTCTATCGCCCGTTTTAAAGATCGGGAAAACACGTGCACACCGCCAATCAGAGGGAAGCTGCGATGACTGTAAAGAACTTACAAATAAACAATGCAAATAAAACGAAATCCATTCCGCGTACCTTTTGAAAAAAGTAGTCGGTATCTTATCTGGACCACATGCTTTTTTGTGTCCAGGTCTAACAGTTTTGACAGAATTCCCTCTTTTGTTATTGTCAGTTGGGGCATGGGGGGTACGGCATCACTTACTCGATCTATCTCTGGCCCTGTTTCTTTATCACCAACATTCTGTCCTGCCTTTCTTTTAGTCATATTTTCCAGATTACCGTGTGGTGTCTCGCGTGTGAATACTGACTGAAAAAAACAGGTTAAAACTATCTGCGAGAACGCTGTTATCTGTTACTACCTTTCCGTCCAGGGTGATTTGTTCAATATTTTCTTTTTTCGGGTTCAGGTATCGCCAGAATTTTTGGGGGTTGTTACTTAGGAAGTTATGGAGAGTTACTGAAAGGTAATTATGTTTTGACTTTTTTACCATTTCTTTAAGTTGTTGGCTTAGCTGCCGTATGCTAACACTTAAATTCTTCTTTTTTCTACATCTTTTCAATTTGCGTTTAATGTGTATTATATTTCTTGTGATCCAAGGATTATTCCTTCTCGGCTTTTTCACTCTATTGGGTACGTATTTATCGATGCAATGAGAAACTGTGTCCTTGAAGTAATTCCATGCACGCTGAACATCACCACTACTACACAATAACTCGAAGGAGTTAAATGATATTTCCAAATGATCAAGAATGCTTGTGTCGTCGGCACCTTCATAGTCCTTGTACGTAAACTTGCTTGGTACTGAAGTCGTCGATTTTTTGTCACAATTTATAAACAACAAAACCATCTTATGATCAGATATGCCATCAGCCACAAACACTTTGTATTCACTAATATTATCACTTACAAAGATTAAATCCAACACAGAGTGACTAGTGTCAGTTACTCTAGTGAATTCTTTAACTATTTGGGTAATGCTGTGGCTGAAGGCAATCTCGAGCATTTTTTCGCCATTTACTTTGTCCACACTTCCGGCTTGCAAAAGTTCCCAATTAACAGAAGGCAAATTAAAATCACCCGCCAAAACTACTCTCGTGTTGTCATTAACGTATTTATGCAGTATCAGATCGAGATCTTCTAGAAAATTAACGGGGCTGTTCGGGGCACGATATGCCGCGACAACAAGAAAAGATAAGTCACAATACTTTATTTTACAAAAGAGCATCTCATCTAAACAATGTTCTAAGACAATACATTGTAAATCACTCTTAGCAGCAATAGCGACACCTCCTCCCCGAGAGCCCCTATCCTTTCTTATTAATTTGTAATTAGGTGGGATGACACAGTCACTCGTTACGTCGGGCGTAAGCCATGTTTTTGTTATAATGAGTATGTGTGGTGCGTGACAGAGCAATACGCTTTCTAGGTCAGTGACCTTGTTTAATAAACTTCGTGCGTTTAAATTGATTACTCACAGTTCGGCCGGTGCATATTCTTGCTTTTTTTGTCATTTACCCCGTTCACTGCGGTTTCTCACAAGGACGCGTTGATCCTGCTTCGGGTCCCATTCATATGTCTGATTATTGATTTTAAGTTTGTCGTGGACTAGAAACACGTCATCCCCATCCGCCCTATTCGCCGAGGCGCTGTTCCATAGCTTTTTTCTTTTTTCTCTGGTTTCCTTAGCATAATCGCTGCTGACACTGATAGTCGTTCCTTTCAACTTTTTGCAGTTCTTCAACACGGACAGCTTTTCATTGTAGTTAAACAGCTTTATGATAATTGGCCTGCATGATTCGTTTCGTTTGTATCCTAATCTGTGGATCCGCTCTAGAGACATGACTTGAACACCAAGCTTAACATCAAACAATTCCTTTATCACCTTCTGTTTCAAATCATCTTCGCTCTCTTTATCTTCTTCTGGCAGTCCGTATATTATCAGGTTGTTTCTACGACTTCGGTCAGTCGATCGTTCTGACGTTTTATCGTTTCTTCTAAACTTTGAATCTTCTTGTTAATTGCTATCACGTTTTCATTCAGGCCTTGTACTGTTTTCATTGTGTTTTCAAGTTTATTGATTTTATTGTTAATCTCCTTTATGCTGTTCTCGAGACGTGACTGGTTAGCTTTCATATTCTCTTGGTTTGATCTAATTTCCTTAATGTCATCGGCAATGCCACTTTGATTAGCCAATATCTGACGAAGCAATGCTTCGACATTTTCGTCAGGCCCAGGGTTTTCCTCTACGTCTCCTGAGAGTAACAGTCGCAATTTACAGGCCAACTTTACAACGTACCAACAATCATACAGCATTTCACGACACTTTTGAGGGCTCGGCAGGACTAACGAAAATCTACAATCGCTTCGGAACTCATGTAGATTTGTTGTATAACTAACCTGCGTGATGAACAAGGTGAATTTGAACATCTTGCTCGCTGCGTGGACGCCGAGCCCTCTCAGATTGTGCAGGTCCCGTTGATGGTTAAATAGCCCAGCCGCTGATGACGTCGATGTGGACGAAATGGTCGGTAGCCAATCTTGGCTGCCGAGTAGGATTGGATCCGCGTCAGCTGCGTCATGTCGTGGCACGTAGAACTGCATTGCGGTTTCAGACGGGCAGAAAAGCCACGGCAGCATCTGCGTGATGAACAAGGTGAATTTGAACATCTTGCTCGCTGCGTGGACGCCGATGGGAAAGCAAATATACATTTGCTCTCCCATTCCTCTTAAATATACATTGCTGACACGAACATTCGTTGCTGGGCGATTGCATTTTACTGGCGTACGGGAGAATAGCAAGAAGTCTGATCGCTGGTCGCTATACCAACGACTGCGAGCAATAACAGTAGCGAGTCGTGGAAGTATCTATATAACATAATCGTTCAGGACCTCAGCCAGTACTTCTAAACAATATTTCCTACGGTGAACGACACAGGGATCGGAAGGAAACAGAGCTGCTACTCACACTGCACACAGACGAGGAGCGGGTCGGCTCCCAGTTGTCCCTTTTTATCTGCGTCAGCCACAGTCGCTTCCGTTTGGCGTTCGTTGGAATGTTCAATAGCCTCCACCCGTTTCGGGAGTTATTTGAGAACTTCGGCACGCAGCAACCCGGTATTGTTGTCGAGGCACCCTAATTGTTGTGGGTACGAGGCCACGAGACGACCTCCCGGTATCACGCGTGCAGCGTCAACACAACGCGAGAGGAAAAAAGTGCGGCCGCCATCCGGAGCGGTCGGGGGAAACCGGGGATACCCCGAAAAGGTGGCACTTGCCCTCACTAAAGATGTCGCCACTCTAGCAAGGCGCAGCGGCCAACAACATTAAGGCACTCTAGCGGCAACATGCTCTCGATAGCGGTGTCGCGCGGGCAAGAGGCGAAGTAAACTGCCACCGTCTGGCGATTCGTGTTCGGGTGCTGAGGGTCACGTGGTGTGCCGCCGGCGCGTTTCTGGTTGCCGGTTCCGCCGGCTCGGTCTCGCCGGCGATTGACCACCCGAATTCGCCATTAGAGCTGCACTCTAAAAAAACAGCAACCACATTTTGAAAAACGGTTAAAGTGCAGGTGAGCTGGTGTAAGTTATACATGATGATTGAAACCTGAGACTGTGGTTTTGAAAAATGAAAACTCGTAAAGTAGGAAGAAAAATGGACAGACAACGTCTCAAGGAACAGACGCTGTATGTCCATCTTTCTTCCTACTTCACGAGTTTCCAGTTTTTCAAAACCACACTCTCAGTTTTCAATTATCATGTAGAACACCTTCCCTTTTTGTACGGCAACAGTGATCGGACATCAAGATTTTTTACAGCCTTGTCGGCTATTCAACTTTGCTTAGGGATTCTATCCAGCTGATGCCATACCCGCTGATTTAAGCTCAGTACTCAAGCAACCAGCATGTACTTTGTTCTCAAATTAAAAAAAAAAAAAATGTGGGTAATGTTGACAGTTTTATTGAAAGGAGCATGCTGAGTAAAGCGCGGTTAACAGGGTAACAGGCAAAACAAATCAATAATTCAAATTGATGGGAAAAAAGTTTCAAATGCGGGAGTTGAGAGCGAAAGAAAAAGAAGCACGTTAATATTAAAATACAGCTAGAATGAACAGCAGAATGAAACAAAGTAGAATTTAAAAAAAATAATAACCGGCAAGTATATTAAAAGGTGCAACACATCTAAAAACCCAAGAAATAAAACAGTAAGTGAATATCATGGAATCAATATAAGTCAATCGATAGGTTAAACTAAGGATTAACGAATGGAAATTCAGGAAATAGGGAAGCGCACCTACAATATAAAAAAGTGAAAACAAAATAAACATAGAATATTATGAAATGAATTACATAAAAAAACTCGGGAAGTGAAACAGCTTAGGCGAGCATGCCGACGGACCAGACAAGGATATACCAAGCACTCGTAAAAAAAATAAAAAAAAATGTGAGGAAATTTGAAATTTTGTAATGTATAAAGTAGAATCGATAGACGAAGCATAAATGAGAAATAAAAAGCTATAAGCTTTCGGCCGCTGATTCGGGGCCTCCTGAGCAACTTTGTATTAAGCTTTCTTAGCATCGAAATGGGAGTGGTAGAATAAAACTTAAATTGATTATAAACAATATATATTTAATAAAACAACGCAATTTTGTTTTTCATGAAGCGAGAATATTGAAAAAAAAAGATGAATGAAATTTACTTGGGAAGAAACAGGAAGAAAATGAATGCTAGAATAAAGAACACGGTATGAAAATATTTTGGCTAGGTAGAGAAAAACATTAGGCACACAATGCGTTGGGACCGTTATAAACAAAAACAAAATAAAATCAACAAAAAATAATCCCGGGTGATTGGAAATATAAAATCAATTAAACTGAGGAACGTATGGTTGATGAGAAAGGAGAAGTAGAAGTTGAGAAAAAAAAAAAAACTTCGTTTTAAGCTTGTAAAAACAAGAGGGTTGAGTGGGTTCGCGGAAAAGATTTCAGAAAAAAACTAAAAAAAGGGCCTGAATTGAAAAAAAAAAAAAAGTTGGGTCGAAGAGACACTGAGATTGTGAGAGAATTGGATTGGAGACGTAGAAAGAAAAAGAAAGTAGAAGCAAATGAAAATAACACGAACCGTAAAAATCAGGTACTATAGAACAGGACCGCGAAAAAGTGCAAGAAAATATCAGGAAAATAAACTTAAAAAGACAAAGCAAAACAAACAAAAAAAAAACAACAACAAAGAGAACACCGGGCAAGAGCTAGGAGATGGCGTTCAAAAAAATGAAAGCGTAAAAAGAAGCTAAAGAATAAGAAAAACTTAAAGGGAGCAATAGCGAAGAGGTGGGGAGTTAAGA
The DNA here is from genome assembly GCA_013358835.2 of Ixodes persulcatus. NCBI lineage: Eukaryota > Metazoa > Arthropoda > Arachnida > Ixodida > Ixodidae > Ixodes > Ixodes persulcatus. Next base: position 781,674 of record JABSTQ010009088.1, read on the forward strand.
AAGGGGCATTCCTAACGGGGAAGCAACATTCGTCATCAGAAACTTGACAGGCGTGCTCTAATCCGCTGAGCTATGAAGCGTTTTTATTTGTTTTTTGTTTTTTTTGCATTGTTCCGTTGTGTCTGACATACGAGATAGGACATGGAGGTTAACATAAGCTACAACCTCTTTCGTGGGATCTCCAGCGCTCAAAGTATTGATAACCACGGCCTGTTAAGCAGCTGGTAAGCTCTCTTAACTCTCTCCTTCTCCGAAAAAAATAAAAAAGACAAAAAAATAGTTTTTGTTTGAAAGGGCGAGTCAGGAGGGATGCCGTACAGTTTGTGTTTTGTATCCTTTATGAACATAACAAATTCGAAAATGTTTCGAACCCACATTTCTCCCACAAGATGTGTTGGTAGCGGTGAGAAGACTCAATTAGTCAAGGTACAATCGTGGCATCTTTGACGCCTTTCCGTAGTCACTAGAGATTTCTTTTTGTAGGTGGCAGCTTAGCGAGGCGATGTTCCCTAGTTATTGGTTGAGGTACGGCGTCGTTGGTCATTTATTCTGGCAAGTAGGGAGTTTAGCAGACCCTTTCGATAACTGCGGTAACTATGCCGGGTACTCCACGACGCATTTGCGCATGAATCGCATTATTATCCGGTGTCGTTATCGGAAGTATCGGTACAATCTACTAAAGCGACCAAGCAACGAAGAACCGGCCCCATATTTTGCTTCACCTTAAGGGGCGATGCAACAATTTTTTGTACTTTGTGCGATTACCGCTCAGAACAGATCCCTGAAGTTAATGCCTTATGAAACACGCGTTCGTTTTTCACCCCACGAAATAGACGTCCCAGAAAAAAAAATAAAGAAAAACGAGCCGCGTGCACCCCCTCAACTCGCAGCCAGAAGAAGCCGCCACGTGATCTATACTTCGTTTCACTTTATCTGCGAGCGAAGCCAAAGCTAGAAGCGCGAGACCAGCGCTTTTTGCATTTCTCCCCAGCTCGCGCGCTCGAGCAAAGCCTGAACGCACGGAGCTTCCGTGCTCGCGCTTCCAGTTTTGCCTTCGCTCGCACATAAGGTGAAACGAAGTATAGACCGATTATAAACCGCCAATGTTAATCATAGCCACGCGATGGGGTTGGCAAAGCACAGGAAACGCGCTGAGTTCCAGACATTGTTATGGTTCGGCTATTGTCGTCGTTGCAGCGATTAGACACGGGCCACTACCCGAATTCTTCTCGAGCTAGTAGTTATCACGAGCCCAAATCGGGTGCCCACGCAATGCTTGGGTCCAATCTATGAACCGCATTCAAATATCGTCATTGGGGTGTACTGCAATCCCCACGTTACATCATCAAATTTGCAAAGGAGAGATTGAATTAGAATGATCGCTTTTGTGCTTGAAATTACACCGCAACAAGGCAGGTTCTTGGCCAGTAGCGTTGCGTGCGAGTTTCCTTGAGTGCCACTAGTGCCAGGAAGCTCGTGTAAAGAGAAAAACATTCTAATTGAATATAGTTGCACCGCTCCTTTAAGCCAGCAAGCAGCCAACGCTACAGGCCGAAAGGATTAAACAAACGGCGTCAAACCTCCAACAACATGATGTGCGACATGTTCAGAGTCGTGTTGTTTTATCGATAAATGAATAATGCGCAGCGAAGACCAACTACCTCAAATGATTAAGGTTGTGTGGATATTTAGACAGCGTGTAGTTTGTCAGCCATTTCAAAGTTTGCGACGAGTGACTCGCTGTAGATGAGAAATTTAAGCCAGTGCGCTACAACCGCTAGTCTGGGGTCTTCAACGTGCATCACGCGATAGTGATACACGACCACACGCAGGAACGATGCTTATCCCGATCGAAACGGGCAGAAGTGGGGATTGAGCCCAGGATCCTGAGTTCTGCAGCGCGAGCTTTCGCTCCACGTGCTCCAAGCTGGTGTGCACTAGCCCACTCGGCCACCGATCCCACCACCAACTAACTCGCGCGCTTCATATGCATGCTAAAGGTTATGTGCGTGCGTAACGTCGACTGCCCTCGAGCATATAAGGAAACGAAATATTGGGGAAAAAAAGACTCTTCATGACAGAGAATTAAGATTATCGAGGATTGCTTTGACTGACCCTACGTTAACTACGGAGAGAAATTTCAAACTTCGACGCGAAGTTGTCACTAAAAGGGCTACCCGTTCTTTGCCGGGAACACACATTTCTTTACCATTTACTTTTTGCTTCATAATGGGGCAAGATTCTAAAGCATCTAGAGTAATACTCAATGAAGACATGTGGTGAGACGAGCAGTTCAAAGTACTGCCATGAAGCTTCAGAGTAATTCGCAGATATCTTAAAATATTGTCAACCTTGCTTTTTTATTGTGCATTTATTTTTGTTTCATGTCTTCCTATTCACCGTGACGAGATTTCACGTTTTAATGATTATTATCTCTATATATCTTAGAAAACTGGTGTACATACGGTAACACAAGAGACACACAACACCGAGATATTTAATAAATTGAATAGGCTGATGTTCACACGTAATAAAATAAAAAAAAGCTTTATTTTTTTCTAGGCACACACTGAAGAGCCTTCGAGATGAAAAGCTGTTCAAAGCAACGTGTCGGTGAAACAGTTCACACATAAGAACATTCTAGAATGCCGGGTAATTGATTGTCATTAAAGAATGCGAAAAAGGCTCGAGGTACATTCTAAGCACTTCTTATGAGTTGTGAATGGGAAAGCACGCACGCCGCTCTACGCTCCCTTCTTTAATATGTGGCGTACAACGCGCTGACCTTGGGCGTGGAACGGTGGAGCCGCTGCGTCGCGGACACGCAGCGCCATCGGGTGAGCGATCGTTCAAACTGTCGTGTGCCTTGCGGCGCGAGGATGGAACAGACAGCAACGTAGTTCCCTGCAGAACGAACCTTTTGGTTTATTCCACGCGCCGCAGATATTGCGACGTCCCGTACAACCGATAAAGGTGTATCCACACGACGGACCAAATTGCTCTTTTGGTCCGCGGGCCGCGCATCACGTGATGTTACGTCACCGGTCTTCGAGGTCCACCGACGATCCGCGGCCCGCGCTTCTGAGAAATGCCAAGCGAATTTTCTCGCCCGGACCTTGGTGGCGGACCGCGGCGTTTTTAGTATAATTGAAGCGCTAAAGGCTGAACTCCATGGGACGAATATGCTGCGAATAACCGACGAATTTTGGCCGGCGGCTTTTGCTCTGCGCGTGGAATCAACACAGTGGCTGCTACGTCGCGCGCAAAACGAGCGTGCAGTCGGGCGGCGTTCGCCAGTTATTCGTCACATAATTCGTTCCATGGAGTTGAGCCTAAGACTGGCAACAAGCTGACTTTTGTTGTTTGGATTGGAATCCAAATCCAAAGTCGTTCTCTTTTGGCGCCAACTGTTGAAGACGAAGAAGACGAACCTTTTGTTGTGCGACGATGGCGGCATGGTTCGACGATGCAACTTTTTACTTCATCGCGCTCGTGGAGCAATTCCCCGCTCTGTGGGATTGCCCTTTTCGGTTCACTTAAGTCCTCCTCGTCCTCAATAGTCAACGCCAGGGCCACCGCGGCCAAACGTCTCTTTCGTTCAACCTCCATCTTTGATCCTTACAAATAAAAGTGCCTCAAAGCAGCTCGCTGCATGCGTTTGGCGGAGCTGTGAGGTCGAGGGTTAGACCGGCCCGTTCGCTCTGTCTGCTCTTTTGGTCCGCCGTGTGGATGCTCATTGCAGCCGGGCGGTCCGCGGCCCGGTCCGTCGTGTGGATACACCTTAAACGGGTACGGAAACGAAATTTTAGCGCCGATCTTTTTGCATAAATATGGGCTAGGGACAGGAACCACCTCGGAAATATCAATATCGCGCTGTAAAAGAGAGGAGAACTAATTTTAAACCTAATGAAACGATTTCAAATTCACATCTGGTGGATGGTGGGAAAGTTCTCGTGACATCACGTGTGGCATAGGAGCAGCGGCCGTTCTGCGGAAATACGGCGTGCCGGCAGAATTAGCCGAGGCCTGAACGCGTTTGCAAAGCCTTGGCGGAGAAAGCCAAAGCGTAATTGGAAACAGTGAGCTCGTTCTCTTTGCGGCTTTTCGCACGACACGACGCGGGCACGCTTCTGGTTCTGAAGGTTTCCAGCTGAACGTAGAGGGAAAAAACCAAGGAGTGGAGAAAAAGAGACACACACTGCTGGACTATCAACCATTTACTGAAATTCTTCTTTTTCATCTACCCGTTATGAATTATACTATTTACTGGAATTCTTCGTTTTCATCTACCCTCATGAATTATACTATTGAGTTCCCAGGGGTAACCTTTTCTTGTTCAGTATGATATTTGGTGGCTAGCGTTCATATTTTCCTAAGTTTCTCACTTGAGGCCCTCCCATAAGATAGTTTTCCTTTCGGAAATAGCGGAAACTCAAAAACCAGCTTGCAAGGGAAATCCTGGAATCTCTGGCTATTGAGGCGCACGGGGATGACTGCGTGAGTGCCGCCTCCATTACGCTATTTCCGAAAGAAAAAACTGAATCTTCTGGGAGCGCCCCAAGTGAGAAACCTAGTCAGGAACATGCGAACGCTAGCCACCAATAACCATACCGAAGAAGAAGTTACCCCTGGGAACTCAATAGTATAATTCATGAGGGTAGATGAAAAAGAAGAATTCCAGTAAATGGTATAATTCATGAGAGTAGATCATTCTCCCCCTCGCGATTGCTGGGTGCTAACGGTTATTTCTACTTATCGGTTCCCTCGAGCTACCACTGTTGCGGTGTGAAACTAACACGGTGAACCGAACGCTCGTGGCACATAAAATACTGGTATGGTCGCGAACGACGTTATGGGCAAGCTAGAACGTAGTCCTCGGATCTTACTACTAGGCGAGATCGTCACACGTTGACGCCATCAAGCGGCAACGCTCGCAACTACGGTACCCTTGGCAGTGCAGGAACTATTGACGTCACCGACTTTGAAGCGAAAGGAAGAGAGCTCGCGCTCACGTCATTTCGTTTCTGTACCCCTTTAGGAGGCGAGCGAACGTGGTGATCAGTGATAACACAACAGTGTGATAACACAGTCAGCATGACATCACACAAACTGACGCGCAGCGGCCAATCGGAGCCTCGTCGACGCGCACCAGCCAATGGGACCGAAGTGTAAAAGGCGCCGTTGGCTAGCTTTGCGCGTGGTTTTATTAAGGTGTCGTTTTGCATGGTTTCAAAGCTGATGACGCCGCCTCGTTCCATGAGACAGTTAATGCTTTCGCATTAAAAACAGCCATTATCGGTTCACGTCATTATTTGCTTACTCAAGTAAACTTTAGGTGCATCGCTTTTTCAAAGACACAGTCTGTCGTCGACTGCATGTTGGTGACCCTCGGTACTTAGAGTTACTTTCGTCACAAACAACGAACAATTTCCGAGGGTATTCCAGATACATCTTGTCAAAGCCTCTTTCTTTTCTATTGATCAGCGTTAAGAACAAAACGAGCTATACTTCGTTTCAGTTTCTCAGACGCAGCCTACGCTACGACCTAAAAGGGTCAGTCCAGCAGCGTCAAAATCGCAAGTCACTGGGGCTTTGTTTATGATTGGTCTAGCCACGTACAGAAACATGACGACCACCATGTTTGTTCGCCTTTTACGCCGTCTGATTGATCCCATCAGCTCGTGGCGTCGATTGCCTTTGGTCGAAGTAGTAGACCGACACGCTGTTTACAAACAAGGCCACGTTGGCCCACACCAGGTGTGGGCACTGCGCGTGCGGAGAAACCGAATTCGCGTGAAGTGAAACGTCTGCGCATGCGCTATGCCATCGACAGCGCCGCCGCAGCTCCGTGACATCAGGGCCGCGTGTTGGTCTATAGTAAAGACAGACCTCTGCGGATGAGTGCTTCGGGGTAACCAAAACAACGAAACTTTGATTCGTGCTTCCATGTTTTTTTCTGTCGCTTCATTGCGGAATACGTCGCGCAACGGAGTAATCTTTATACAGTGATGTCCCGTTAATATGGACACCTCCGTTACCTTAAAAAATCGTCCATAATGTGAATTGTCCATAATACCGAGACAAAAATGCATCTATTTCCCCAGTTTGTCGCCGAAAGTGGTGTCCAAATAGCGGGGTATCCATATTAACGGGGTCCATATTAACGAAACATGACTGTATCAATGCACAATGCACGCATCTCCGAGCATCGTTTGTGAAATGTTCGTATAGTATAAACCGACCCCCAACGGACAGTCGTACAGCTACTTCGAATATCACCGTCGATACCCACTATTGAATTTCATGCTCGAGTTCCCGTCGTTCTCACGCGCAGGAGTGCAAACATCCGAAAGCGTCGAGGGAAAGCAAGCAGCGCTCGCGTTTCCAGAGTTCCGACGAGCGTAGGCTAATCCGGCCCACGACCGCAATTAGAGCACGCCGTACTTAAATCAACACCGTCTGATTTGAAGCACACGGCGTATGTCAACACTCGTCCTACGCTTGGTCGGTGCCTGACAACGTACGCTCGCTGCTTCTTTTTTTTGGCCTGCTCCAATGATGCGTGTTCATTAGTGAACGTTGATCCATCGTCGAGCATAGACCGTGCTCGGGAACGTTGGCGCGTGTTTGCGCATTCGTCGGAATCTAAGCTCTTTATATTTTTTTCTCGTTTAGTTCGTTGTACATTCGAAAAAATTTAGTTCGTTAACGAGCGCCTACGGGTATCGTAGGACTATTTAGTTGAAATTCGAAAACAAAATCAACATTTTAGAAAACTGCCTTTGAGGCGTTCAGGTTTCATTTCTCTTTCCGTAATTTGCGACGCGGTGCTTTCCTTGGAGAATGTCAAAATAGCCACTCGCAGTTAGAGTCACAGGTTTTCAATATTTAACGAAAACCACCGGGACACCCATACTGCGCGACAAGGTTAGCGCAAACAGGTGATGGACGAATTTTTTAATATTTTTTTTTTTATTGAGATACTGTTGTGGGATTCATGGGCATAAGTACCCTTTAGAAGTAAAAATTAAACGAAAGCGTCGATGTTGTGTTCGAGATAAGGTGGTCGCACAGTGAACTTCAAATTATTTTATTTGATAATAAATCGGTGAAAAGTATAACAGACACAAGGGTTGTAAAAGTCACTCCAAGGAAAGCTAAAGTTAGAGTTACTCATGCAAAAAGGACCTGAGTTTCGTATCTACATACTCTATTAAGAGTTAAAAATAGGTTAGTTGGTACATCGTTGGATGGAAGCGCGGAACAAACAGCGGTGACGAAGCAGACTTGTCGTCACGTCTTTGTCTACTTCTTCGTGCCTGCATGTGGGGCGCTTCCATCGAATCGAGAGACTCGTTGAAGATTGTGTTTATGTACAGATACAGTTACTTAAAATATGCTTTCGAGTTTCATGCAAACGAAAACTAATAGTGAACAGTACGAAGTGTTTGACGAAAAAAAGGTTGCCTGGAACGTTGATGGGGATCCCCCATGGCGTACAAACTCAAGTTTTTTTTAGATTAAAAAAAGACGTCGGTTTTATACATAATATTATTAAAAAAAAACAAAAAAAACAGGTGTTTAATAACTAATTAACCGAAATCAAGGTAGGTTTCAACGAGGTCGTCGTGAAATGTACAAATATGCTTACGATGTATATATATAGACATCGAGATAAAAGGGAACATGGTCGTTTAAAGGCCAAAGTCGCAAGTTGGAGGAACTAATGGTTAAACAAAAATGGGAAAAGCAGAGAGCATGGTGTATTTGGGAACAATGACCACCCGATGTGCGAAGCAACGTCCACGCATGCCATCTCAGACCAGTTTGGCAAAAATAAACGAACTGTTAAAAAATGATAAAAGATTCCTTATCTGCCAAAAGTCACAGCAGACACTGTCTTCATGCCCAAATGTATTTTCCCAAGTTACGAGACAATATTCAGAATAAACATTCTTTCTTTGCTAAGGGGACGCACAAGCACAAGTAGCAAACAACTGCTTTACAAACGCGCCAACGCAAAAAAAAAAACTAATAAAAAAACACAGGCGCTCATGAATTTTTGGCAGCATGTTAAATTGTACCATTCCGCTCTCTCTTCGTTTTTAGAACCCGCATTTTTTAGAGCAGAGCTCTTAGGTCCTGTTTCTGGGTTAAGCGGCGTCGGCGGCGGCGTTGGCGTCGGGGTAACCGAGCGCGTCCCAGCTAAATTTAGCTGGGAAAACGTTTTTACTTCAGTTAGCGGGTAAAGCGGTTGAGCGACGTCGCCGTCGGCGTAACCGCGCGTGTTACATTATCTGATGTTTCTCCGCTAAATTTACCGGGGAAATTGACGTCACGTGACCTTAACACCAATTCAGTTTTCCCACTAATTATAGCGGGGAAAATGACGTCATGACTTCTTGTCATATCACCCACTGAACAAATGCAGCGGCAGGAAGGAAAGGAGGAGGGGAAGGGTAGAGGAAGAGAAAGGGAGGAGGAAAGAGGAGGAGGGGAGGGTAGGGAGGAAGAGGAGGGGCATACCCTCCCCTCTGTACCCCCCTCCTCCTTCTCAAGAGCTGCGGTCTAGTTTCGCATTACAAAGGTGTGTAAACGTCTCTCATTTTTTGCAGTGTTTGTTACATTTTCTGATTTCGCGTCTCAATTCGTCTTTAGAACCTTCTCAAAGTTTTTTTTTTTTGTGACATCTTCGATTGCAGCTTACTGGCGATTGTTCCTCCCACCTTTGTCACATTTTCAAGCCCTGAGAATCTGGAGCATCTGATAAAATATCTCGGTGTACGGTTCTAGCAAATGAAGCATCGCGCTCCAAGTTAGGGGCAACGTTGTGAGCACCACTCTCTTGACCGGACTTCTCGGCGTTGGGAAGTTTCGGGGCCCAATTCTCGTAACACATCGACTCTTCCTGAACGTTCTGACCTTCAGAAGCCTTCAATAGGGGAGGAAAACGTTCCCGCAGGAGTGACAAGAAAAAAAATAACTAAAGGTGGTTAACAGGCTTATTGCGGTCGTGATGCATGATCATACAAAAAAAAAGTGAAACCACAATTACGTGCATTGCCTTTTATTGTTATCTGTAACGGGTTACTTTTATCTTGAGGCTACGTAGGGGCGGTTGCGCATCACTTTTATTTGCAAGAAACAAGGAACGTATTTCGTTACAACTTTTCGGTAGCGCCTACAGCGCAGTAAGCAGTCTAGGATCAGATGCCGTCTTATGCAGTCAAAATTAAGGAGTTCATTCTGGGGTACGGCAGGAGAATGAGACCTCTGGATATTATCTGGATGTTCGTTTTTTGACTGAATGTGCCATTTGTCTTCACCTTAGGGTGTCAACAGTCCCAGTTCTTACTTTATATAATCTATATTGAACAAAAAGTACTTGCAAAAAGTAACTTCGCTACGTCACAAGTTATTGCAAATATACCTGAGATACAGGTACTCTAACAAAACAAAAGAAGTACCTAGGTTTGTACCTTACGTACAACAAAAGTACCCAGTTGCCGATTTGCAGTTATTTGAAACTAAATAGTTTGCAACATGGTAAAATACATTCACTAAAACTTTAAAAAAGGTATAACGTGGCCATTTTAAAGTGTCTTATTAGATCGGGACCTTCACCGATGAGAATGCCGAAGAAAGAATCATGGCGCAAGAAGCGTGTACGTAAGAAGCCTGGCCCTTCGTAAGTTGTGGGTGACTACAGTTTTGTCGTTTATTCTTATTTACGCAGAAATAGGCCTGACATACGTACTTGAGGTTTAAGTGGGACGTTGCTGTATCGAGGCCCATAGAACGTCTGAGGAAAAATATCAATACGTTATCAATAGGGATTTCGTCCAATCTATGTAAAAGAACAAACAGCACCGTACAAACCTTTACACACAACCGGTTTCCCCACGACATCCTCACTTTTGCGTCACATCAGACGACCAGTGGATTCGCAAAACGTCAGTTCCCAACAGTTGTCAGCCGAAATATTGCGCAAGGGCCCAGAGCGCTCCCCTAGTGACGTAGTTCAGCCATTGAGCAGCCGACGAGACGGCGAAAATTGTCTATACGGGTCGAAACCCAGAGAGAGGATGAGCCGAGAGCGCGCGGGGACGCCAAACTGCCATGCTCTGTCTGCAATAACGAGTGCACTGAAAAGAACATTTTTTTTTCGTGTAAAAAAAAAAAAACACTATGAATTAATTGGCAACTCTCTTAATAGGAATTTTCCGTTAAAATAACGTACCATTATTTTCTGAAAATACGTGGAGAGAGGAATCAATGTAACGCTTTACGGTTGTTTTTTTTTTTTTGAAATCCCGAGCACATTCGTGAAAATGACGTGTGACTTGAATAACAAGCTTTCTGGAAATAATGGCTTGCGTGAAGAAAACGAAAGCACGTTTTCAAAGGAAACGGGCCATTCCGTCATAATCCAAAGGAAAATCCATTCATATTCTCTTCGGAAGAGCACGGTAACCAAGAAATGTTATCCGTGGAAGAAACTTTGGAACTGTTGAACCCACGGAAGTGTTCTGCTTCACAAACACTATATATGCAAAATACATTAGGAGACTGTATGCGCCTTTAAACATACTCGGTGCTCTAACACAATTTACATTTTGAGAGCTGAAAAATATCTTGGATTCACAGCTTCCGAACCTTCCTTGACAGGCAAAAACCATTTGTGGTTGCCGTGCCCTGCCAGAAGAATATGTCGAGGCATTTGATTCCAGTGCGATTTCTGCAAACACGGTAAACATAACATATTGTTTGTTTTGGTCGAGACATAGTCCAAAGGTAACTGGTGTTTTGCTGCTCAACATTTTTAATCCACTAAAGCTTATGTGCAACAATAGCCTCTACTGCAACCTCGGCATCCTTGATGTACCAGAAAAATCTGACTCGAAGCACGGGGAATGAAGCACTGAACAGAGCTCCTGCACACATCAGTCATAGAACAATCTTCATGCAACACAAAAAAACTGATCATGTTAAGTAGAGCGCAAGAATTGACTGTTGACAATTTGATTCGTGCACTTTTAGGGCAGCTTGCACTTTTGGGTTGAAATATGCAGATACCAAGCACAGGAGCTTTAGAATAAACGAGATAGCACGCAGCAAAACAGCAGCCACTTACAGTTTCTCCCATAGAATGCACCGGCGGGCACAGCTGTCGGGAGATCATGAAGCAGACTGGTCTGGCAGTTTTCCAGATGCCACGTGATTTTGGCCGGGACACATTAATATCTATAAGTAGTACATTCTCGGAACATGAATGCCCATAAAGAACCCTTAAGACTGACGTATTCGCACGAGTCTAACTTATCCTATGAATACATGGTGTCAATTTAATGAGCTCATTCTATTGCGTACAAGTTGTGAAGTACTGTGGTTACTTACTTATTTAGTAAAATATTTTGCTATTAATTTCTGGCTTTGTAGCGTTTTCCTTGAGCACGATTAGAGGGTAAGAAAAATTGTATTGAATTGATGGCAACACTTTATTATATATTAAAATACCTCAGCAGATCCCCCTTTGGCACCAAGGGTCTATTCAGATGTTGCCTGTATAAGAAAGAAAAAGATGTATGCATAACGACAGGTTCTTGCAAGTGTATTTAAATGTGCAAGAGAAGTCCGCACATACACACTATGTACGAGGGAAAGTCAGTAAGTCACAAAAGGCTATTTAAAAAAAATATTTAGGGATTCCAAATAAAAATCATGCTTTTTTTTACATATACTCCCCTGATATATTGACACGTTTATCCAATCTCTTTACCAGTGCCGCAAAACCCTCCTGCAATAAATTGTTTGGGCTACTTCTTTGTCACGTACTACGTACCTCACATTGTGCATTTCATCTGTCACGAACCTTTTGACACCAAGGTGAGCTTTTAGCGTACCAAACAAGTGATAGCCGCTTGGGGTCAAGTCAAGGCTATAAGGTGGATGTTCAAGAAGTTGCCACCAAGATTTATAAATTGTCTCCTGAGCTAATCGAGTTGCATGAGGCCTGGCGTTGTCATGATCGCGCAAGATTCCTGCAGTCAATAGGCCTGGACGTTTTTAGCGAATTGCTGCCCGAAGCTTCAACAGACCTACATAGTATGACTCAGCATTCAGTTTCACCTCGTTTCAGAAAATGAGCAGCAACATTCTGTGAGAAACCTAACACTATAAGCATAAACTTTCCAGCTGAGGGCATGACCTTGAATTTTTTGGTTGAAGGTAAAGGATGTATTGCATTGAAGCACGCTAGGTTTCGGATTGGTAGTTATAAACTCAGGATTCATCCCCAGTAACAATCTTTTTAAGCGTGTTTTCTCCTTCCTTTGCATATCGAAAGGGATGTTGCATGAACAGGTTATTTGAATATTTTTGTGTTCCTCGGTCAGCTGTCTGGACACACACCCTGAGCACACTCCTCGGAAGTTAAAAGACGGTCATGCATTAGAGTGCAGGCTAAACATTGAAAACAACCAATTTAAATGCTACGCTGTCTGAGGAAGTACAACGGGCGGTCCAACCTGAAATTCCTATGAACGTGACGACGCCAGAAGAACCGACCTTGAGCTACGCCGCCATGGCCCGCCGACCGCCGCAAGCTCCCCGCCAAGCCGTGGCGCCACCCCGAAGAGACGCCCTAACGCCGCACTACCCCCGACGACAGGAAGATCAGGCGCACGTCCACCCGGAGCAACCTGCGCCGAGGAAGACAGACGTCTGGAGGACGGCCGACCGACGCCCACTGTGTTACCACTGCGGGGAAGCTGACCATGTGTACCGCCGATGCCCATACCGACGACTCGGGCTGCGCGGATTCCACCCAAACGACCCGCGCCCCCGGTATGGCGAACGCCCTCGTGAGATCGACGAGTACCTGCGATGACCTCAGTCCCCCGAGCCTGTGTCCCGCCGAGAGTTCCGGTCGCCTTCGCCACGACGTCCAGCTTCGCCGATGCACCGACCCCGACGTGAAAGCCTATCACCCCTCACTCCACGCCGGGGAAACTAGGCGCGGCAACCCCTGGAGGTGGAGTTGCCGAAGACGACCGACGCCAAGATCCTCCAAGATCGTCAGAGCACTCCCACTCTAACGCCGCAACGCTCCGAAACGACGTTTCTGCAAGAGTGTCGAATAACCTCAACGTAATCATCGACGGCCACGACGCGACAGCACTCGTCGACACCGGAGCAGACTACTCCGTTTTGAGTGGGAGACTCTTTCGCCGCCTTCGGAAAGTTACGACGTCGTGGGACGGACTGCAGATACGAACTGCCGGCGGACATCTCATCACACCTGTCGGCAGGTGCACAGCGCGCGTTGAGATCCACGGCGAAACCTGCCCTGTGAAGTTCGTCATTCTGCAAGACTGTTCGAGGGACGTCATTCTCGGAATGGACTTCTTGTGCGAATACGGCGCCATCATCGACCTTGCGGAGAACAAGCTGACGCTTCGGAAGCCTGTCCCATCGGCAGAAAATCCCAAAGCAACGTTAGCTACAGTCCGAGTCCTTGCCAGCCATGTAAACCTGCCGCCGCTGTCGAGAGTCTTTGTGCCCGTCGGGACCGAAGAAGCCACCTGCGGTGTAGCACAGTTGGAAGGAAGCGTCCAACTTCTCGTTGGACAAGGGATTGGCATTGCGAGAGGCGTAATCGAGATCCAGGACGGGTGTACCGTAGCCCTTGTCACCAACTTCCGGCAAGAGTCACAGCACCTTACAAAGGGTACAGCTGTGGGCTTCGTCGAGGAAATTCCGGACTCAGCCGCGATCGCCGTGATCTCAGAAGACGCTTCTACGGCGCTGCACGCCGTCAGAGCTCGACATCGACCCGTCCCTCCCAGCCCCACAACGACGGCAACTCAGTGACCTTCTCGCCGAGTTCAGTGAGTGCTTCTCCACGTCGTCGAAGGTGCGCCAAACGACGGTTGCGAAACATCGAATAATCACTGATGACGACGCTCTCCCTGTGCATCGGCCACCGTACCGAGTCTCGGTGAAAGAAAGGGAAGTTATCCAGAAACAATTTCAGGAAATGCTTGATGACGACATTGTCCAGCCCTCAAACAGTCCGTGGGCTTCCACAGTAGTCCTAGTGAAGAAAAAAGACGGAACCCTGAGGTTCTGCGTGGACTACCGCTGGCTGAATGCAGTAACAAAGAAGGACGTCTATGCGCTGCCCCGCATCGACGACACCCTGGACCGGCTGCGCCACGCCCGATACTTTTCGTCGATGGACTTGAAGAGCGGGTACTGGCAGATTGAGGTCGACGAACGAGATCGTGAGAAGACGGCCTTCGTCACACCGGACGGACTGTATGAATTTAAAGTGATGCCGTTCGGGCTGTGCACAGCGCCGGCAACCTTCCAGCTTGTTATGGACACCGTCCTTTCCGGCTTGAAATGGCAGAGCTGTCTCGTCTACCTCGACGACGTTGTCGGTGTTCGCAACCGAATTCGACGAGCACCTCAGACGACTGCGAGCCGTGCTACGGGCCTTCAAATCTGCTGGGCTGACACTCAAGCCTTCGAAGTGCCGGTTCGCCTATGGATAGCTGAAATTCTTGGGCCACGTCGTGAGTGCTCAGGGTGTAAGCCCTGATCCTGCAAAGACGTCCGCTGTCGCCGAATTCCCCAAGCCATCGGACAAGACGGCCGTCCGTAGATTCCTTGGGCTGTGCGCCTACTACAGACGTTTCGTGCGTGACTTTGCACAGATTTCTTCACCGCTGACGAATCTGACAAAGGACGACGTGCAGTTCCAGTGGGGAGAAGAGCAAGAACAAGCGTTCGACGAACTCAAGCGAAGGCTGCAGTCGCCCCCTATCCTCGGACATTTTGATCAGTCGGCGGAGACAGAAATACACACGGACGCCAGCAATACCGGTCTCGGTGCGGTGCTCGTTCAGCGACAAGAAGGGGCAGAGAGAGTAATTGCTTACGCAAGCCGGGCGCTGTCTAAGGCAGAACAAAATTATTCAACGACCGACAAAGAATGTCCTTGCTGTCATCTGGGCGATAACCAAGTTACGTCCGTACTTGTACGGTATCCCAGTTCCGCGTGGTCACAGACCACCACGCCCTCTGCTGGCTCGCAAACCTCAAGGACCCGTCAGGACGCCTTGCTCGCTGGAGTCTGCGACTGCAAGAATTCGACGTAACCATTGTGCACAAGTCTGGCCGCAAGCATAATGACGCCGACTGCTTGTCTAGGGCCCCAGTCGCATCTCCACCTGACAGCACCGACGACGACGATGACGCTCGTTTTCTCGGAGCAGTTACAGATACCGACATGGGAGCACTTCAACGAGACGACCCGGAGCTTCGCGCCGTGATCGACCACCTCGAAGGTCAAGGAAGTTCCGTTCCGCAAGTCCTGGCCCGAGACTTGTCAAGCTTCGTTCTGCGGGGAGGTGTGTTCTTCAAGAAGAACTTCGGAACCAGCAACCCTGCCTGGCTGCTGGTTGTGCCTGCCAGCCTGCGAGAAGAAATCTTTCAAGCATGCCACGACGACCCGACGGCTGGACACCTTGGCTACAGCAGGACGCTCGCCCGGATTCAGTGACAAGTACTACTGGCCAAGACTCCCGAAAACCGTCATCTGTACACACGGTCGTGCCATGAGTGCCAACGACGTAAGAAGCCTCCGACAAAGCCAGCCGGACTCTTGCAGCCGATATCTGCCCCGACTACGCCCTTCCAGCAGGTCGGAATGGATTTGCTCGGGCCGTTCCCAACATCGACGCAAGGGAACCGGTAGATTATCGTCGCGACCGATTATCTTACACGATACGCCGAGACGAAAGCCCTTTCCATCGGGAACAGCGGTGGTAAGTCGCCAAGTTTTTCGTCGAGTCCATTCTCCTTCGACACGGCGCACCTGAAGTGCTGATCACAGATCGAGGGTCATCTTTCCTGGCACAGCTGACTCAAGAGGTACTTCGGCTCAGTCACACCAGCCATCGATGAACCACCGCTTATCACCCGCAGACCAACGGGCTAACAGAGCGGCTCAATAAGACCATCGCCGACATGATCTCTATGTACGTCGACGTGGAGCATAAGACGTGGGACGAGGTGTTGCCGTACGTTACATTTGCGTACAACACAGCGGTACAAGAAACCACAGGAATGACGCCGTTCCAATCTGGTACATGGCCGGACGGTTTCCGACAATGCTGGACGCCATGTTGCCTCACGTGCCAACCGACGATGGCAACGACGACGCTCAACTGATCTCTCAACGCGCGGAGGAAGCTCGTCAACTGGCAAGAATCAAGATTCAAAACCAACAGCGAGTTGACGCACGCCGCTATAACCTTCGTCGCAGGGACGTCCATTTCCAACCCGGGGACCGGGTATGGGTGTGGACACCGATTCGGCGCCGCGGTCTCAGCGAGAAGCTTCTCAAGCGCTATTTCGGACCGTACAAAATCATCCGACGCCTCGGCGATCTGAACTACGAAGTTCTACCCGACGGAACGCGCCCATCTGCAAGACGCCAGTCACGACCCGAGGTGGTGCACGTCGTCCGGCTCAAGCCGTATTACGAACGATAGAACTTTGGACTCTCGTCAAAGAGTGAACTGGGAACTGTGAAGTGTGGCTCGCGACTCTGCTATCTTTTTGTTGTGTATTTGTGTTTTACCTTTGTGGTGCATCGGGACGATGAAACACAAAGGGAATAATGCCGCGAGCGCAGCTGACTAAGTAGGCAGCGCGCTCGTGGCCTAGCGGTTATCGCGCGTGCCTTCCACGCAGAAAGCCCAGGGTTCGATCCCTGGCAGCGCCGCGTCTTTTATTTATTCTTCCAATTTAGATTTCTGGTAATTTCGAGAACCGTGTTGCTCGTTCTAGGTTAGAATGTTCTGCGCGCCGAATGTTCCAGGCCGAATGTTCCAGAAGCCCACGCGTGCACAAAAGGGGCTCCGCGTAACCAACCGGACTCAGTCTCGCCCCAGCGTTCGACTCTGCGCTTACGCCGACTTCGACGCCCGCGACGCTCTATTGTTATCTTCTGTTTCCTTCTTTATTTTTGGGCACAAGTTCGCCCCATTAAACGTTTAGTTTCTTCAGTTATTCGCCGCCTCGTCACTTGTGCTTCGTGACAATATCTCTTTCAGGAAGCCCTTTTGCCCACAAGAAACGCAAACCAGCATGCTGTTCTTCTAGCGTACACTCCTCGAGCACACTACCCTTTGTAAATTGAGCTGCACATGTGTGCGTCTGCTATCTAGTTACTGCACAGTGAATATAATGAATATTATTGTCTTGCCACCTATTGACGTATTTGTAAACTAGTCACAACTTATATCAGATATTTCATAAAAGTTTGTGACTTACCGACTTTCTCTCGTAAATAAGGAGCATGCAAGTTTCATCAAGAGACTAGCTCACCCCTATCAAAGAACTCCAGTTTGGCCAGAAACGCAAACTGCCCCTTGTTCAACGACAACCTTCTGTTCTAGGTACCTGTACATATCAGAAGCCCAATTTTAGTCTGATTTCACCCTTGCGGTGGCTACGATTAACCCAGTCATAGTCTAACACATGCTTTGGCCGGACAGACACACAAAAGCCTCACACAAGATCACTATAAAAAACAAGAAATTGAGTGTCTGTGAGGAATGAAACACAACCCAGATAGGCAAAACGCTTGTCATGAGCAGCCAAGAGCGAACTTCTGCCTTGATCAGCCTGTGCTTGCTGCCAAGACCTGCATGTATCAGAAAGAACCCAGTCTTAGGTGAACCAGGGCTTTTTTGCAGAAGAGAGACGTCAAAATACTAATGCAAGACCACTACACAGAGGAAATGGCATTCAAGAGGAATGGAACACAAAACACATATAGGCGGACAATGGCTCACCTTGAAATTACTTGCTCTTGGTGGCCGAGAACTAACTCGTGTTCCTGATTGGCAGCCACTTGCTGCCAAGATACCTGCACATACCCAAAAGAACCCAGTCTTAGTCTAACACAGATGCGTTGACCGGACAAAGACACAAAAGCCTAATATAAGACCAAAAAAAGCAGGAAATAATGTCTGTGGGAGATGAAAACAGACCCAGGTGGAGAGGCTTGTTCTCTGTTTCACCTTAGTCAAATAGTGTGGCTCATCTTGGTAAAACAATGCATCTTCGCTAAAACAGAATTATGCATTTTTGCCTTATTCAGCAGAGTTTACTGCCAAGGATATCTGCACACCAGAAAGAAGTTAGACTAAGTCACAGATTTTTGTTTTTCTTTTGATGAGCGGCAACAGAATCCTGCACGGGTAATGAAAGAAAATATAAACCCAGCAAGCCAGGCTAGTTCGCCTTGATGCAAGCACAATGCCTCGGCTGACAAATGAGGTTGTATTCTTGGTTACTTGTCAGATTTGGTGGGATTAGTCAAGTAAATGAAAATAAGGCAATCTCTTGCAGCCGAAAGCTGCAAGAGGCATCGTATACTTTGATGAACGACCCGGAAAGAAGATCGAGTTGGTGGCCGAGTGGTTTAAGGTGTCAAATTTTGAACTTACACACTGTTTAGTTCCGGTTTAAGTCCTCCTGGTGTATAGTTCTGCCCTTATGGATTATATTTAACTTTTTTATATATACTTTTGAGCTACAAGCACGTAATTTATACGCCAATTCACCTTTAGAAGCGTTTTAATTATAATTTGTCTTTCTAGCGCTCGTAATAAATTCTTGGTGAGAGTGGTTGTACATTCTTTTTCTTGCTGTCGCTGGTGCTTTCTTCCTCCCCCTTAGAATGCTGACAATTCGACACAAACGTAATAAAAAATGTGTTTCAAAAGTGATGAAGACGAGCATTTTCAAGTTGTACCCCTGCTTTATGCCCCGACCATGCCACCATACATAGCTAAGTGCAGCGACGAATTACCCCATTTGCCGCGACTCGACCATATATGGCCTTACGGTGTAGCGCGACTCATACGGCACCCATGCTTCGCGATGGAGCCAACGACTGAGGTAGGACCTGCTATAGCTGTGTATGCCACACGTTTACAGCCTGCAAAGGGCAGGAATATTCCCTCCCTTTGCAGAGCTTGCAATAGCTCACCGAGAAGCTATTGCAAGCACTAGGGAGCTACACAGTGGGAATAAAAGTTGTTCTGAATGTGAATCTGTGTGCAAATTACGCGTCTATACGTTAAAACTTGAAAAAATAGACACACACACACACACATATATATATATATATATATATATATATATATACAACGGGCATGGTGGCGGGAGGCCGAAGGCGTGGGTATATAACTGGGAAGAAAAAAACCCTTGGTGAAAACAGCAACAACGGACGATTTAATCTTCGACGTTTAGGCCGGAGTCCGGCCTTCGTCAGGAAGACGAAGGCCGGACTCCGGCCGAAACGTCGAAGATTAAATCATCCGTTGTTGCTGTTTTCACCAAGGGTTTTTTCTTCCCAGTTATATATATATATATATATATATATATATATATATATATACATGCGTGCGTGCGTGCGTGCGTGCGTGCGTGCGAGCGTGTGTCCGTGTGTGCATGTGTGTACATGTGTGTGTGTGTGTGTGTGTGTGTGTGTGTGTGTGTGCGCGCGAGCGCGCGCGTGCGTGCGTGCGTGCGTGCGTGCGTGTGTGTGTGTTGTGCGTGTGCGTGTTCGTGTGCGTGTGCGTGTGCTTGTGCGTGTGCGTGTGCGTGTCTTTGTCTGTGTGTGTGTGTGTGTGTGTGTGTGTGTGTGTGTGTGTGTGTGTGTGTGTGTGTGTGTGTGTGTGTGTGTGTGTTAAAAAAGGCACACAGAACAAGAAAAAAACGTCTCGAACCTAGATCTTCATGACCCTTGAATTCAGTTCCCTAAGACATCCCATTGTCTAGAACAAGGACCATTTAGGAATGGTCGGAGGTTTAATCCTTGTACTACCCTTTCTACAGAGGAAACATTGAAGGAAAGGAAATATACCCTTAGGTTCAGTGAAGTTTCTTGACAAGACTTGAGACTCGACCAGGAATGCCGTGAACCGTGGTGTGAGGCCAGGAGACTGTCATGCTGCCTTTGCTGAGGTTTATCCGACGAAAGTAACTGTACGAAAAGTAGAAGAAACACATGTGCATAACACTCATTATTCATACGAAATTGTGTCAGCATCCAAAACGACGAATGGAAAAAAATATGCAAGGAATGTTTCGGACGCTTTGGCCGAGTCACAACTCGTGGCCAATGTTTCATTGCAACTTCAATTTTAGTGAACAGTTACAAGGCATATTACGAACAAAGTACAATGTGGAATTGTATGAAACTACAACACACAAAATGGCACTCTAGTAAAGTTTGTTGAGGTATCTCTGAACGAACTCCAGGGTGCATCGTACCCCCTTCGAATACCTGATGTTGAACATGAAATCTGCGCAGCTAGGAGTGAGCAAACACTCACTTCCAATTTGTTTGTCTGAAGCACCGGCGACATGTCGACAAGAAGTGCCTGTGTAGAATATTGTCTAGAAATGTGCAGCCTAGATAAAAAAAAAAACAAGATGTAACGATCATCAGAATAAGATAACACC
Organism: Ixodes persulcatus; assembly: GCA_013358835.2. Classification (NCBI taxonomy): domain Eukaryota; kingdom Metazoa; phylum Arthropoda; class Arachnida; order Ixodida; family Ixodidae; genus Ixodes; species Ixodes persulcatus. The sequence goes on from JABSTQ010009088.1 coordinate 802,227, forward strand.
AAAGACGCTCCGGGACAATCTACAATCTAGGCAAACCAATCGGGTGGCAACCGACATACAGCCGCGACTCATTTTGCATTGACTGAGGTGAAACGCGGCCGACGGGAAGATAAGAATACTCGTGTCGTTTTTTTCACACCATTCGCTTTGCACAGCCGATAGCAGGGTAGTTGGGCGGCGTCGCGAACATCTGTCAGCCCTTCCACGGCGATTGACAGTATACATTGGTGCCCGTGGCCTTCCGTACTGGTGGCAGCGAAAACGACTAACTCGCTAGCGTTTCTCAACTTCGTTCGGCGCCACTCGGAATCACAGATCAGTGGTCGGCACTCATGGTCTTCCCGAGAGCACGTGCGAGCGCAAAGCCGAGTGTCGATCGCGCCTTTCGTAAAGAGAGAGGAGCTCCGGTAACATTTGGACGACTCATGACCTCCAAACAACGCGTCTTCAAACGGGCCCGCGCATCCAATGCGTCAAACGGTTGCGGCGGTCAGCACGCCGGAAGCCAGGGGGTTGGAGGCTGAACATCCGAAAGAGACGCGGCGGCCTGGTTTCTCCGTCAACCTCATTTCGCACATGAGATAACAAGATAGTGAGGCTAGCTGAGTGTGAACCCTGACTGATGTTACGTCGGAGTACACGCAGTCAAAATGACGCCTGCAACAAAGCACAGCTAGAGGCTTTCAACAGGGGACACGTGAGTTCAAATAAGCTGCGATTTCAAAACGTCATGTCTGCTTTCTGCCCTTATTTTATTTATTTATTTATTTATTTATTTATAATACTGCTCCCCTCGTGGAGGCGGTAGCAGGAGTGAAACTGTACATATTGGAAAAAAAAAAGAAAAAGTGCCGTTATACACTGTTCAAAATCTCGGCAGTGCCTTGCTGCAACGCGGCACAGACAAGCAAAGTGACTGGCTCATTTAATCCCATCGGAAAACACTCGCGAATATAGAATGCATAATATACAATGAAGATGCAACTCACACGTACAACAACTATATACATTTCTAACCGATTTGGGAGAGGAATGAAGACAATGTTGGACTGTTCACAACGTCGGCTGGCAGGGAATTCCATTCTCTAACAGTGCGTGGAAAAAATAAATGATGAAATACATTGTTTTTAGCGGAAAATTTCCTTATTGACAGTTGATGTGATCATCTTGTTAATCATGGCTGAAAGAATGAGATATACTTGATTTTGTTAATCTTTAGCTGGTCATTAATCATTAGAATTAAGAAATTTAATCGATCCCACCGTCGTCTATTTTCAAGGCTCTCGGGGTTGGCATTTTGCAGGAGCTGGCTGGGAGACACAGACCAGCTATAGCAGCTGTAGATAAACCTTACCGCCCTCCTTTGTATTTTTTCCAGTTCATTTTTGTTTACTTTGGTGTGAGGATCCCAGACCACTCCTGCATATTCTAAAATGTTTCGCACGTAGGTCTGGAATGCAGTCAGCTTCGCCGATACACTGGAGCGCCCAGAGATCGTCTCAGGTAGCCTAGCTTTTGGAAAGTACGTCTTGAGTTGTAGTCAATGTGATCGTTCCATCGTAGATCCGATGTAATGACCACCCCTAGGTTCTTGAATGATTCAACTTTTTGCAAAGGTACGCCGTCTATTGAGTAAGAAATATGTGAAATGTTTTTTTTTTCGTGTTATGTTCATAAATACTGTTTTTTCTCGCATTAAGAGTCATTTGCCACTTCGCGCACCATAAATTACATTTTGCCAGGGAGGCGTCGATGAGAAGATGATCGGCAGGGCTTGAAATTTTAGTGTAAAGAACACAGTCGTCGGCGAAAAGGTTAATCTGGACTGGTATATCATCTAAGATATCTTTAATGAATATCAAAAAAAGTAAGGGTCCAAGAACGGATCCCTGAGGCACTCCAGAGTCAACGAAAACAGGTTCGGAAATTGATCCGTCTATGAAAACCCCCTGTCGACGAAGTGTTAAGTAGCCACTAATCCAGTTTGTAATCTTGTCATTCCCTAAGATTGCTTTCAGTTTTATTAATAACTTCGGGTGGGATACTTGATCGAAAGCTTTTGAGAAGTCCAAGAAAACCGCGTCTACCTGGCCACGACGGTTTAAGACCTCAAAAAATAATGCGTGGTTTAAACCAACTGAGTGGAAGTAGACAGATCTTTACGATAACCGTGTTGCCGAGGATGCAGTAAGTTACTTGATTCTAAAACATGACAAATCTGCGTAAATAATACATGTTCCAATACTTTCCCCGCAGTACACAACAGTGAAATTGGTCGGTAATTTGTCACAAGCTCACGATCTTCCGCCTTGAAAACAGGGACAACTTTTGGGTACTTCCACTCTGTGGGTACCCTGCCGCTATCTAGAGACCTCCGAAAAATAACTAAGATATTTTGCACACCATTCGGCATAACGGCGTCGAGATCGAGCAACAAAGAAAAGATTCCATCTTCACAGATTGTTAAGTCGTTCAACGGAGGGGTATTCGTCGGTGCGTCAAAAGTGGTGTGCGTGTTATTATCTATTGTGAAGGTAGATTTAAAAAAGAGATTGAAACAGTTTGCCAGTTTTGCATTATCACTCAGATGCTCCCCGGCCACTTTAAGACTACTGATCGCCTGTTTACGGGGCGAGAGGTACCTCCAAACTTTAGCTGGTGATGTCAGCCTAAAATTTGGCAGTGTTACAAAATGGTATTTCTATTTAGCCGCTTCAATGCTTTCTTTCAACTGCTGTCTGAGGTCGTCCAGATTACGGCTCCTGTCTTTGTTAGGTTGTCTCTTTCAACTTTTCTTTACTCTGTTAATTTTACGTACCAAGTGGATGATGTCGCGGGTCATCCAGGGATTCTTTTTGTGCGTCGTTTTTTTTAAATTTTAGGCACATAATCTTTGATGCACCGTAGTACCAATGATTTAAAAAAAAAAAGCCAGAGCTCATCCACATTGCATTGAGGAGAGTCGCTCATGGCTGAAAACTCACAAAAAGCCTCATCCAGTTCGTCGAGAATACAAACATCATTGGCCCGTGCAAAATCAGGGACATACACTGTTTTGCTCTGTTTCCCAGGTTCCGCAGCGATGGAAAGGGACGAGTGAAGTTTTATGGTCAGAAATGGCGTCCAGAGCGGAAATGACAGGGCCTTTCTGTGCTAGAGTGTTGCTGACGAATACTAAGTCCAACGTAGACCTGGCGGAACCACACACGCGAGTTTCACACTTCCCTAGCTGGGTCAGGTTGTAAAAAAAAAAGCCATGTCAACCAAAGGTTCAGCCTCTGACGAAATCCGAACTCGGTAGGTGGACGACCAATCAATTTCAGGCGTGTTGAAGTCCCCTGCAAGGATTAGGTTCCGCTCCCCTAAATTATTGTTCGGAACGTACTCGTTTAACTTGATAAATAATGAAGAATCAGAGTTAGGGGGGCGATAGCGTGCTCCTATTACTATAGTTACTTTTCCCAGACCTGTCTTAACCCATAAGCATTCCAGATCGGGAATGTCAGCTAGTCTGGTTACGAGACGTTCGTCCCTAAGGATCACTTCCAGGCCTCCCCCTCGTCTATCACGATCTTTTCGAAGCATCCGGTATCCCGGTGGAACTATTTCATGGTCTGCATTGTCATAGTTCAGCCAGGTCTCCGTTACAACAATAACATGAGGCGAGTAAGTCAAAATGAGGATCTCGAGGTCTCTTAACTGCTGCAGAATGTCACTGGGGCCGAGAGCTCGTCAAGCCGTCTATCGCGGCTTTTTTTCTCGGCCCCATCATTACCTGTAATGGGAAATAAAAATAAAGCTTATTATTATTATTATAAGCTACCTTGTTCACCACACTTCGTGCATTAATGTTTAATAAAATGAATTCATGGTTACAGTCAGCTACCTCCGAACCCGCCCTTTTTTCTGGTGCCGCTCGTCGTCACGCATTGCCCTCAGCGTCATTGGTAGGTAGGGATGGTGACGCGTGGCACTTGGATCTGCTCTGGGTATTTTCGTCCCAGCTATAGGTGGTAGTGTTCACCTTAAGTTTATCGTAGAGCAACTTTACCTTGGCTCCTTGCTTCTTTTCCTCTGCCGCACTGTCCCAAAGACTCTTACGAATCTAAAGAAGTCTTTTTGAGTCGTCATCAGATACACTTATCTTACTGCCTTGTAACTTGTGACAGTTTTTCATTATTGCGGCCTTTTCTTTGTGGTCTGTGAAAGTTATTGTGACCGGACGATCCCTGTTAGGCTGCTTCATACCCAACCTGTGCATTCTTTCAATAGTCTCTGCCTTAGCACCCAGAATACCCTGAAAAATGTTTTCATTAATATTGTTTAGCAATGTATGTTCTGTTTCGTGCTCCGCCTCTTTTATCCTTAACTATAAGGTTATTTTTTTTAGAGCGATTTTCTAGGTTATCAAATTTTATCGTAATGGACTTCATTTGTGAGTGAAGATTGCAGACTTCATTTTCCATTGCTTGGATCGCTTTACGTGTTTCACCTACATCAGAGAGCTCGCCTTCAATAGTGCTGAGTCTGGTTTCGAGCTGCTTCAACGACGCAGTCAGCAGAGTTCTGTTTTTACTGACTTCAGTTACTGTTTTAAGGATGTCCTGCTGCCTGTCGACCATCTTGTTAAGAATCTCTTTGTGGGACTCTATCATTTTTTTTCATTTCGCTAAACATTTCCTCGGTAGTTGGTCCAGGGTTCTCCTCGACATCTCCCGAAAGGCACAGCACTAGTTTGATAACAGAAACACAGTCGCAGGCACATTGAAAAACCGTATGTGGGCACGGCAGAACAACAAAACCGAGTTCATCAGAACAGTAACAAGATTTTCTGTCACCGACCTGAACGATAAGAATCGGCAGCATTTCAGACTGACATGATCGCGGCGCTTTCGCCGCGCCCACTGAAGCTTGCAGTTGCAGTAGGTGTTCTTATATCCGTCGCTGGATGCCTCATTCGTAGATCCCATGCCAGAGGGCGCTTGAACAGTGTTTTCAGAGTTGCCATCGCGCATGCGCGCGGGGAGTGACGTTGTTTATGCGTTGATAGGAGCCATCGGTAAGCTTGTCATCTCCGCTGGGACCGTCCCGTCGCAGATTATGTTGTCGCTGGACACAGCGAAGATTCCGCCAAGCAGCACTTGAACGATAAGAATCGGCAGCATTTTAGACGACATGATCGCGGCGCTTTCGCCGCGCCCACGCCCTTGAATGTTTACTTTGATCTCTGCATACCAAACCGCTCAACGCTGCAAGTAAATAAGTCGTGTATACGTACCTTTTGAAGCGATTGAAGGTGTTCTGATTTCGTTTGGAGCCCACGAGCAGAGAGCGCGACGAACTGTAAACAGAGCCACAGAGCTGGAGGATGCGTCGTTGCGTTGGCTGCGTCGATCCATCGCTAGCGCGACGAGGTGGCGCTATGGCGGGCTCGCATTTCACTGTGCATGCTTGGCCAGGGTCGGCTACGGCGCAGGATCTCTGCTCAGCTCCTTTCGAAGCGTGAGCTGGCGCGCACGCGGGGCGACGATGAAAACATATTTTCTCAAAAACGAGGCTGCAAGATATCGTTTGATGGCGCAAATGCACTTACTTTTCACGCCGTTGATTTCCACTGTGGGTGCACACAAAGCGAGATGTTTTTGTGTCTTCTCACTCCTCCAAAGTATTCGAACACCGAACGCCGACGTCCGATGTTAGGCGTTCAAGTTTGAACATAATCGAACGGTGGGTAGAGATAAAGACAGCTGGCCTTTGCGTATAGCCAGTAATCTTTCCATTCAGTGCTCGCTGGTGTGGTCTACCAGAGTGCTAATATCTCCAACACTCCCTCAATTTCTAACCGTATAAGAATGTCACTTAGCAAGAAGCGTGAACACAATAAACCAAGCCCTATGTTTCTTCAGCTGTCAGTGAATATGCGGCGAGAATTTAAGGAAAAGGAGGAGACGCGAGCCCGCGAGGACGGCAGAACTCCGAGCGCTGGTTGGAGGGATTAGTGGGTCGTCAGGGGGAAAGGCGACATCAGCTGGTTCACCGTGCTTTAACGAGTACTTTCATTCTTCCAGATTCTGCCGCTGCCTTACGGAGAATTCAAACTGATGCCTGCTGGGGCAGAGCAACAGTTCCGAGACCGGCTCGTGGCATCCTCAAGCGACGGTTCTACAGCGTGACTATAGCAGATGCCCTATCTTTAATGAAAAGGGTTTCTCTTTTCGATGACGACGGTGGCCATGGACACGCTTCGACGGGCTACTTTGCGGCGCGCGTTGGGATGACCACGTCACACATCGATGGTATAAAGTGCCTCCGGAGTGGCTTCGTCGTTAGTAAGCAAGACGACAGCAGCTGGTTCGCCATGCTTAAACCAGTCCTCTTTTTCGTCCGGGTATGTGATGGGAAGAACTATTATTGTTATCGTTCCGAAAACAGTTTTCTGGTGCTTGTGTCTTACCCAGACAAATGTTTGCACGTTTTTGAGTGTGTTAGAAGCTTTGTTCGTTCTTTGCTGCGTTGTGGCGACGTTGAGGCCAATCCTGGTCAGAAATAAGACCGAGGCTCATGCTAAGAATCTTAAAGAAATACAACTTTTACACCGCCTCAGCGCACACTCAGTCCAGTTTGGACAAGGGCAATGGGCGATGCTTACCACTGTAAATAAAATAAAGAAAAAAAAACATTATGCATGAACAGCTTGCTGAGGGCAGCAAAAGATTGCACATTGTTCAAACTGAACTAGCCCTTCTAGAAACAACACAGCAGAAACTCCGTTTCACGGGACAAGTGCCTGATAATTTACGTAGTGAAATTCCATCTTCACATGAATGCCTTGATGATATGGAGGACCGGTCTCGTCGTAACAGCGTTATTATTGCGAAAGCGTTAACTGGTCCTATGGAGTGAAGCCGGCGGCGTCTGTAGCCGTTGTCTGTACCATCGAAAAACGGAAGCTAAATTTCCATTGGCTGAGCAAAACGGCATTTAAAGTCCCAATTGTGTGCGACGCGTCATATTAGATGCTTCGTCACAGAAACCGGCAGAGCCGCTCAAAATCAAAGCGGATGCGCCTAAAAAAAAACCACAAAGAAAAGCACAGCAGCGCAGATGCATCGTCACGAAAACCGTGGAGCCGGCTGGCGCGCCGCGCATGCGCATAGAGGGAGCGTGATGTCCGCTTCGGAGCGCCGTCTGAGAAATGAAGACGTGGAGCGCTTCTTGTAGGAATGCACTGGGTGTAGGAATGCTTTCGCATTCCTATACGTAAGGAACCTTAATTGTCTCTGCCGAATTTTTTTTATGGTTGTGCCGATCTCGTTTTCGAAGCGTGAAACGACGCTGAACAAAATATAATAATCCCGCTGTCTTAGTGCTGCCTCCCTTCCATAAACGAAACATGTGATATTTAGTTCGTCCAAAGGCTGGGTTTTTTTGCCGCACACAAATGTTGCTTGTTTATTGTTCACTTTTTTTAAACTAGTGATCTCACATTATCTTGTAAAGCAAATCTAAAGACGGTAGGCGTGTCCGTATCTCACGATTTTTCTTTCCTTACTCGCCTTGCTAGGAGGAAGCTATTAGAATTTGACAAGTCTCAGGGGAGAACTTTTAAACTTCACCACAACAACCTTTACCAAAATAGTAACTGCTATGTGTACAACCTAGGTGAAGATTGTATCTGTTCGTCAGCCTCATTCCCGCGTTCTGAAAACTATAAAGCAATTTCATCAGATTCAGTTTTTCCTTCTCAACCACAACGCTCAGCTTAATGATGTGGCAGATGTGGCGGATGCGGCATTTATATTTACTAACACCAGAAGCCTGATTAAGAAAGACGCGATGACTTGTGATTCATTTTTCAATCTCTGAATGCTAGTATAGTAGCTGCGACTGAAACTTGGCTATCTTAAATTAAATACTCAGAAATATTTTAAGAAAGTAAGAGCTTCGATATTTACCAAAGTTTTTCTTTATTTTTTTATTTGCATCATGTACAGCGTACAGGATACTGGAGGCTCGTGGAAAAAGCGGTCAGAAGACTAGCTTGACAACGCCACAGGCCCCCACATTGGCATTTATGCAACACTAAAAAAAAAATAATCAACATACCATACAGTTTATAGCATTAACAGAAAAAGCAAAATAAAAAAAATAAAGAGAAGCAACAATGAACACAGTCAAATTACGTCACAACCACGCAATCGTAGGATATCTTGAAAGGCATTATCAAGAAAAAACAAGATCACCTACATGCGCAACAACGTTCAAAGTTTAACAATATTACGCAGCATTTTTTACATAACAAAAGTCGACTGGGGGCTGAAATAACAACGCAATGCTTTAAGCGTAATATTTAAAAGCTCGATATTTTCGGTAACTAATCTATTTAGTAACCTAGGTAGTCTGTGTTTCAACGTATCTTGCCCATAGATTGTTCTAGAAGTGCTAACATTCCAAGGCTCACCATGGCGCGTTGTGTAGGCGCGCCATGGTGACCACGAAGAACGTTCTGGTGCAGTAAGTTTGGTAGCAGCGGTGGCTGCACTTATTTGCTTCGTATAAACATAAAATCTACTCTCGAAACTATTTGGGTAGGTCTTCCCATTGGACACAAAAAGTATGTGCTAGTTGGTTGCTACCGCCCTCCTACACGACCATTTGCCTTTGTTGATCAGCTTCATGATGTCATCAACCTCGTTCGTGTTCGTTTTCCAAACTTACCAATTTGTTTGCTGGGCAAATTTAATTATCCTAGCATCGCCTGATCTGATACTAGCGGTTTATCAAAGCCTCCCTCAGCCGAATGTAACCAGTCTTCGATGTATGTTCTGATTTCCACCTTTCACAACGTGTAATATTGCCAACAAGGACAATGAACATGACCGCCCTGATATTAACTGATACCTTTTTTTTAATGATATTTTATATTTTCCAGGCCTCAGTTATCACTTGTTGCTTCACTTTTTTTTGTAATTCCGTTGTGTCGTGATAAAGAACGAGCCGAGCAAATTTGGAATTAAAAAAGGGCTAAGTATTCCGCGATTAATAATTGGGTGTACTGCTTTCTAGACGATTTGTTGCCAAATTGTTTCGAGCGTTCTTCTAAAGCTAATAGGGATTGATTTAAGAACAAATCAATTTCACCGAATAATGAGCACACCCCACTCCGTTACTTTCTATGAAACTCTTAATAAACGTGGATCACTCCTCTACTTCAAAGGCTCTTTCTCTCTAAAAAAAACAAACAAAAAACAACGCTTCAAAAAAGCAAAGCGCACTGACAAATAAAAATACAGTGAACTTACAAAATCGCAGCCTGTGAATATAAAAACGCAGTTGGAGAAACTAAATGTTTCATTTATTACTTGTGGCTCCCATCCATGCTAACCAATGACCACAAACAGTTTTGGAATGTTATACAACCCGTAAAGAACTTTCACTTTCGCTTAAAATGAATCAAGTGACACAATTACGGATACTCGGTGTTCGACTGTTTTTAATGACGTGTTTCCTGGAGTGTTTACTTTTATGTTTTATGCATTTTGAGAACCAGTTTCTTTATGTGATTTTTGCCCATGGTTATATGCGTATAATAAATCCGGCTGGCATTTAAAAAAAGAATATTAAATCATCCGAACAACCTTCGTCATCCGGTGTTAATAACCTTAATTCTAAGTATCTAAAAATTACCAAAGTATACTTTAAAATAATTTTGTCTAAACTATTTAAGCGGGCTCTTTCACTAGGGTAGCTTTCCGATGACTGGAAAACTGGAAAAGCGATTCTACTTCACAAAACCGGAGATAAACACTGTCTTTCTTACTTTAGACCCATCTCAGCCACACGTATGCGATGCAACACATTGGAACATATTATGTTTTTAACACCGGGTAATTCTTTTTATGCCACTTTGTTCTTAAGCACTAACCAGCATGGCTTTCGCAAATCATTTTCGTGCGAAAGGCAACTTGTAAGTCCAACAAACAATTTACATAAAATTCTTTACCGTGGTTCACATATTGAAAGTGTTTTCCTGGACTGCTCGAAGGCGTTCGACGAGGTGTCTCATGAACTCCTCTTTAAACTCGACAAGCTTAATATTAATCCTAATGTTCCTTGTTTGATTCGCTCTTTTTTGACTAATCGGTCACTATTTGTAAGCTGTAATAATGCAGACTCACCATAAATACTGACAACATCCGAAGTACCTCAAAGATCTGTGCTTGGCCTACTGCTTTTTCTTGTTTATATTAATTACTTACCTTAGCATGTATCCTCTACTATTTATTTGCTGGCGCTTCTGTTGCATACCGCGAAATAGCTAGCAACTCTGACATACCACTTTTTTTAAAATAACCTCAATTCTATATCACGTTGGTGCAACCCTTGGTTTATGTCATTAAACGTAAAAAAGTGTAAACACAAGTCCATTTACAGACGAGGTAACAGACCACACCACTGTAATATTGATAACGTGTCATTAAAAAATGTTGACGCCTACAAATATCTAGGCGTTTACATAACATTTAACCTCACATGAGGGGCAGGAGTTCAGTACGTCATTTCCAAAGCCAACCGCATGCTTGGCTACTCAAACCATATTGTTTTCTAGGCACCTCAAACTCCCAAACGTTTTTTTTTTTATTTAAAACAGTAATCAGGCCAAAACTAGAGGACGCTCTGCTGTCTGGGATCCTAACACTGAGGAGCTTGTCGGCAACTTGAACGCTGCCCGGAACAGATCCGCGCGTTTAATTCGTTCTAAATTCCATCGCACGTCGAGTGTAAAATTTATGTAAAATAGCTGTTGTTTTCCTAATCTCTGTTTACGCCAGAAAACCCAGTTTTGAAATTTGAACTTCTGCTGGAACCGTCCTAGATATCATCGCGCAGTGTTCACTCACATAGGGTCAGGATTCCAATAACACCTACTTTCAATCATTCAAACCTCGTACGTGTACTGATTGGAATCATCTTTCCACATCCCTTGCCCAATTCTTAATCCTGTTTTAATTCCAAAAATGTTGTAATCGGACTACTAGAACCTGTTTCATGATTTTCTTTTTTCGTTTGACTTTTTGTACCTTGTAACCCCCGCCCCCCCCCCTCCCCACGCCCTTTATTATAATACCTTCAAGGGCCCAAATACATTAAATAAAATAAAATTTGAACCAGAACGCGGCGTCCTGACGCCCTCCTTACTCCCCCCTTCCCTCCACCCTCTCGTCTCTCCCTCTCTCTCAGTTTCTCGGCGCAGTAGATTTTGTAAAAACAAAAGTAAAGAAATAAACGCCTAGCCGCAAATGAGCGAGACCGTAACCGTCCGAAGAGAAGGAAGAAAAAAGGCCCAAGGAGATTGCTATAATTGAGACGGCCGGAAGCTGAGATAGTTGGTTCAAGAAGGCAAAGGTACCATCGGTGTGTATACCTTTTCTCTTTCTCTCGCTCTGTCTAACCTTCCTTCTCGTTCAGCTGGTACCATGTATAGCAAGTGGCTTAACATTTTGCTGAAACAGACAGTAAGCTCCAGCTGTACGCATCCGAAGAATGGAAACTAAGAGATTAGCAAACTGCTAAAAACCACGAGGAAAATAGCAGCAATGGACGGATTTGATGGTATCGTTTCCGTGGCCTTTGTAACGCGATAAATAATAACGTTAATTTATTTTTGAAACGTGGTTTCTGGAAGATTTTAGATTCTTGACGAAATTCTGCGAGCACTTCCTAGAACTGTACAAGCCTGGCGGGACGAACGAAGGCAACCCACGAAGGAAACTTTAGCGAACGTTTAATGTTTATAGAAGCATTCGTTCTTGGTTCGATATTTTCTCGATATTTAGAGAACAGGCGATTCAAACCAGATAAACAAGTATGGTCACTCGTAGCTTTAACATACGAAGCATGGCCATTCCCTAGCATCTCTTTAACGCTCCACTGCCAGTGAGTGGGAAGAATTATCCGATAAAAATGCCGACGAACCAACAAGAGCTATAAAAAGCCAAGTCCCGCATTTCTCAAGCGGTCAGGGAATAGGGTTGCCGTAACTTATGGCCAATAAACATACACGCCAACCTCCAGCCATCGGATCAGACAGGAACACAAAACCTTGAAACTTGCGTTATTAAATGTCCATATATGACAGAATATCACTAATCACGTTTTGGTTCGGGCGACGACCGGCCGCCGCCATGCCTTTTTTTTCTCTTTAGAGATTCGCGTAGTTCAGGGGCGCAGAAGTGAACCACGCAAACACGCTTAACGCAACTGCCAACAATTCTGCGTTTTTAAAGTATTTCGAGAGAGTTTTCAAATAATCTCACTTCAAACCTTATTAATGAGCGCAGCTCCATAATGGGTTCAGTGGCAAGAAGGCGGCTCCGCAACCACTCAGGCAGAAAAAAAAATTTTTTTTTTGCGCCACACGTGAGTTTTGTAACTTTCCCCAACGCTACACAGAATGTATGCTCGTGTTTTATTCGCGATACGATTATCAATAAATACGGAGCCTGGAGACAGCGAATCGGCTAGTATACAGACGCCGTTTAAGCTAAGCTTCCAATGCAATCCTATTATGAGATCGAAAATGGCGTCGCTCAACAGTTACCAGTTAGACCGCCGCTGAGTTTAGTAGTATACAGTAGTATACAGACGCCGTTTAAGCTAAGCTCCCAATGCAATCCTATTATGAAATCGAAAATGGCGTCGCTCAACAGTTACCAGTTAGACCGCCGCTGAGTTTAGTAGTATACAGTAGTATACAGACGCCGTTTAAGCTAAGCTCCCAATGCAATCCTATTATGAGATCGAAAATGGCGTCGCTCAACAGTTACCAGTTAGACCGCCGCTGAGTTTAGTAGTATACAGTAGTATACAGACGCCGTTTAAGCTAAGCTCCCAATGCAATCCTATTATGAGATCGAAAATGGCGTCGCTCAACAGTTACCAGTTAGACTGCCGCTGAGTTTAGTAGTATACAGTAGTATACAGACGCCGTTTAAGCTAAGCTCCCAATGCAATCCTATTATGAGATCGAAAATGGCGTCGCTCAACAGTTACCAGTTAGACCGCCGCTGAGTTTAGTAGTATACAGTAGTATACAGACGCCGTTTAAGCTAAGCTCCCAATGCAATCCTATTATGAGATCGAAAATGGCGTCACTCAACAGTTACCAGTTAGACCGCCGCTGAGTTTAGTAGTATACAGTAGTATACAGACGCCAGATGTTAGGTGAATCTAAACTAAGATACGGTATCCATATATATGCACTTTCATCCAAATACAAACTACAGAAAATAAATAACCTAATTAAAAAAATGATACAGAACATGACGTATGGTACACAATTAGAAAGCCTTTCGTTTCAAGAACAGCTGTCAGAACTCCAATTGTTAACAGTGGATGACTTGCATAAATTCATGGTCCTCACAAAATATTATTTCACACACGATTTCAAAATACCATCCGCTAAAGAAAAACAGCTAAGGCACACAGAAAGATTTGATATACCAAGAATATACACTAATTATGGGAAAAGGTTGAGGAAGTATTATGTACCAACATATTTTAATAATCTTCCCGATAGTTTACTTAATCTGCAATCCTTAGCACAGGTGAAAAAAGAAATGCGTAAATGGTGTAGTACGCCAGGAGAATAGACACCTCCCAGACCCATGCCTTTTTTTACGTCCCTACTGTATTGCCGCATTCCTATTGCACGCCTGCATTCACTGTTGTTTTCTTCGCAACTGTTTGTATTGCCATGATTTTTAAAAGCTAAAGTTGACTATTCTGTGTCATTGGTGGTATTACAAAGTCTATGTAAATCATTAATAATATTGTATAAAAATAGGTAATTTCGTTTCATGCTTACTGGCATAAACTTTTGTTAAGGCGATAAACCTTTTTTTTTCTTTCCTTTTACTTACGTTGAGTTCCGCATAAATAGGACTCCAATCAGTTGTATCAATTTAGTTTTACATACTTACGATGTGTTAAATTCATTCCATGCTGGACTGTAAGTACTCACGCACAAGCACGCAAGTGCTTTTGTGAGACTGAGTAATTTGTATGTATGCTTTCTTTGTGAATAAACTTATTATTATTATTATTATTATTATTATTATGAGATCGAAAATGGCGTCGCTCAACAGTTACCAGTTAGACCGCCGCTGAGTTTAGTAGTATACAGTAGTATACAGACGCCGTTTAAGCTAAGCTCCCAATGCAATCCTATTATGAGATCGAAAATGGCGTCGCTCAACAGTTACCAGTTAGACCGCCGCTGAGTTTAGTAGTATACAGTAGTATACAGACGCCGTTTAAGCTAAGCTCCCAATGCAATCCTATTATGAGATCGAAAATGGCGTCGCTCAACAGTTACCAGTTAGACCGCCGCTGAGTTTAGTAGTATACAGTAGTATACAGACGCCGTTTAAGCTAAGCTCCCAATGCAATCCTATTATGTGATCGAAAATGGCGTCGCTCAACAGTTACCAGTTAGACCGCCGCTGAGTTTTGAGCGATTCCAACTAGTTTATTCTTGTATTTAAAATTGAGTTTATAAAATTCTTTCCTACTATTTAATCCTACACCAGCAAAAAATACATAAAAACACAAACACACAGACATATATATATATATATATATATATATATATATATATACAGGGTGTTATTTTTTATTCGAAACAGATTTGTTTAAAAAAAGCCGTAAAAGTTACACTTATGCCGCTTGTGGAGGTGAGTTATACGGCCAGGGGGACATATTATAGGAGGCTAATCGTAATGATCAGTCGGCTAATTAATTAAAATTCGTTAATTAACTTTTTAATTAATAAAAATAGACATATGTTTCCAATTAGAAACTTGCTCACCGTCATCAAAAACCCCTAAATCAGTCATTTTCAGAAAGACTTTGAGCGCGTGAGAAGCGTAGTCGTGAACTGAAGTTACCGCTCGTGGAGTAGGTACAAAGCTAGAGGTTGCGATTAGGCGCCCGCGCGATTTTTCCGTCTCTTATCTAGCCCCAGCCTTGTGCCTGCTCCACGAGCGGTAACTTTAGTGCACTACTACGCTTCTCACGCGCTCAAAGTCTTTCTGAAAATGACTGATTTAGGGGTTTTCGATGACGCTGAGCAAGTTTCTAATTGAAACCATATGTCTATTTTCATTAATTAAAAAGTTAATTAACAAATTTTAATTAACTAGCCGACTGAACTTTACGATTAGCCCCCTATAATTTGTCCCCCTGGCCGTATAACTCACCTCCACAAGCGGCATAAGTGTAACTTTTACGGCTTTTTTTAAACAAATCTGTTTCGAATAAAAAATAACACCCTGTATATATATATATATATATATATATATATATATATATATATATATATATATATATATATATATATATATATATATATATATATATATATATACCGGATGTTCATTTTTAATTCGAACAGATTTATTACAAAAAATCCGTAAAAGATTCATTAGTACGGTTTGTTCAAGTGAGTTATACGGCTAGGGGGACTTTATGTGGGTGGCTAATCCTTGCGAGAAGTTGGCTAATTACTTAAAAGTCGTTAATTAACTTTTTAATTAATGAAAATAGACATATGGTTCCAAATAGAATCTTGCTCAGCGTCATCGAAAACCCCTAAATCAGTCATTTTCAGAAAGACTTTGAGCGCGTGAGGAGCGTAGTAGTAAACTGAAGTTACCGCTCGTGGAGCAGATACAAAGCTAGGGGTTGCGATAAGGCGCCCGTGCGATTTTTTCGTCTCTTATCTAGCCTCAGCCTTGTACCTGCTCCACGAGTGGTAACTTTAGTGCACTACTACGCTTCTCACGCGCTCAAAGTCTTTCTGAAAATGACTGAATTAGAGGTTTTCGATGACGCTGAGCAAGTTTCTTATTGGAACCATACGTCTATTTTCATTAACTAAAAAGTTAATTAACGAATTTTAATTAATTAGCCAACTTCTCGCAAGGATTCGCCACCCACATAATGTCCCCCTAGCCGTATAACTCACTTGAACAAACCGTACTAGTGCATCTTTTACGTATTTTTTGTAATAAATCTGTTCGAATTAAAAATGAACACCCGGTATATATATATATATATATATATATATATATATATATATATATATATATATATATATATATATATATATACAGGGTGTTTTTTTTTTTAAGCTTAACAGAATTTTTCAAAACAAACCATGAAAGCTAGGTTAATGCGGTCGGCGCAGGTGAGATATAAGGCCAGGGGGACATAGTATATGGGACTAGTCGTAACGATAAGTCGGCTAATTAGTTAAGATTCGTTAATTAACTTTTTAATTAATGAAAATAGACATATAGTTCCAATTAGAAACTTGCTCAGCGTCATCGAAAACCACTAAATCAGTAATTTTCAGAAAGACTTTGAACGTGTGAGAAGCGTAGTAGTGCACGAAAGTTACCGCTCGTGGAGCAGGTACAAGGCTGGGGCTAGATAAGAGACGGAAAAATTGCGCGGGCGCCTTATCGCAACCGCTAGCTTTGTACGTGCTCAAAGAGTGCTAACTTTAGTGCACTACTACGCTTCTCACGCGCTCAAAGTCTCTCTAAAAATGACTGATTTAGTGGTTTTGATGACGCTGAACAAGTTTCTAATTGGAACTATATGTCTATTTTCATTAATTAAAAAGTTAATTAACGAATTTTAACTAATTAGTCGACTGATCGTTACGATTAGCCTCCTATAATATGTCCTCCTGGCCGTATAACTCACCTGTACAGACCGAATTAATCTAGCTCTCATGGTTTTTTAAATAAAAAATCTGTTAAGATTAAAAAAAAACACCCTGTATATATATATATATATATATATACATATTTTCCCCTTTTTTGCGCTACAGGCTGTTAGCACAGTGATAAACTTCCGACGAATACAACCGAGAGCCTAACTCTTCTGCAAATGATGGGTACATTGACTTCGCCGTTTTTGCTAGAGTCTCTCTAGCTCTAGGTGCAGGGGGCGCATTAGATTGTTTTTTTTTATATGTTGCAAATACCAACAAGTGCGGAAGCCATGCATCGCCCTCCAGTCGATGAAGCGTTGTGATAGTTCGTTCACCTCTGAGCTGACACTGCGTTGGGAGCTACGTGCGCATTTGACCGGTAACACGTCTATCGTTTGCCAAGTGGTCACGCTCCCGGCCATACATGGCTTGCACCGATGTCACTTGTTACGACATAATGGACGAAAGGGCGCGTGAGAGGGTAGCTCCCACCGAGTTAACGAGACGCTTGTTGCCATCAAAAAGAAGGGCGGACTGGCGTTCTGACGTTATGTGCAGGCATGTAAGCCCAAGCGCAGAGATCGGGGTCTGGTGCTGAAAGGGAGGCGGTTGATTCGTCCGGCGAGCGCGTAGCTTCCAGTGCACTGTCAGCTTAAGGGTGAACGATGTGTAGTAGTCACTGCACTGCCCGGAAGAGAACGACACTTCCTTGCGCATGGCGAGGCGTGAGACTGATAAGGTCCCGCCCGGAAATTAGGAGAAGGTCGACTTCTAGTCTCGCTGCCTCGCCGTGGGAGCCTCTCAATTCTGAACAGGGCTCGAGGACTCTAGGGAACCCTGACTGGTTGTTAGAATGAGAGGCCCTCGACGGAAAGCTCCCCCCCTCTTCCAAAAGAACTTTGGGGTCATTGCCTCGAGAAAATCAACTTTATCTTTTAACAAAAATAAATGAAAGACGTTTACGATTTTCTGGAATGCCGAATTAGAGCGCGGCTCTTGAGGAGGAGGAGGGAGGGTACGCAGGGGAGGGTCACGTCTGACGTCAGACGTGACGTCATGTGCGACGTCACGAGGGTAAAATTGTCCCCCTAAATTTAGCGGAAAAATTTACAGCAAATTTTAGCGGAAAACGTTTACCCTCGTGACGTCACACGTGACGTCATGTGTTACGCCATTATGGGAGAGGTCTCATAATGCAATGTGCAGTTGCGCTGACGGTGACGGCAACGGCGACACCGCTCAAGCTGGAAACGGGTGCCTAAGAGCTGCGCTCTAAAAACAGTAGATCATCGAGCCACCGTTTCTTGAATCGCCCATTAAATATTCACCATAAATGAACCAAAACAAATTGCGGTGGCTTAGCTCGGCTATGCCAGGGTATACGTAGCGAGAGCTTATGCGCACAAAATTAGAGGCGCTATCAGCGGGTCTGGTGCAGCGTCAGACTTGGCTACTGCGCAACGGAGGCGCACAGCTGGGCACGCGGCGGCGCCAGTGCGTCTGCCGCGGCTATAACGTCACTCCTCTGGAATGCGCAGACGGGCGAGACGGGCGAGGCGGGTGCGGCGGCGGCGGAGCGCGCAGCGGCGGCTTCGCGTGGCTCTCATAATGAGCTGCGCTCATTATGCGAGCCGTGCTCATTATGCGGAGCTCCGCCGCCGCCGCCGCGCGCTCCGCATAATTAGCATGGCTCGCATAATGAGCACGGCTCATTATGAGGGCCACGCGAAACTGCTCAACCTCGGCCAGTGTAGCTAACGCTACAAAACAAATTCGGCAGCGACACTTAAGACTGCTTACATGTGGCAATGCGAAAGCATGGCGCGCGCACTAGGCACAGTTTTAGTCAGCCGGAGCCGTAGAGCCGCCGTGGCGACGGGGAAGCGTGCTCGTCTCGCACACCGGGGCCCGGGATCAATTCTCGCCCAGACCGAAATGTACACAATTTTGTTTTCAAATGCATTAATTTTCTTTGTTTACAGGAACCTCCCTGAAAATTTTTTTCGCAGCTAATGGGAATTTAGGTGCTGTTTCGCCGCTACAGACAAGTCCGGCCAATGGAAATTTAGTTGCCGTTTTCGCCGGCTTCACCGGTTTCGCTCAGTGAAACAGTTCATGCTTTCACATTAATATTTTGCAATGATATCGAAGGGCCTGACTCTATATTGCGCAATATATAAGTGTTATCGAAGTTCACAAGCCGTTTTCCCCACTCTATAAAATAAACGTTTGTGAGCCCACTTATCAGCAGATCACAGAGATCGACAAGTTTTGGTGAAAAATAGCAAATTCCTAGCGCACTACAATGCACGGAAACACGATCAAAATAGTGCCAGGTACAAACAGAAAGAGACAAAGAGCATGACGCTTAACTCGCTACCTCTCCCTGCGCACATCACTTCAGAACGTAGGGTACTCTCATTCAAACGACACAAGCGAGTTTCGAAAAATTTAATGAGAACACGGCGGTCTACGGAACCCGCGAACACCTGATGGCAAATAGCGTTTGATACTAGAAACAAACTTCGTTTTCTCAATAAAACAATTTTAAAAATCGCCCATAACTTTTAAATGAAATACCGGTAAGTTCTGAAACTTTGGGATCCGGTCCCAACCACTAGCACTAAAATTGCGCAAAGTCGGACCGTTCGGCGAAGCGTGGATTATTTTCGCGCCGAAAAAAAAAAAAGTGTTTTCTTTTTTTTTTGTATTTTCAAAACACTCGCTCCGCTATATCTAGTAGTGTAATATAAAAAAAAAATTGATATGCGAGTATTTCAACAATACTAAGATGGCTGTCGAGACGTTTTCTCGATAACGCCATACGGCGCTCTTACCCATCCCCCACTTTATTTTTGACAGCGACAAATAAATAACAATCGATCGCGCTTTTTTTAACGCAGCTGCTTCATGATGGTCGATATAGCGTTGCCCTTAGGACAATACAGCAAAAATACGATGCACTTACCGGTTTAGGGCCGCACTAATATCCTGCGCTGACAGCCGATTCCAGTCAAGTCTTCCAAATATCGGCAGTTACGCTTCGGCAACCACGCCTGTCGAGAGAATTGAAACAATAAAAGGAAAATCGTTAGAATCCAAACATTCCCAAGATTTTTACACATCTGGTTTATTTGATTGTGATATTTTGGTGTGTGTTTCTGTAGTGTTTAAATTAAGCTCGAACAACATTGCCCTATCCGAACTTATACACAAGTCTTTCTTACCCCCTTTTCTTTTCTACATTGCCAATATGTCTACAATAATAATAATAATAATAATAAACAATGAAGGGCCCTTTTGCGTATTGATGTTTGTGGAATGCTCTAAGGTTAGAGGAGCTAACAGTAATTTCATCAATAACACTCGGCAGCAGGCCTCTCCGGACGCACTGGTGATGGTGACGACAGTTTAGAACTTTCCTCCAACCGGCCCCCTTCTGAAACAGGCAAGAATCCTCCTGTGTCTTGACGCTGTATCTTTCTCAGACTTGTAAGTGGCGAGTTACATGTAACTGATTACTTGTAATCAATTAAATTTATTGTAACTTTTTAACACTTCAATTACTTCTTTCAACAGTAACCTATGCTGTCATTCACTCATTATTTTTTAATCAATGACAAGTAACCAATCATAGGTTTCCGAAAAAGCTAAAATTATTTAGTGGAGTTTCTTTACGTAAAAAAAGTCGCTCTGTCTTCCCGTGTGTCTCTCGGGTATCTTGCACCAACGTTGGACACTTTTGTTTACTCCCTAAACAACTAAACAAAGATACCAAGATACCAAAAGCATTAGAATGTCAACGCGCTCAGGGATGTTTTGACTGACAAGCTTTGTAGAGCGCTCCGCAACAGTGAGGCGCTTCGCTTTTTAGAGGCGTCGGAAGCATCCGTCAAAGCACTGCGAATCCACGAACTGGTACGCAAAGAGTTTGTGCACTACAACACTGGTCTTCACTCAAACGCATCCGTCGAGAGGGTCTTCAGCGTCGCGGCAGATATCTGCGCCAGAAAAGGTGGGGCGATGACTGACGAGAACTTCGAACGACAACTGCTGTTGAAGCTTAACAATGAGGGAATGACAAAAATAAACAAAATGTAACCACTTTGAATTTATGTATGCATTTTGTTCCGCAATAAAAAAGTTGAAAAAGTAATGTGAAAAGTGATCGATTACTTTCTAGTAATTTTTCAATTTCTTTTGTGATTCAGTAATTGATTACTCTAATCAGTTACACTTTTCAATAAAGTAATGGCAATTGTAATCGGTTACTTTTTTCCAGCAACGTATCCAAGAACGTATCCGTCCCCCGTTTTCCAGCAACGTATCCGTCCCCCCTTTCTGTGTATCTTCCTCATGTTTAATTACTGTTACCAACACGCTCGTTTTGTACTTAATTCCCTTTTTAGATTCCCTCTTTTGGTTAGCAGGGTACACCGCAAGTCAAGTGCTGATTGTTGGGCTAGTTGGTATGGTACTTGAGAAGACATGATGCGCTTTAAGACAAGGACGTAGGAAGAAGTGACACCACAGAGCGCTCTGTGGTGTCACTTCTTCCTACGTCCTTGTCTTAAAGCGCATCATGTCTTCTCAAGTACCGCAAGTCACTCAAGTAATGACTTGTCTCGGGACTAGCCGAACGGTTGCAATATGATACTGAGTTTAATCCCACCCCAAATAAAGGTGGTATAAGGGTGGCCGGAGAAAAAGGCGGCAGAAATGCAGCTTGAGAAAACTGCGGACCCTCTGCACTCTTTCAGCAGCTACGTAGGTTAAAAAGTCTTAGCGGCCATTGTACGTTTATTTTTTGACCCGGAACCCTTTCGAGTTGCTTTTCGCTACCCATGCATAACAAAAACAACACAACACGAAGCTGGCGCGCTAAGATTCGCTAATTGTCTTAATTCCATACAGCTGAACTTATTCTCTTAGGTAGTACGCTATGCGCGAAAGGCAAGTCAGGCTATAGCTAATGCGTGAAGCAAAACTTATTTCTAGAATCTTACAAACGAGTCGTCAGATGGATTGTGCTGACGTCTCCAAAGAAAAGGTACGGTTTGATGGCAGGCGACATGTGGTGAAAGCCACGTGCACAACGTCCTCCCTTTGAAAGGCGCCCGTACTGAAAAGATGATGGCACACACCGTGCAGTGATGGCAGTTAACACGTTACAAGTAATGTCGTTACAGGTGACGAGTTACATTTTTTGGTAATGTTAGTCCCGATCTCGCTACATTTTCACAACACTAGAGAGTTTCCTAATTGCGTATATAAGCAAACAGGCGCTGTGAATTTGCGTTAGCTTTGCGTGTTCCACGCTGCGCATGCGCGTCGACGCCATGCGTCATTGAAAGAACACTAGAGAGTTTCACAACACTAGAGAGCAAACAAGCGCTGTGAATTTGCGTTTGTGTTCCGTGTTCCACGTTGCGCATGCGCCTCGACGCCATGCGTCAATGAAAGAACACTTTTTGGCTCCGTGCACGCGAAGTGAGGAAAACGCAACGCTAACACAAAAACACAGTGCTTGCGTTCGCTCCTATGAAATGCTAACAACTCATTTATCACGTACGGCGTAATTCCGTTACATATTTCTAGTAACGGGTAACGTAATTACGCTACTCGTTACTACTTCTTTTTAAGATTTGGAGCAATTGCAGTTCGACCTTTTTTTGTGTTTCTAGGTGGCGAGGTTTTTTTTTATTTCACTTGTGGCGATGCATTATCGCCCACATTTCGGTGCAGCCCTCGCCTCGTCGTCGTCTGCTTGGGCGAAGCACGGCCGCGTGCTACACTGCGTTACTCGAAGAAGAAGATTTGCAACAAAGGGCAAGCGACGCACCGGAACGATCGTCGACCGCCGCTGCCAAGGCAATAAACCGCCGTTCTTTTTCGGTGTCGAGATTCGTTCGTCACCACGACACAGTATCTCACATCTGGTGACCCGGAAAACGGACACAACGCATCGCCATGGCCGACCAGGAGGCCCTTCAACAACAGATGAAACTACTCGAGGAGCAGCTGCGGACCCAGCAGGAGATGATTCAAAGGCAACAGCAGCAGCTTCAGCAACAGCAGCACCAACTCGATGGTCCCGTGCAGCAGCATCCTGCCACCACCAACACAACACCGTCCGTGCCTACCCTCACCATAGCAGACGGCGGAACCCCTGCAGCCGACATGTCGGACGCTGCTTCACTCAGCGTCTGCCGTGTCGCCGTCAAACTTCCGCCGTTTCGAGCGTACTTACCTGAGGTATGGCTCGCACAAGTCGAAGCCCAGTTCTCCTCTGCACGCATCACCCAAGACCGAACGCGCTACGATCACGTCGTCGCACAACTCGACAGCCGCTACGCCAATGAGATAGGGGATATCCTCGACAACCCACAAGAGGCCAACCTTTATCAACATCTCAAAACTGAACTCAGCTGCAGCCTGTCACTATCGGAAGACCAGAAAGTGCGTCAACTTATTCAGTCCGCAGAACTCTCTGAGCGGAAACCATCGCAGTTTCTCCAAAATATGCGTGCTCTCGCAGGCAACACGCAAGTCCACGCTTTTTTCTTTGAACACTATGGCTCCAACGACTACCACCACCACACGTCCAGGGACATTCTGCAGGCTCAACCTACTTAACCTCTGGGCCAACTTGCCGAAATTGCTCCCCACGTCATCGAGGTATCTGTACCGCCGCTGTCGCCCACCGTCCAGGCCGTCAGTGCACCGTAGGACACCACAGACCTCGCGCACCGAATCGACGATATCACCCGACAGCTCATCTCCATTCAACGACGTCTGGATCAAAGTCCTCCGACGCGCCCCCGTTACCGCTGACAGAGTTCTGACTGTAACACCGGCTCGTCACAGCAGCGTCGTAACAGTGGCCGATGCTACTACCATCGACGGTTTGGGGGACAGAGCCCGACAATGCCACTCAGAGAGCCTTGACCGTAACATCGACTCGTCGCAGCAGCCTGGTGACACTGAGAGATGCTACTACTATCGACGCTTCGGGGACAGACTCCGACAATGCCGACCACCCTGCTTCGCGGGACATCAGGTAAACGCCAACGGCAGCTTGTAGGCGCAACTTCGTCACCGATGAAATCACAAGGCAGCGGTTCCTTGTCAACTACTGCTCTGACATTTGCTGCTGTTCTCGTGACCATCTTCAAGGTTCCCATCCACCTACGTCTTTCAAGATCAGTGCAGCAAACCGGTCCACCATCGAGACCTATGGCTCACTCCGTCTGCACGTCCGACCAAAAAACCAACACCGTGAATCCATTGGAATTTCGTCATCGCTGACGTCACCGAGCCGATAATCGGTTCAGATGTTTGGAACACTACAACCACCTTCCCGACTGCCGGCACGACAGTCTCATTGACGCGACAACAGGACTCTCTTCGCCAGGCAACCGCACGACCACCCACCAGCCCAGTATTAAAGAACTCTGTGTGGAAAACCTTTCGCAGTACCACGCCATACTTGCCAAATTTCCCGGTTTGACGCGTCACAGCGGGCTGCCACGGGATGTGCGACACACCACTGTACACTACATCCGGACCACCCCGGGCCCTCCAGTTTTCTGCCGCGCCCGTTGCCTTGCTGCGGAACGCTTGCGCATTACTAAAGCAGAATTCGAGGCTATGCTCCACGAAGGAATCGCCCGCCGATCCGACAGCTCATGGGCCTCGCCGCTTCACTTTGTTCCGAAGAAGACCGAAGGCTGGCGACCCTGCGGGGATTACCGCCCCCTCAACGCTCGCACCACCCCTGTCAGATACCTCATTCATCACTTACAGGTCTTCGCTCACCGTGTCCGCAGCTGCCACGTCTCCTCCGTGCTAGATTTGGTCAAGGCCTACACGCAGATACCCGTCAACCCAGACGACATCGCTAAAACTGCGATCATTATACCCTTTGGCTTGTTCGAGTTTTCCTTCATGAGCTTTGGCCTGAGGAACGCAGGACAAACCTTTCAACGTTTCATCGGCGAGGTCGTCCGCGGTCTCGACTTCAGCTTCGTCTATCTTGACGATATATTAATCTTCTCCCAAAACGTATAAGACCACCATAGGCACCCTCGATTACTCTGCCAACGACTTGATGACCACGGCCTGCTAGTCACTATCCAAAAGAGCACTCTCGGTGCCCCCATTGTCGCCTTCCTCGGTCACAAAATTTCATCAGAGAGAACTCGATCCTTGCCTCGCCGCATCTCAGACCTGCAAAATTTATCCTCATCCCTCCTCCGCTAAAGAGCTCCGTCGTTTCCGCGGCATGCTTAACTTCTACAGGAGTTTCTTGCCTCACACAGCTGGCTACCAAGCTCTGCTTCATGATGCCTTGGCTGGTCTACGAGGCAACCAACCCTTCACCAGGATGCCAGCTTTAGCGCAAAATTTCGAGCAATGCAAAACTGCACTCTGCGAAGCCACATTGCTCTCTCATCCCGTACCAAACGCTCCCTAGGGACTCTTCACGGACGCCTCCAGTTTCGCCGTCGGCGCCTCCCTCACGCAACGCGTCGACACCTGGCGTCCCTTGGCATTCTTCTCAAAGAAACTCTCCATTCGGAAGACGTCCCCTCCCACCACCAGCCCCACCGACACAACTACGACCTCCGCTCAGACGAACTGGCCAGCTTACCACAGAGAGATTCTCGCCATTTACGAAGCAGGTCAGCACTTTCGCCACATCCTTGAGGCACAGCACTGCACCATTTACACCGACCACTAGCATCTAACCTACGCGTTCTTCTAACACCGTGACAAACTTCCGTCAGTCCAGCAGAACCAGCTTTCGTTCATTGCTCAGTTTACCACCGACATCCAGCATGTCAGCGGGAAAGAAAACGTGGTCGCCGACGTGCTTTCCCGTATATCGGATATCAGATCTTCGCCTATGACAGCTGATGTTCTCGCCGAGGCTCAAACAACCGACACCAAACTACAGCAACTCTTAAGGGTGGGTCTTCACTACAGCTGTAACAAGTCTCCGTTCCTGGGTCGACTACAACGATCTACTGCGACATGTCCACAGGACAACCCAGACCCTACGTGCCCCCGTCCTATCGCCGTAGCATTTTCCACCAGCTACACCACTTCCGCCATACCGGCATCCGCGCTTCTTCACGCCTTGTGGCTGACCGCTACGCCTGGCCCTTCATGCTGCCTGACTGCCATAACTGGGCGCGCTCCTGCATTCAATAACAACGCTGCGTTCGTAGCACCCACTAGTGCGCTACGAACGAAGTGGCTTGGGTTAGCTTTCTTTTTTTATGAAAAACGCGTTGCGTTCCATCGCAAAGCTCGACTGGCACACTGGTCAAGGTTATAGAAACAATAGAACGCCGGGCTATATTTGTATACAAACTAGACGTCAAGCGTCACGTCAATGCATAACGTCACCGCGACCTCACTTGTCGTCACAACGTCATGCGACATCACGGCGACGCCTTGACGTTAACGGCGTGATCGACGTTGACAACGCGCGTTACACGACATCAACACCGTTACTGATGTCATATTGCGTTGACAACGACGTCAATGTCAATATTGTTGACGACGACGACGTCATGCGACGTCAAAACGACGGCGTCAATGCGAAGTCATAAAGACGCTTGGTGTCAGGTCGTCTACGTCGTTGTCGACGTGACGGAACTCGACGTCACGACGACGTCCCGCCCACCTCGCGACGTCAACGTCGACGTCATCGTAGACGACGAAGACGTTACACGACGTCAATATTTCGTCGTGACGGCACGTCGACGTTCATGTTGGCGAAGGCGACAACGTTACACGCCGTCAAGGTTTCGTCGTGACGTTGTTGTGACGTTGACGACATCAGAACGACGTTAACATGACGTCATAGTGACGTTTGACAAGGCGGTAAGTTGGGTGGCACCCATGTTTAGTGATATATATCTGGCGAGATGTGACAGGTCTATAGCAGGGTCTTTGGATTGTCGGGTGTTGAGAGTGTTTCGGTACGTGGGCGACTACCTAGTGGTTTATAATGGCAACCAGACCCGTAGCCGTCAAGGCGTGTGTTTGGATTTCTAGGCCTGCTTTAAGGAGCGCTCTCCTGGGTTATCCTTTAATTTCGGGAGACCCATAGTAGGAGCGTTGCAATTTTTGGGCCTCAAGCTTACTCTTCAGCCGTCACATACCTGTCGGTCCTATGAGTCGCGTTCAATGAAGCGGGTTTTGTCATACGATTCAGCGCACTCTAAGCCTGTGAAGCGGGCGCCGTCGTGTATGCGGGCTTTTCGATTGAAGTCATGCCACCATAGGTGTGAGGACAGTATATTGTTACAGGTGTCTAGGCTGACATCGGCGGGATGCCGTACGACGTTGATTAAGGGTGTAGTAGAGTCCATGATAAACGTGTTTAAGGTTCGACCCTGTCCTAAGGTTAGACAAAAACCGGCGACCAGACCGGTGGTGGTGCCTTATGTCCACTTCCTTTCCCATAAGGTTAAGGGAGTGGCTCACAAGCATAACATGCCAGTGCTGTTTTCAGCACCCCAGAAGTTGTCACGACTGTGATCTGTTGTTAACCGAGGGAGTAGCAGTGATTTCCGTTGCGATGTTAACCACCGCACTCCTTTTGTTCCATGCGCACAAGGTGTTGTGTACCAGATCCTCTTCACATGTGGTAGGGTATACACTGGCACAAACAGGGAGGTGCGTGAACTTGAGAGCAAGTTCAGTTGTTTGTAGTACACTCTACGCCTGCTAAATAGACCGTTTTATTGTAGGTAGCGCCATTTGGAATACTGTAGCCCCACCTAGTGAGCGTCAGGTTCCGCTGCAATGCTGAGGGGTAAGAAATGTTGGCGAAAGTGCTCGCTCGTTGGGTGTGCTGGTTGGGTTGGGTTGGGTTGGGTTGGGTTGGGTTGGGTTGGGTTAGGTTAGGTTAGGTTAGGTTAGGTTAGGTTAGGTTAGGTTAGGTTAGGTTAGGTCAGGTTAGGTTAGGTCAGGTCAGGTCAGGTTAGGTTAGGTGCTGGGTATCCTACTTTGGGGGCGTCTTGTGTTGTTGTGTGCAGCGGATGGTGCTCGTCTTGTGTGCCGCGGATGAACGTCCAAGGCGTTCATCCGGGTCTTTCGCTCATTCCTAAGCACTCGGAAAAAAGGAAAGCGCCTGCAGCCTTTTCCCCTTTTCTCTCCTGCATTCTTTCAGGAAAACGGTCTATAACCATGAGACTAGGGAGAAAGACGACGAAGGAGAGGACGAACCGGGGTCTCAAACACAGGTGAAATTTAGTGAGCAAACTTTGCGCTTATATATGCTTGAGGCACCTTTACAAACAGAAAAAGAACAGAAAGAAGTAAACAACCTTTTCGCAAACGTACGGGTGCAAACACTAACATGAACGAATAACTAGAACAAGTGTAAAATAGAGGGGGGGGTAGAGAGGGGCTGGAGGAGGGACAACCTTTTTGTTAAAACTTATATGACCTTCACCGTGGGACGTGGAGATAAGAAGGAGGAATAAAAACTAATAAAAAAATAAAATAGAGGAAACCGCGAAGTAAACAACCGAACTCGGAGAAACAGATGCGTCCAAGGCGTTCATTAGGGCCTTTTTTGTTTGTTCCCAACAACTCAGTAAGGAAGAGAGCGCCGGCAGCCCTTTCCCCTTTTCTTTCTTGCCCTCTTTCAGTACACTGGTCTATATGGATTACTCCATCTATTAAACACAATATTTTTTTTTATTTTTTACTTCGCATTAAAGTATAGTTTAACATGTCAGGAGAACAAACATGTATTTGTAGAAGTATTGAAGATAATCGAATACTTTCGTTGTATTTGTATGTTGTATTTAAATAACTTTCTAAAAAGTGTAATTAAATCTGGAATTAAAAAATTGGCAGCGACTTTCATCTTCAAAGTCATATAAAGCACGAAATGCAGTATTTAGGAACGATTGCTTTAATTGTTTGGAAAACATTAGGAACTTTTAGTAGACCGTCGCTAGAAGTTCGTCGAATGTTCCGTCAGCGTCCGTATTCGCCTCGTGTTCAATCGGCGTCGGGCTGGGGTCCAACAGACCCTTTTCGAAAATCCATCGAGCAACCTTGGCGGTCGCCATTTTCTTGCACACGAAGCGCCATTACAGTGGCTCACCGCCCTATCTCCCCAGTGTATTGCGCTGAAGCGGCCGATGTCGAAAACGCCGGAGGCGCAGCAGTAGATTCCTCCTGAAACTTCTCCCGCCCGCTGTTCGCGATTGGTCCTCCCGCTGCCCGCGATTGATAAGAGCGATAAGAGTCGCCTAGCCGACCTGGTCCGGCCAATGCTCGCTGGAAAGTTTCAGGAGGAAACGCTTACAGCGCCACCGCCGCGTCGACATCAAACGCATCAGGCCGAGCCGTCCCGTGAGCCCACTGCAACTCTCTAGGCCACCGTAGCGCTATGGTTGGTTCCGAGTCGTTGTCGAACGCCGACGGAACGCTCGTTCTCGATTCGAGCTGAGCCGAGTTCGTGTGGAATGCTGACGTAGCGCTCGGGTCCAATACGTGATCCGAGCGCGTGCCCCAATAATGGCCGACTCCGATAATTGACGCAGCATCCACTAGATGGCGCACACGTTGTTTTTTTTTTTTTTTTAAGGATATTGCTTATTTTTTGGCCATCCGAGTATGATGGCGTCACGTGGAGGCCGTTGGCAGGCTTTGATTAATATGTTGTCACCGACAGCTTTTTTGTTTTTTGAACGCAAGGCCTTGAACATTTTATTATCGCTCCGCAGCCAATGAGATTGCAGCATTCGCCGATAAGAACACCGAAGAACCATTCACGAAGCAAGAGGCGGGAACACAATAAACACACCCTGCGTTTCTTAACATCTCAATGTCTCTATGGCCGTGTTCCAAAATTCACTCGGATCTTACTCCAGGGTGAGCTTTTGCACCTTGGCGTTCCAAAACCTACCCGTGTCCAGCCTTCGTCGATCTGTGTTGTCACGTGACACGACTCGCCGGAGTAACTCGGATCCATTTGGGTAAAATTTGGAACACAGCCTAGGTGACGTCAGTCTGCTTCAGTCCCAGAGTGCCGCGTCACACAAAGTGCGGTGGAGATGCAAAAAATACAAAGCGAAAGCAACGGCAGCGAGCTGCTTCGTCAAATGACAGTCCCTGCTTTTAGATCCGAGGGCTTTAGTTGTGCTGGGTAAATCGGCCTAGCGTTCAGAGCTCGTAAAATCCAAAGCGGGCCGTTGTGCAACACCAAACTGCCGATGCAAGTTGCGGAGGAAGCCGGGCGTGTCCCTTCTTTGCCCTATCTCGTGATAACAACAACTACAAAAAAAAGTGAACGAGGGTGATGTGCGAGGGATTAGACTCTCCTCAGCCAAATACCTGGTCGATTGCATCGGCTGTTCGAACGAGTACTGGCGAAGAAAGGGGGAGAAAGAACGAGAGAATGAAGTCCCGTGGGATACATTGAGTCGCAAGCTCCAAGAATAACGGTTTTACTTCTTTTTGTTGTTGTCTATCTGTACCAGACAGGCGGTGAGGTTTTGTTTTCTATTATATTTTCACTTTTTTCAGATTGTTTGCCTATAGGTGTACAACGACAGAAAAGGAGGAGGAGAAATAAAATGCTGTAAAAGAGAAGGCGGAGTTGCCTCATCGTCGTCGGACGGGGGACAATTTCGCGATGTCGAAATCTGAAAATCGAACTTACCTGAAAGTCTCTCGAAACAATTCCCAGCCCGGTGCTATTTTCTTTGCCATTAAAGCGAGGTTATAACAAGGTAACTTCTTGGTGTCGCTATATGTTTTGTGTAGCTAGAACGCTTAGGGAAAAAAAAAGTAAAAAGAACAACTTTTTCTTCTTTTTTTTCGGGGGGGGGGGTGACCATTTTGTACTGAACAATTTAGTGTAGAACATGCTAAGGTTGAAGTTGCCCACAATTATATGGGGACAGAAAAGAGAAACACATTTCTGTCCTTGTCTTTTTGTGCGAAACATTAACCACGTTTAGTCAGTACCAACTCGCCCAACTAACTACATCACTACAATACCTTAGTGTCGTGGGCATATGCCTGGTGTGACTTAGGTGTGTGAGTATTATTACTTAGGTGTGTGACTGGTGTGACTATTATTCGACGCTTACGTGTATAAATACAGAATTTTAAAAATCGTGGACGTTGTGTTCGTTTTAAGCAACAAGAAATATAATAGAGTAATAGATACACGGGCTGAACGCGTTTCACTTACTTGCGTAAAAGATTCTAAGTAAATGGATAAAATAAAGCGTGGATAGATAAACTTGCAAAATTTCAAAATACCGATCTCACGGCCTGTTTTAATATGCCACCGCTGCCGCCATGCATCATGGGATTTGTATTCTTTCTGCACGCTCGATAACCCCGCAGTGGGTCTGCACGAGCAGAGTACGCGAACTGTCTCGTAAAATTGCACCTGCCTTCTATCAACTACAGTTAAGACGGCGTCACGCATATGTAGAACGTTCAGGGATATCGCCTCATTACCAAACACGATAATGCGGCTACCCACATCACCATGGCAAAAAAAAAATATATAAATATATTAATAAAAAAATTAAAAAATTTTGCCGCTGGCACTGGCCACTTCAAACCAGTTCACATAAAATATGTCTTGAAACATATATGCCATCCTCTGACGTATATCATAAATCGTACATTATAAACAGGGATATTTCCTTACGACTTAAAATTTCCCAAGTCACTCCAGTATATGAAGAAGGAGGGAAAGATGTATTACAGAACTATAGGTACCGATCATGGTTATGACCAAATCTAATATATATATATATATATATATATATATATATGTACACGAAGCGGTTTTCTATACCAGAATACATAAATTTATGAAAAAACAGAATGTACTAAATAAATGCTACTATGGCTTTCAAGAATCCAGATCTGCTGAGCAGGCACTCGTTGAGGTAAAAAATAAGATAATAATACTTTGGAAAAAAGCTATACACTCTAGTATTCATTCTTACACTTTACGAAAGCCTTTGACGCAATACAACATGATATACTATTAATGAACCTTTAACTGTATGGCATACGTGGCTTTGCCTCGTCTTTAATTTAAAACTGCATTCAAAATCGTCTGCACTATCTTAACATTAATAACATTCTGCGAATTAATGCGACCACTCTCACATTACAATATGCTCCAGAAACAATGTTATAGATGAGGTTAAAGAACAAAAATGTCTTCGGGTATGTTTTAATCGGAAGCTTAATTGGAATACTCACATAAACAAGCAGCACTGAACAATCGCAAGCCGTTGGATGCACATATAAATTACGAAACCTTATACGTATATCGCCACAAAAATATTATCCCCTCCCCCAAGCATTTAGTCTCTGCCCACCTACGGTCAATCGGGGAACAAATAACAAAAAGAAAGTAAGGAAGACGGTAAGCCAGTGATCACCTCAAACGTGAACGATGTTACAAGTATGGCGCAGCTTTCGCACCAATATTGTTGATAAACATTACGAGGAATGTATCTTTTACTTAAAAGTAACGGTACACACATGAATTATTTGAAAACAGTCTATAAAACAGCGTCCCCATAAGTTCCCAACAGCCATGTTCCCGCTTCCCTGCATAGCAGCTCCAGTTATACACTCTAAGAAATGGCTTTGCGTCTACTTACCCGCAAAAGACTCGAAGAGCCAATCTGTGCGATCTACGAAATCAGCTCAGCGAATGATGAGGCGGAACATCTGTTTAGACCTCAAAATGAAGTCTGCGTTGTGGCATTACGCAATGCAAGCAAGACGCTCTGCATTGCGTAATGCCACAGCGCAGACTTCATTCACTTTTAGGTCTAAACGGATGTTCCGCCTCATCATTCCCTGAGGTGATTTCGTAGATCGCACAGATTGGCTCTTTGAGTAGTTTGCGGGTAAGTAGACGCGCAGGTATTTCTTATAGTGTACGCTTCGTGCGTTTCATGTAGTAAATAGCTGATTGAAATATAGTAACTGCTGCACTTACTAACTTTTCATTACCTATGGCACGTTCGGAGAAGTAAATAGGTATTAAAAAGGTAGTAACCGCTGCAGTTACTAACTTTTTACTGTTTTTTTTTTTGTTTCTAGGCGTGTATTGCAAAATACCCCAAAGAGCAAGGAGAACGCTGGGAATGTAGGTATATGCGGCGCACGCGCTTGTTTTCCTTGAACAAGAGATTCGAAATAAATAACGAAAATATGGCGTTGCCGAACGTGCGTGCAATCTGCCATATTTGTTTAGGCTTTTGCTTTAGAACAGTTTCTGCTGCACAGACTAGCACGTGCAGCGCGCGTAACTTCACCCGTAGCGTGCTTCTAGGTGCTTGGGGGAGTTAGTAAAAGTTTTATCAACAAGCCCGGGACGGGGCTCACCGGGCTGCGACCTCCACTTTCTGCATCTAAATATGCCTCGTCTTATTGGTAATGCATATTAGATTGCTTAAATTAGAAGGCAAACGCGTACATTTTTAACACCATATGAAATTGACGATTAAAAGAACGAACAAGAAGAGGTCGACTTAAGCACTCTTTTGTATAAACACGCTCGGGTTACATTGGGTGGCTTGTGTCTTTTAGTCTGGAAAATGAACCGAAAAATTAAGTCTGCTCATAGAAAGCCTATTATTTAATTGAACGTACATTTATGTGGTGCACTTTAAGGTGTAGTTCAATTTACACAAAAAAGAACTAAAAGCAACATACGTGCTTAAAAAACACTGAAGTGAAAATAATTTGTTTTTTTCTAAATGTATTAGAATTGACATATGTTTAAAAAAACATATACCAGGAAAAATATTTTTGGAGCATTATTTACACCGCTAGACGAAACGTAGTCGAAGAAGGTTGAGGTCGCAGCCCGCTATGCCCCGCCCAGGGATTACACCGTGCTAACATTAACATCTCTCAATGGTCGGAGAGATGATTGACGTGTAAAAGTGTAGTTGTAAAATTGGATATCCTGCCGTAATAGTATTTTACATCGAGAATTTTTGCATGTGTAACAAATCAATAACCTAGATAAAGTCAGTATTGTTTTCAAAAGTATTCTCAGATTGCTTCTTTCGCCTTTGTTAGAAACGATCAGAAACATGGCTCTCGAAGTCTGCCGGGTGCTCAACGACGTAAACTCGTGGAGCTTGTTTTGTTTTTTGAGTGCGAGTCGTTTTGAGTTTGTAGCAGCTCCTAGCGAAGCGCAGAAAAGGAAGGCGAAAAACCGGCACGAGGCACACAGCGTGTTCCAACAGAGATCGGCTTCCAGGCTTCTAGCACCCGACATCGCTCCAAGCGACTTTGGCGCATACATTGACGACATTCTCGTGAATGTAAAACCCGCGAGGAACACGAGGACCACCTCCGCCAGCTATTCGCACTTCTTCAAGAGTTTGGGATCGCTCTCAATGCTGCCAAGTGCGAATTCGGCGTCAGCGAACTGGATTTTCAGGGATATCGAGTGAACACGCATGGCATTCGTCCCCTCGAAGAAAAGATCAAAGTCATCAAAGACTTCCCCCAGCCACAAACAACGAACAAACTCCGTGAATATCTAGGACTGATAAACTTCTACAGGACGTTTATTCCTGGTTGTGCTGCGATCCTTCAAGCAGTGAACATGTTTCTTTCCGGCAACCCCAAGAAATCTACAGCAATCGAGTGGAACGAATCAGCTGTCCAATCTTTTCAAACAATCAAGGCAGCGCTCGCTAAAGCAACGCTACTGTCCCATCCCAAAATCAACAGGCCGATTTTGCTTGTGACAGACGCCTCTAATGCAGCGGTAGGAGCAGTCCTGCAGCAATTTATTGGCTCCGACTGGCAACCGATATCATTATTTTCGAAACAAATGACTCCAACCGAAATGCGCTACAGCACGTTCGGGCGTGAAATACTGGCTATATATCTCGGCGTGAAACACTTCCGCCATTTCCTTGAAGGACGCCAGTTCATCATCATGACGGACCAGAAACCCCTCACTTACGGATTAACATCCAACAACTCATCGTATACCGCGAGGGAAGTCCGTCAGATGGCATACATCTCGGAATGCTCCAGCGACATCAGATTCATCAAGGGCAAGAACAACAATGTTGCCGACGCACTATCCCGAATAACAGTTAACCACTGCAACGCTGACAGACTGCCCATTGACTTCAGGGGCCTTGCTGCAGCACAAAACGACGATCAAAAGCTTCAACACCTTTGCTCTGCCTCAACAGCATTAGTTCTGGATGAAATCAAAATCCCTGAATGTGACTAAACACTTGTCAGTGACCTCCCTACCGGTCGTCCTCGGCCCTACGTACCGACACATTTTCGGCAAGTCGTTTTTGACGCCCTCCACTCGCTCTCACGCCCTGGTACACGCGCGTCAAAACATCTTGTCTCATCTCGATTCGTGTGGCCGAAAATGAACACCGATGTTAGAAACTTTGCGAAGACATGCTCACAATGTCAACGTGCTAAAGTACACCGCCACACACGAACTCCTGTAGGTACATTCAGGCTTCCAGATGCACGGTTTAACAATGTCTACTTGGACATCGTGGGACCACTACCACCTTCACGTGACTATCGCTACCTATTTACGTGTGTGGACCGGTTTACGAGGTGGCCGGAAGCAATGGCCATGAAAGACATCTCCGCGGAGACCGTAGCTCACACCTTCGTCACGATGTGGGTCAGCCGTTTCGGAGTGCCATCATCGATAACAACGGAAAGAGGTAGACAGTTTGAGAGCGATTTGTTCCGAAAACTGTCTTCCATACTCGGCACGAACCACATCAGGACGACAGCCTACCATCCATAATCGAATGGCTTAGTAGAACGATTCCACAAACAACTGAAAGCTGTGATTCGGGCGCACGACTCAACAGGGACATGGACCGAAATCCTTCCAGTGGTACTGTTAGGCATCCGGACCGCAGTCAAAGAGGACCTTCAGTGCAGTTCAGATGAATTGGTATATGGCACGACTCTTCGACTTCCCGGAGACTTTTTTCACACCGAAAACAAACAGCACTGGACAGACACAGATAATTACGCCAACCGACTACGCTTGACTCTAGAGAACATCCAACCAACCCCACCAAGAAAACAGTCGCGCAATGTTTTCGTGAGCCCTGACTTACTACACTGCACCCATGTATTTTTGCACAACGACAAGGTGAAGCGTCCCCTCCAGTGTCCTTATGACGGACCAAATTTTGTTATTGAACGTCACGAAAAAACAATGACTTTGTCCATACATGGCCGACAAGACGTCGTGTCAAAGGATCGACTTAAACCAGCTCATCTACCTAACAACGTGCAAGAGCTTTCCGAGAACTCCATCGCCGCCACACCAACAAGATCGCTCGTCTCATCGAGCTACTTGCTAGAGGGGGAACCATGTAGCAGCTCCTAGCGAAGCGCAGAAAAGGAAGACGAGAAACCTGCACGAGGCGCACAGCGCGGGCCAAAAGAGATCGGCTTCCAGGCTTCCAGCACCCGACATCGCTCCAAACGACTCTGTTTTAGTTTGGCCTGTAAATATGTAAATATGTAAAAAAATTAGCTGAAGGTGGATGCGCCCCCTTCAAGTTCAAGGAAGTGTCTAGAAAAATATCTCCTCAACCGATAGAGTTTGCAGCAAAAAACTGTCACAAGTACGCGCCTTCGGAAGTGCAGTGCGGGTGCTCATTTTCGTTGCGGCACTGGCATAGGTCCAGCGTCCCGCGTCAACTATTTTGCGTCAGCTGAGTTAATTTCTTCGTTTGCGCGTGTTGATGCCAATAAATGTGTCGGTTCCCGTAAAAGCGGCCTCTCTACTTTGCAAAAAGTGTTGTGTGTGTGCTTATACAGCCGGAAGTTAGTCTGCCACAGTGGGCGTCTGGTGCCTCAGCTGTAGAGCAATTTAGCCAGTGCGGTACAACCGCTAACCTGGGGTCTTTAACGTGCACCACGCAGTAGTAATACTTTCTGAATTGAGCAATTGTCGTGATTGCAACCATGGTTTCTGTATCAAGAAGGCAGCTACACAAGTAAGAATTTGCCTGCCGTCTGTCTGGAGGCCATCGGACGTTCGACTCGCATCAAGTTTTACCAGGTATATTAGCGTAACCTCGCTTGGAAATGCAAGTAACATTTAAGTTTTGCAGTGTACCTGACCCAGTAAAGTGAATATATTTAGGTCGCGGTTTACTTGTGCGTCACGACGCTCACTCACCTTGCACGTTGATGTCAAGTAAAACAATGAGAAGAGAGAAGCTGGAAGAACTGAATATTTCTTTTGCTGATTTTTTTAGACCTCTCGGCTGCTTTCGCCGCACATTGACAGACGCTCACGGATGCTTGTGTTGGATCGTGGCTGGTGCCTAATAGAACGCTAGAGCGCCGCTTTCACTGCCGCTTCTTGCGAGCGTTTCGGAAGTTTTTAGATGGAGGCGGAATAGCAGACGGACGAAGGCGTTAAGCAACGCCGAAGCGCAGCTTTCATGTCCGCATTTTATAGCCTCGTTCCACTAGAGCGACAAACACCGATTCTGGTCTGGTAACAAGGTACAGTTGTGTGTCGTTAGTACTGTCCGACTGTAGCAACAAAAATGACCGGCCAACTTATAGAACTGTCACATATATAAAAAAAAAACTCGACATGGCACCTATTTTTAAGTCACCGCCACTTCTCCTATGACACCACTTCCTGGTACCTTTAAATGCAATACAAGCTAGTAACCAAAAGAGAACCCAGTCTTTGCTTTTTACTGTTCGTAAACTCATCAAATACATTAAGGATCTCGCTGAGCGCAAACCCGCTCCCAAAACAAAAACAAAACAAAAGCGTCCAAGCTGAAGTATTACGAGAGACAACGAAGCAAAAAATAATTGAACGCTCGAAGCTGAGCTAGTTGGTTCATGCTTGTTAACGCGAAGGGGGATCATTGCGTGAGTGGACCGTCAATCGCGCTGCACCAGAAGGAACTGGTATACCTGCGAAGAGCCACACACTTGACAGGCACATGAAAGAAGAGGAAGAGTGGAAGACGAAGGTTCAGATATAGAAGAAGAGGAGGAATCTGTTTAGCGCATTATGTAGACTAAAGAAAAAGAAGATTTCATTAAAATAGTTGCTAGTCCAGCGGTGTGTCTGCCTTTTTTGTTCGTCTCTGTGTGTGTTTTCTTAAAACGTTCAGCTGACACTTCGACAAATAATTGAAGGCTCAAGTGCAGCTAACCACCGCGACAAGCAGCATTCTTCTCAATGTGCCACAAGACCTCCTCCTTCCAGGTTTGTTTTTCTTTTTTTTGTGTGTCTTTTATATATTATGGACGTTTCTCTCCGAAATGCTCCTGGTGCGACAGCGGGTGCCAATGTACGCGATTCGCCTCGACAGTACTCCCCCTCCCCGTCCTGAAGGGAGTCATTAGGGCATGGCGAACAATAAAAAAGTTAATCTGCGTGTTGGAAGGCCGTCAAAGGAGTGAAAGGACCAAACAACACGGTATTTTTCACCCTCTCCGATTTTTTGCGTCCTCTTGCATCAACACACGTTTTCGTCCACCAGAAGGTCGACGGGACATCGAAGGAAAAACTAGGTGGCGCATGCTACCGCCTCCATTTCAAGGTTAAATCCGCATCCACCTCTTCATTCATCAAGCACAGAGAAAGGTACAGTTTTTAGGGCTGTGATTTCGCCGCTCAAGTTCAGTTGAAGATAGGATCATATTAGAGTGGGTAACAGAGTGCAACAGATTTTCTGTTGCCTTTTCCCGTGTTTGGATACGATTTCCGAAAAGGCGGGCCCAAATTTGTATGTAGGCTACAAAGCGAAATTTGAACACCGTAGTACCGACACTTGGCCAAACAGTGCGTTCAAATTTCATAGACCGACACGCTGTTTACAAACAAGCCCGCGTTTGCCCACACCAGGTGTGGGCACTGCGCGTGCGCAGAAACCGAATTCGCGTGAAGTGAAGCGTGTGCGCATGTGCAGTGGCGTCGACAGCGCCACCACAGCTGTGTGACGTCATGGCCGCGTGTTGGTTTATAAAAGAATACATTGCACTTCAAAGATATTTCCTTTCCAAAAATATTTCCTTGCCACGATGAATTCAGCTAATATTTAGTTCGCGTGAATACCCCTCAATTAAAATTTCGAGCAAATGATGTGACACACTTTATAGTCATTGACAGCTTCAGAAACGTAGGGTGTGGCTTATTGTGGTAAACGTTTTGCTTCCCGATTGGTTCTTCGGCCTCATCTTCGGCCAAAGCTTCAACCTAATTGGCTGAAGAGCGATAATAAAATGCACGGAAGTCAAAATTCACCATGCCCTGTGTTCTTGAGACTCCCAGTGACAATAACATTTTAGACATGAACAAACAAACAACCAAACCGTTTGTTGCGAGAAAATATTGATTTTTGGGGTGGACTGAGAGGTATAGAAGTCGCGAATCTCATCTTGGTTTTAAAAGCGCACAAAAGACGAGGACAGAGTAAGAAACACAAACGACGGACGAGCGCTCAATCGCAACTGATAGGTTTTATTGGAACCTCAGAAAACACACACCCAAAAAAAAAAGCATCCCGCCCCCCCCCCCCCCCCCCCCCAGATCGCTCATGCGCACTGCAGCTCCTTGTTGTCAAACTACACATCTTAAAAACTGTAAAATCACGATGTTTACGTGTTGACACGTGTCGTTTTCTTTAGAAACGCCACCTCGGCCTCAGTCAGTGCAAGGGAGGATTGGGGGAGAGGGATGCATAAGCCAACCCTCCCTTGCACTGACTGAGGCCGAGTTGGCGTTTCTAAAGACAACGACACGTGTCAACACGTAAACATCGTGATTTTACAGTTTTTAAGATGTGTAGTTTGACAACAAGGAGCTGCAGTGCGCATGAGCGATCTGGGGGGGGGGGGGGGATGCTTTTCGTGTTTTCTGAGGTTCCAATAAAACCTATCAGTTGCGAGTGAGCGCTCGTCCGTCGTTTGAGTTTCTTACTCTGTCCTCGTCTTTTGTGCGCTTTTAAAACCAAGATGAATAACTACCAACTAGCCCAACTTTCCCCCCTTCTGTCGTGAATCTCGTTTACATACTTTGTGTGTGTGTGTTTACGTGTGCCAGTTATGACGCTCAATAAAAAGTAATAGAAGAACTTTCCGTAATTGGGAAAAAACCACTCCAGATTGCTAGGGCGAATAACAAAAACCGGCAAATCGCCAGAAACCTACCCATACACTCCCCACACCTATTCGTGCTCACACCTAACTATATCTTAACGCGCCCTTTCTGTTTCTATCCAAAGCCAGGATGGACGCCAAAGCCAGGTCGAGCCAATCCCCTGTTTACGAGCCGGACCAAAACTTTCTCTGTATGGATCAAGCGCGCGCACACACACATACACAAAGCAAAATAGGCACTCCATCGCCCCCGAAATCCTGCAGCTCCCCTTAGAGCCATGGGAACCAATCCACGACTGACCCTTCATCGATTTTCGAAAACACGCGTTGACGCGCGTCGAAAGTTGGCTATTCCTCGCGAGAAAAGTGGCACGGGCAAAGGGGGAGGGGGGGGGGGGGCAGCCAAAACTTTGCTAAGGGGGAGCAGCTCCCATGAAAAGCAGCAACCCCGCCCCATCCCCAAATGGCAGAGAAACGTAGGGGCGCGCTCCCTAAGACCCTTCATCCTCGTTCCTAATCCCGGGATTCTGTCTCTTTCTCTTTTTCTTCACATCTCTACTGTTTGTGGAACAAGCGTATACAGTAAATTTCAGATATAGTCGCAAAAGCCATTTTAATGTAAACTAGGAGCAGTTTCTTCGTGCGCTTTATTAATATTTCTGCTCACTAGCGCTAACAGAACGGAGGCATCTTTCTAGTTGTGGGGCGTATAGATTCTTTAGAGTAATAAAAAGGAATATATGTATTTTTTTTTCTAAGTTCGACGATTGTCACTAAAGTCATGGTTGGATGCATAGATCATGGAATAGCAAATGTGCGCAGTTCACATGTGTTTCTGTGTGTAAACGCATACCATTCGCGCCGACGTTTCGATAAGGAACTAAATTATACTCTTCTTTATTCCCTTCCCCATGAAGTCTCTGAGCGAAACGTAATAAGACTAGGGACATTAGAGAATATTTTATAGTTCATATTTCAGCCGATGTAACCAAAAATGTTTATGCGAAGATTCGGTAGTTGGTGACCAGACGTTTTGGAAGGAAACTCCATTGCATTTCTCACCCTGCGACATTAAGACACATTGTGAGGTTAGGGCAGTGACACCTCTGCTTCAAAAGTTGCCAACACTCGTCTGACCAGCAAAGAGGAAAAGCCTAAATTTAGGTAGGGTAGGTGGCGCAAGCTACCGCCCATGAACGGGTGTATGAAGAGTACCACCTGCCCGTTTGTCCATTTATCCGTTTTAATATTTGTTTGTAAAAAATGGGCCAATTAAAGAACTTCCCAGCCACGGAATATAAAAAATGGCCACATTTATGTGATTGTTCAGGCCATAATAATCTGATGTTATCATAGGCCGACGTAAATACGCCCAAGCCTAATATTATTGACAAAATATCGAATATAAGCTTACTATTAGTCGACTTGTAGTGAATTCATTTAGATAAATTGTTTTGCTACTGTCGTGTATGTCCAGGTTCATCCATAAGTAAATTTATATAAGAATCAGCTTGCCTGATGTAACCAGGAACAAAATTACTCACGTCTAGCCTTGTCATATATTAGCGTGGAGATTGAAATATAGGGCGCGGATTGTCCAGCTTGTTTTCCATAGATCTAGGTGTTTACCCAGCACAAGGCCTGTGGACTGGATTGTTTACGTCATCTTCCTTGATTGAGTGGCGTTCGGCTAGGAATCGTGTTAAATTCGTGCTTCAGTGAGAATTAGCGTTGGGCTAACTTAGCCGAGTGGCAGTAACATAAACAAATAATGTATGTTGCTGTTTTTCTAATGGGCGAAGTTCTAAAGTTAGCCTCACGGCGGTAAGAGAATAGTGTGTGTTCAAATACTTAAGGAAAAATAGGCAAGTTCAAAGTCGCCGGCGTCTGGCAGTCGGCAATTGAAACAAATTGCAACATATTTTCAAGCGATGATGTATTTCACTTCGACTGGACTCAAACTCACATAGTCATTTCGGGGATGAACACCATTCAATCTAAGTTTCAGCTTTCGACATACATCACAGGCTCCCTAAATTTTGCAGTGTTTCGTCTTGAGACTCTGTGCTCTCAATAGACAATCACACTACCCCATTCTACCCGTCAGTAAAACAAACACAAAAACACCTGCTTGTTTTTTTTAGCCATTGCTTACTACCTTTTATGTGCGTCACTTTACACACACTTCTAATATGTCTATTGCCCTTCTTGCAGCAACCTTGCTGCAACCCTGCATCTACATATGCCCCCCTTGTTCGCATATTGCCCTTCTTGCAGCAGGATGTCTTAGTGTCGCTGCAAGGCAGCGCCGAAAATACGAGGTATTGCAGCAAAACCTTAGTATTGTTAGTATTGTTGAAACACCTTCGTGTTGCTGCAACCGTGCATGTGCACGTGCTTGTCGTGTTTTCATGTTTCCCTCCTGGCGGTGTCTCCTCGCTTCAGAGCGACAAACAATAACACGAGCCACTAAGGACCGTGCAGCATTATAATATAAAGTTAGTGTAGAAGAACTTGTAATTGGTGCAAGCTGGTGAACGTTACGAAGAATGGTGCAAGGCGCACAAAAAAACTCGCACAAGGAAGAAGACACACAAACATACCTTTCTTTTAGTGTCCGTTGTCTTTCGCGCCTTGCAGCATGCTTTCTAATATAAAGCTATCGCTTTAAAAAGGCGACCACACAACCGCTGTGACAGCATGTGAAAGCACACAAAGCAGAACGGTGCCGACCGTATCTTCCATGCCCCTCTTCCCACCCCCGCCGCCCTCTCGTGCGAATAATAGGAACCCGGCGGGCAGCGAAGCCCCGCCGAGGGCTTGGCGGCGTCACAAAACGTTTCTCGCCAGCACGTCGCGAAGCTTAGTGTCGATCCGCCGCGGGGCTTAGCGCCTTTCGGCGAACTAGCGTGGAGCCGTAGCGCTGCGCTGCTCGGACCCCTCTCGCTAGTGGCGCCGAG
Source organism: Ixodes persulcatus (assembly GCA_013358835.2). Lineage (NCBI taxonomy): Eukaryota > Metazoa > Arthropoda > Arachnida > Ixodida > Ixodidae > Ixodes > Ixodes persulcatus. The sequence continues at coordinate 845,166 of JABSTQ010009088.1, forward strand.
CTGTGTCGAAAGTTCGCGTGACTGGTACTAGTTTGTTCCGCCCCAGAATTTTCCGAACAACTCTTCCCGCGGTGGCCCTGGTCGTATTGTCCGCCCCGAACTTTTCCGTCTTTAAAGCAGGCTTGTATGAAACAACTTTCGAAAACAAAAAGCAGCCTTGAAATAAGAGAAAACGTTTTTGGTAGAACACGTTTCTTGACGGGCGAACGAAAATCGCAGTTAGAGTCACTGTCAACTTAAGAAACATAGGGCATGGCGAATTCTGTGCACTTTGTTATGTTTTCGCAGTCAATCATGTTGCAGCACGAGCCGATAAGAATGAGGAACAACGAATCACGAAGCAAAAAATGAGGAAGCCCCCCTCCCCCCCCCCCCCTTTCCTCCCGGTTTTTTAGGAGTCAGAGACTGTAAAACCCATCACTGAAGGGTAATGAGAAAGCATTTTATTTTGGCATATAACTGCTAGTACAATGCCGTTTCATGTTGTATTGGTTTAACTGATTATTTAGGTATATTTCATTATTCCGCAGGAATTGTTTTTCCAACTACTAGCGTTCAATATGTGGCACTATTTGCACTAAAACAGCGTCGGCGTTTTGTTAAATTTACTTCGAAAGAATATTAGAGGGAATCTAAGTTAACCGTTTAGGCTAGTGCCCCAAATAAGTACTCTCTATCGCATTATAGACGTTTTTCATTGGACGACATATTTGAAGGGACTGTTCACAGCGCATGTTCGGGGAATGAGGTCTTATGTATGGTCTTCCAAGAAAGACAATCTTGAAGGTGCGCAAAGTGAGTGTTGGAAGCGTTGTGGAAGCCTGCCGTCAGCACGTGCTCAGCAGCAGCGAGATCAGCTATGGCCGCCAGATAATACCTCCTGTAAGTACGGCGTCTGGAACGCGTCTCCGACTGGAGTGTTTAGCGTCCCACCCCGCCCATACATCTAAAGTGGTCCCAAAGTGTCACAAAATGACGTCACAAAAGCCGGAGTGTCAGGCTGTTGTATGTCGCGATAATGGTGGTTGGTCGTGGAAATTCTGGCGAAAAGCACGCGCGGATGCGAGTGTCGCTGCCGTTGCGGCGCGTCACAGCTCCTGGCTGCCGAAGCTTTAACAAGGGAGATCGATTTAATTTTATATTGAATCACCGCAGACTGTAAGTTTGAGCGTGAAAAAAAATGTTTAGGCTCACCAAACCTAATTACTAACTAGTTACTACTTAGCGTGTATGTTGAGAAGGCCGTTTTACATAGGGTGGAATTTTTTACGCAGAATATTTAATGTAAGGCTGAATTCCAAACAAGCTCATAAGAGTCAGCTATATATCCCTATTACATGTTTACCAGGACTTTATATAAAACGTGTACAGTTTTTTGCTCAATTTTTTTTTCACTTGAAATGCTCAATTTTGTTATGTTCTCGCTCGAGACGTTTTATTGATCTATCAAAATGGTAATATTACTTCCCATAGGCATATGGAAAAAGTGAGGCATGTTTAATTTGGGATTCACTGCAATACGCTACCCCTTAGAGTAATGGTAAATTTTCCCGGAACAAAATTAAGTTCCCTGAGGGACCAGATGTCAACTGCCAGGTAGGCCCACTGTGGGCCCCACAAGGGCCTTCCTCGTGGTGCCCACGGGGGGCGTAGGTGCGCACGTGCGCTGCCCACTTACGCCTCCTGTGGGCCCCACGAGAGGAGGACCCTTGTGGGCTGTCGAAGTAGAACCACTGAGAGAGTCCCACGAAGAGAGCCTACGTGGGCTGCCCAAATAGGCTCCCCGTTGGTCCCCCCAGGCAGCCCAGGTGGGCTGTCTAAGGGCGCCCCACTCGGGCCCGAATTTCAAAACTGACATGGGGTCCACGTGGCTGTCCACGTTAAACACCCGTCGCCCCTCCTTTTGGGGCACACTTTGTGCTACATGGAATACCATTAATTTTATGTAACAATCGCTCAAATCTAGAAGAGAAAAAAAAAGGAGCCCGGATATCACTTCTTCGCACTAACAGTGTCGCGAAGCGTACACGAAGAAACTAGGGCTTAAAGAAAATTACAGTCCTACTTCGGCGTTTAGGCGTAAGGACTGACTCGGGGAGTTACCCAAGAAGTCTGTAGTGTCAAATTTTCCGCAGAACACTTGAGACAGCCAATCGAAGTAATCCGAAGCGAGAGCTCGGGAAATGAGGAGGTTGTAACACAGTTAAAACCTAGAAAAACAAAATCTGCTCTTGGACATTGAACATTGTGAAACGTCATTATCAGTGCCACAGCTCAGACTATTTCTTATATATTGTATACGACACTGCTGAACGTTAATTGTGAAACATAACGTATGCGCAACACTCATATCTTGGTAGGTTAAGCTGATTAGAAAGTTCAATGCCATTTTAGAATAAGTATTTTTTTTTCCTAACCTACGAGACTGATTTAGCTTTCTCAAGAGCAGCTCAAGTTCATCAACTTAAGAATAAATGAAGAAAAATTGATGTAAAAGTGCTTCATAAGTGTAGAAATATTGGACACTATTAAAGTCTGGAAATTAAGTTACGAAATTTGCTAACACAGCGTTTTTCCCAACTGCTCTGCAGTCAATTTTAGGCTTTATTAGAACAGTTGGACAAACCGGGTGTTTCTTTTTCCGAATAAATTTCCGTTCAAGATAAGAAATTAAACGACTTATTTCTTTTTTTTTTTTTTATTCTTTCCAACTAAATCCTTCTCGAAATTTATTTCCTACTGTCTTTTACTTTGTTGTTATTTTGTGAGATAGAAAAAAAAAAAACAATCTTTTTTCGCAACATTTGAAATTTTGTAAGTTTCATAATTAAACGTAAAAGCCGCAGTTTTTTTTGTTTTTTTTTTGTGATACGATAAATGTTTGTAACGTTAAACCCATCTTTTTTAAAACGTAAAGCATTACCGCAGAATGTGTTCAAGGCAGGATTTATAGCCTTGAGACTCACCAATTGTGGTATCTAAAACATAAAACTTTCAGTTGTCTTTACAATGGACTGCGTCGCAAGGCGACAATCAAAGCACTGACATCACCGGTAACCTGACGCCCTGCGCTAGCAGTGTGGCATTGGTCAACGTGGTTACAGTTATTTTTTATGTAAACACGTTGCCGCGAAAACGTGGTCACCCCATTGATGGGAGGAGTTGAAAACACGTTCCAGAATCCGTGTTTCTCGACTTTATACGAAAGATTGTATAAGAAGCGTTACTTGAAGTTAAGAAGCGCGCGCTGGAGGCGGGAGAGCTGAAACACCACTCTTACGTACTCACGTTGTCAGTTGGTAAAAGACAGTTAAACTCAATTTTGCGGCGCCTCTTCTTTTATTTTTCTCTCTCTCTGTTTCTACGGCGGCAGGCTAGCAGGCGTGCGAGTGAGGTTGTTTACCTATTTGCTTTGCTCCTCACGCCGCCGTGTGCACACCAATTTAAGTGCAAGTAAATTTCTTGTCACTTATCACTTTAGCCTAAGACCAGGACTGAAATCGAATGTCTGCGTTTCCTCAGCTACGGAGAGTAATAGCGTAGACATACTGTGGCAGGCCCAGGTCCCTCTGCCTAAACGTCTAACGTGAAATTTGTTTTGTCAGTTTCTGCGTGAATTTGTGACGTTTGTGTGGAACTTAATGTCTACTACTTATGCGCGCCTTTTTGTTTTCCGCATTATAATACGGACCTGGTGCATATTCTACGAGCCGTGCATAGTCCGCACGTGGTGCCAAATTCTAACGTAAACAAATATCATACAGAGCCCACCTTTGCGAAATCCTGCGGTATTATCTGACAGATAGCCTCGTGTTATACATAAATCATCATTAACATACTCTGTCATAAACAAAACGGATCCCGTCTCGTCATAATGACTAATAATTAAAAAAAAAAACAATTCCTGCATAGTCCGCACCTCTAGATATAGTCCTCACCGCGTAAAACATCAACTTTCGAACATGTATATTCCGAGAAATACACGGCACTCTAATGTAGACCTGTTGATTAGTACTACTGGGCCGGTGGCTATTGAAACAGAAAGGAAATCAAAGATCCATAAACAACAAAAAGAAGGATATATTTAGTTTAACGTTACGAGCGAAAGTCCCATTTCATTGAAAAAAAAAAAGAAGTTTTATTCGTCAAAATTGAAATCTTGTATGCAATAGGCTCGATTCATATTCTTCTAATTTGAACATTGTTCTTTCGCTGGCACAGAATGTGGTAAAGGCTTGTTTTCAACAGAAACTTGCGTCACACTCCTCCCAACGACATACGGGGTACGCAGGTAGCATCTTCGAAAACCCCGGCGCGCCGGACGTTTTTGCGAGGGTTCCCGGACCGCAAATAAGGCGCTATAATCGCAGCGTTATACAATTTTTGCTCGTAAAGAGGTGTTTACGTTTTTCATATTCGAAGCGCAAGTTTCGTCTGCTTCTTGAACAGGGATTGCAGTGGCGTCAGAACGCTGGGCTCTGATTGGCTCTGATTGAAGGATAGTGGGTAGACCTCAATGCTAGCTGCCTTGAGGTTTACTCACTATACTTCCAGTCGGAGCCAACAAGAGCTTGACACTCTGCCATCACCGCAACCCCTGCGCTGAAAGCAGACAAAACTTGCGCTCCAAATTGCCGATGCACTCATCGGCTGTCTCGAGGAAGGTGGCCCAATGAACAGCGCGCAGATGCCGCGTTGTTAAAGGCGCGCAGTTAGATTGCTCTTACTTGATGCAAAAGACGCAATTTTCGCCGCAGACATGATACCAAAATTATCTTCTATCACGCCTCACACATGTTTGAAGAATGTTTGCCTCATACACATTAATCGACCATGTTTTTGAGGTATGTTTGCATGACCGATGTGACAGAAATGTCATACAATGAAAACATACGCCTCAGACTGTGTTGTCAGACTGTCTTTTTTATGATATATTAAGAGTGTGACCGCGGTTTGAGCGTACGTATGCGTTTAAAAGCGATGGACTCGCGTTGGAATGCGTGGGGATGACACCTCTCTCTTTTTCTCAGGGAACGACGCTGGCCAAATTATACAAAAGGCAAATCAATATCTTGATAAGCTAAATGCCTGGACGATATTAAATTACTTAAAAATAAATGTAAATAAAACTAAAGCTGTTCTATTTAGATTACGTAATATAAAATGTACCTTTATGACTCTCCCTTCACTTGGTGGAAATGAAATAGATATAGTAGAAAATGTAAAAGTACTAGGAATAATATTTAATGAATACCTGTGTTGGGGCGAAACTGTGCAACAGATAAGTAATAAGCTATCGAACGTTGTTGGGGTTATATATAGATACCGTAATATGATTCCCATCTCTGTTAAGCTACTTATATGCAAGTCCCTTTTTTTTTACATATACTACAACTATTGCTTCTTAGTATGGGGTAACACGACTGCTACAAACCTTAAACTAATACATAATCTTAAAAAAAAAGCAATTCGAGGTTCAAGTCATGCAGCATACGATAGTCATACCAATCCATCATTTCATAAATTTAATATAGTACAAATTCCAAATCACCAAATCACCAAATCACAAACTTGCACTTTCCTACAAAAGGACTTTTAGACAGAACGAAAATATGTATCTATCAATTTCCCAACTTGAACTTAGACGAGCGAATTATCCAACTCGTTATGCTGAGATATGGATAGTGCCACATTCAAGAACAAACTATGGGAATCAGATGTTAAAATGTACCCTCCCCTATCTTCTGAATCGTTTTTATGAACTCTATATAGATATCTTCAGTATATCTGCCAAACAAATACGTTCACTTTTCGTCTCATGATTACTCCAATGTAAAAAAAAAAGGTTTAGTATTAACACGATTGTATGCGTTTTGCGCGTGTTGTTATATTTGACATACTTTTCCGTTTCTTTTTTTTCTTCCTCTTTGTTTACATTCGTCTTTTTAGCAATATAGATGATGTTGTCTTTCCCATGCTTGTGTCGTTAGGTTTATGTTTGTTCTTTCCTGGGCTGCTATGGGGGGCAGAGGCTAGTCAAGCAGCGTGTCAGTTGCTTTTTCCTCTGCCTCCTTTCTCTGATTCAGGGATAAATAAAGAATTTTGAATTTGAATTTGAATTTGAATTTGAATGCGGCAGGGAAATTTTGTACTTCGCTTGCCTCTGAGAGACACACCGGGTGATGATGCCGTCGTTCAAGACCACAACCGTGTGCAATGCGTTTTCTGTCGCGGTGTCTTACATTTTTTAGTTGTTTTTTTTTTCCTCCGAATGATGTCATATTTGAGGCCTCTAAAATCAATACAAAGCGTAAAGGCAACTGTTGGGTTGCGACCCAGTATTGTGTCTGACGGGCGCGTATGACGTGTTCAACAACCAACCAATCATACAATTAGCAGTAAGAATATCATTTGCGTACGCAATAACGACACCAAAATTGTGAATATCAAAGAGTTCACGTCTTTAAATTTAAAAGATCTTAAAAAGAGATACTCTAACATGACGTATGAAGCATTTATGCTAACAAAAAACGATAGGTTATAAACACTGCCTCCCTAAGCAACCCATGACATGGCCTATTATGCTCACGAATTGTGACTCTCCACTCGCCACTCGCCACTCCGAACGTTTTCTTTTCTTCGTTTTTACATTTCAGTGGCTATAGGTTTAAAAGATACTTAAAAACGTCTCATGACATCTAAAAACAGGTTAAGACATAACCACACATGTCCAGTTTATATATTCGGCCTTAAACATCCTTTTTGAGATACTATTGCAGCTGCATGTTCTAAAAAGGTAAATGCCAAAATACCTTTTAGCAAAACATTCTTTACTGCCAGCGGGGCAGAAAGCTACAAACAGTGAAAAAGAATATAAATATATAATCGGAAGCGATTGCCGAAGCACAACATCGTTCACCGGAATAAGTTAAAACGCATTCTCTCCAAGAACGCATTCTCTCCAAGAACATGTTTCGCAACACCTTATGGCTAGGGTATATATTTATTTCTGGTTTTTCTTCTCGTGGCCGCTTTTATTAGGCTCTTCCTGAACTCACTCGCTCTCTTTCAAAAACTATTCAATTCAAACACCCGCTTTAGTTGTCTGGTTTGAGATTACGAAAAAAAAAATGTAAAATATTTAATGAACGTATTATCGATGTACTGTGTCTGCACGGCAAATAAATACGGTTTAATTGATTATAAACCTAATGTTATAGTGGTGTCAATAAATTTGAATTGGTGGTTGGGGACCGAACGAATCTCAGTGTGCTAGCTAGGCCGCAAATGTCTGTCCTCTAACGCCAGACGAAACCTTTCGCAAAAAAGGTTTTGGAGCCAAAGTTTTGCGTCACTCTCTGCTTGGCGACTCGCTAAATCGGGAACAATGGGAACACCAAGACGACGTCCGATTTCGTAAGCCAGGTACTTCCCAAACCAAGACACGAACTCAAAAATAAAACGTGGAGTATTACAAGCTTCAGAAAAGAAAACAAAAAAGTAGAAGAACGACGAGCAGCGCGCAATTACTAGCTGGACACTGTCAAGCGTGCCGCAAAACGAAAGGCATCAGCATTCCATCCAAGGCTCATCACACGAGGAAGTCGAGTACATTGCGTCATCACTGGCTTAAGAAAGTGTGCATGTTTCTGTTTTTCTTTTTTTTTTATGCAGAATTCTGTTTTTACCGAAGCTACGCTTTATTTTACTTTGAAATGTGAAGCCCGCCACGGAAAACCACGGTCGAAGAAAGTTGGCCGGCTGCCATAAACCTGTGCCGTGGGCGCAACGTGACTGAGAAAGAAACAAAAAAAAAAAAAAACAGAAAAGGCAGAAAACAGGACTCCGCGACGCTTCGAAAAGACTTTCCCAGCTGCAAAAACTTTTGAGAAAAAAAAAAAAAACAAGAAAAAAAAAAAACTAATAAACGGGGGGAAAAAAATGAAAGTCGTTTACAACTCCCTGTAACGCCGAATTGGAGCGCAGCTCTTGAGGAAGAGGAGGGAAGGGTACTGAGGGGAGGGTAAACCCCTTCTCCCTTCTCCTCCCTTGTGATCCTGCCTGCTACTCCTCCTCCTCTCTTCCCCTCATGCTCCTCCTCCACCCCCTCCTTCTCCTTCACCTCCTCCTCATCCTTCCTTCTCCTCGTCCCCTCACGGAGGTCACGTGACCTCGGGGGGGGGGGGGGGAGTCACGTGACCTGGGGGGGTCACGTGCAACTCAGGTTGCATTCGATGCAAGTTGCGTGCAACCTGAATTGACTCATGTTGCATGCAACCCAGGTTGCATGCAACCTGAGTTGCATGCAACGCGCGGTTACGCCGACGGCGACGCCGCTCAAGCCGGAAACGGGCGCCTAAGAGCTGCGCTCTAAAAAGGGTTCGTAGTGATGTTAGCGTTTTGTGCCTGAAAGTCTGACACTCTAGTCACACGCCCCTTCGGTCCATATATGCATATGACGACGTTTGCAACCTCGTTTGAGAGCAACGTCAAAAGCAGTCTTGGGTAGTATCGCAATACTGTAACTCGGTACCTTTTAGAGCGAAGCTCTTAGGCGCCCGTTTCCGGCTTGAGCGTCGTCGGCGTCGCCGTCGGCGTAACCGCGCGGTGCATGATGGGTAAATTTCCCCGCTAAATTTAGCGGAAAATTTTCCCCGCTAAATTTAGCGGAAAATTTTCCCGCTAAATTTAGCGGAAAAATTTCCCCGCTAAATTTAGCGGAAAACTTTCTCCGCTAATTTTAGCGGAACATTTTCCCCGCTAAATCTAGCGGAAAATTTTCCCCACTAAATTTAGCGGAAAATTTTCCTCGCTAGATTTATTTAGCGGAAAATTTTCCCCGCTAAATTTAGCGGAAACATTTTCCCGCTAAAGGCGGAGGTCACGTGACCCCCCCCCCCCCTGTGCCTTCCCCTCCTCCTCAAGAGCTGCGCTCTAATTCGGCGTTACAGGTAGTTGTAAACGGCTTTCATTTTTTGGTAACTTTTAACTGTAACTTGATACATCTTTTTGAACTAACTGTAACGATAACATGAATACTTTTTGGAAAGTAACTAAGAAGTGTCTGCAAAAATACAGAAACTCTTCGCGATCATATCACTCTATTTTGTGAACGGTACAGTGGGTAAGACCATGTGCGGATGTTGGGCCCCACGTTAGACACGACCCAAATAAACAAGCTCTCAAAACCTTTTTTTGGCACAAAGTACAGACGGTTTTCATACTTTAGTTGTTTTTTTTTTTCCTTTTTCATCGCGCGGACGAACACATTTATAATTTACTTTATTTAAACACTTTTGTGCGTGACTGTCTCGCCCCGTCTTCACTACAGCCACTTAGAGTATCGGCATTCTGTTCCCCGATATTGTTGTGGGCGCCGCCAACTTGGTGCTCGTGCAGAGCTGGCGCAACTGCCGTTAGTCATGATTCAAAAGTGCGACTTCCTCACCTTAGATTCGGTGTTAGGAAATTCCTGTACCGCTTCGCTCCGTCGCGAATTGTTTAAACATTTGTGGAGGACAGAAAGGCGTTTACTGCAATCTCTGGTAAAGCTTCAGGTAACTGGCAACCAGGATTTTACGCCACTAGATGGGTTAGTGTTGTTACTCTGAAGCGTAGCTTATTCAGTGGCACTAGTCCTCACTTTCTCTGGACTCATCGAACACCCTCGCCTCTTCAACAAAGCGACAGAGCCACCTAGCGAAAACACGCGACGCGTCGACACCCAACAGTGAACTGTTTAACACCAAACGAGAGTCTATGTCGTCGGTGGCGCAGCAGCTGCGGATGTAGCCTTCTTTGAGAAACCCTGCTTCGACAAATGCGCCTGGTGCTTTGAGATCCTTCTTTCTCTTGTCGTTTCGACGACCACATCGCACTTGATTAAAGCGGAACGCATTCCGAGACTACTTTGTGTTGTTTTTATTAACTCCTTTCTTTACCTCGATTGATGCTAACGGTCATTTCCACTTAATTCAGTTACCATAGGGTTAGCCTTATCCTCCCCTGCCTATTATTGTAATGCACCCGTCTGTTTATCGGTACCTCCCTCTCCTGTCAGCTGAGAAAGGGGAATAAGAGAGTTGTTAAGAGAAAGAGGAAGGGAAAGAGAACTCCATAAGAAAAACGGAAAATATTTGCATGCTAACGAACTGTTATCGCTCAAACGAGAGGTTTTCATGAGTGACGAACGGCAGGTGTACCTGTGGCCCGGCTATGAACTGCTCTTTGACCTTGTTGAATATAGGGGCGATAAGTACACTGCTCGCTGCAAACATTCCAAAAGAGCATACGCATCCGGGAGGTCCTCTTCCTCCAACCTTCGCAAGCACCTCGGGGAGAGTTTCGACTTTAATTCCTAGACACTACCGCTAGGCATTGAGACGGAACGATGAAATACTGAAACCTGGACTGCGCTCTCTAGCCTCAACGACATTCCTACCATTAGGAAAGTTTGTTTACGCATGAATAGCAGACTGCCGTCCAGCGCACCCGTTGAGCGCCTCTTAGCAAGGGCCGCGATGTGCATCAAAAGGGCCAAGCTCAGTGATCTTTGAAAGACACTTGCTGCTGCGCTACAACATCAAGTATATAATTTATTATTCAGGCTATCTTGTATCAAAGCAGCAAACGCTTTGATTCAAAAAAGTCCTGCAACGGTAATAATATATATCTCAAAAAGTGAAATGAGAGTTTTCTGAGAGTTCCAAATAATCAATCGCAGTCATTGTATTTGGGTCAATGTCTTCATAGTTAAATAAAAAAAAATTAAAAAAAAAACGAAACTATCTTGAAAGTAGCTCAGACACATGACGAAGTAACTGTAACTGTAACGCGTTATTTTTATTTTAAAGCAATTGTAACTCTAATTAAATACATACTTTACGAACTGCATGTAACTGTAACTAATGACTTTTTAAAAGTAGCTTACCCAAGACTGGTCAAAAGTCTTCGTGACCAAGTGTCTTTTATAAACATTGCATTGTGACAATTTCGCTCGAAATTGACGAGGTGCACACATATATCCTGGCCAGCAATACAGGTCTGTAAACGCCACGCATATCGAGACTTGCGGTCTGTGGCCACTTCATATCGGACAGCCTGCCCTTCAAATTTATTAATAATAATATAATAAAAATGGTAAAAAATAATAATGATGATAATAATAATAACATAATTATTGATAATATTAATAACATAAATAATATTAATATTAATAGCTCCATTTCCATCGATTATAATGAGGAGCCCAAAAGGAAAAAAAGCTGCAGTAGACAACTAGACAGGTCTTCGATGCCTTACACTGGTCAACAGCAAGCATGCGTTGGAACAGGGACAAGGAAGGCAATTTCGGACATTTTTTTGGCGATTGAACTGGGTTCCAGGCACGTCTCAGGTCACGTTGCCCAAATTTCAGCCGAAACCAGTGCTTGTGTGCCGCTCAAATCAGTTAAACAGTCGCGTTAATAATCGTACCGGGATCGACTGGGGCGACGCCCCAAGAGTTGCGGGAGAAGCCAGGAGAAGCGGAGCTCACGTGACCGTTGCGGGGCCAAGAAGTGCGACGTCAATGGAGACGCGTCAGCGATTGGTCGAAACGAGAGACGTGCCCTCGGTCACGTTTTGGTTCGCGATTTTTAGCAATACTGTTCTAATTTCCGCTTGAATAACCATGAAAAGTATAAATCGGACCGGAAATGATTACTAAACCGTAAATAAAACAGCATAATTGTTTTCTTCTTTGCTACGCTGGACGCGAAATGGGCAACGAGCAACTATAAGCAAACAAAATAAAATAAAAAAAGAACACGCCGGAGGCGTTTGGTTTCGGTTTCAGATGTCGGTGTCGTGTTTACTTTGGGAACACGGTACTCGAAGAATTCTGCAAAATGGTAATCATGCCAAATTTGTGGGCGGTAGATGGCTGTTCCAACGGTCGACTAAAGACCAGTTTTTGTTAGGGCGACACTAGTTTTCAGGTGGGGGTTGTTGTTCGTGTTCTTTGACGACGAAAAGAGAGGACGTCCGACTTTGGTGAAAACCAAAATGGTGCTGTTTATTTTCTCCTTCTAGGGGAGCGTCCCCGGCGGAGGAACCGGTTCCCGGAACAGCTTGGTCGCTGCCGCTTTCCCCTCGGCATCTCCCCCACGTCCCTGTCCTTCGGCAACGCGCCGCTCTCGTCTCGCCCGTGCGAATGTTGCTCACTGCTTCGGAGCCTGCGGGCTGCTCGTTGCCGGCTGGGTGGTCTCCGTCGGGTGATGGCGGAGGCCGCCACGCACGTAATCCCGTTCCGTTGGTGTTAGGTCACTGAACGGATGCTCGAACTTGCTCGCGAAAGCGGCAATGTCGCCCATGTTGATAGATTCGACGAAACGACCGCGCCACCGCGCTGCTATAACCCACCGCGGTAACCAGAGCCTCGATCTCATAAATACTACCAATTCCGACTATTCACAATTGACGTCACTCCTTACGTCACCTCCGTTTTCGGAGGCCCAGAATTGAGAATGGAGATAGTTCAGTTTCAGTTTCTTCAGTTCTTTCGTAGTCAAAAAAATACGCGTGAAAAATGTCTACAAAAAAATTAGGCAGCGTGCTAGGTTCCCAAGAAGCCTTAGAACACCATTTACAAAAATCAAATAAAATCGTCTTCATTGTTTCTTTAAGTCTGAGTACTACTTCTTAATCTCTTAGTTGAATTGAGACCGCCTTGCAGCATTCACCTAACCTGCTGATGGCTCCGCATTTCAATACTGCCTCATTAAATTTAGGCTTACGGGTTGCCTTCGGAAATACAATGCCGAGCTTTTGAGCCAGCATTAATAGGTCGGGTCTTGCTAGCGCAGTGAGATTTGGCACTGCTTCTCGCTGAAATTACAAAGGCCACACGAACGCTAACCTTGACAGACTGCAGCTCCCAGTGACAACAAGAAATCTACAAGCTCACGAAACCAGGCGCCAGGCCGCTCCGGAAGTGCCCTCCGTGCCGCTGCCACCACTGCCACCAGGTGTTACTTTTTCGGTGGATTGCCGACGAAAGCAACGCGCAACTCTCCGCTGGAAGAACTATATGTTGTTAAAAATCAAAAGCTCGAACACTTGGTGTTTGCGCTTTTGATTTTTAACAATGTATAGCCAACTAGCCCAACAGTTCATTTTGAACTATATGTTTATTGCATTACCAGACTGGCCTTCTAAAGAGGCGGTGCAACGACATTTAATTGGAATTTTTTTTCACCTTTGACCAGTTTACTACCAATAGTGGGACCCCAGTATCCCCGCACGCAACGGAATTGATCTCAAAACCTCTTTTTGCTGTTCATTTTCAAGAATAAAAGCGAGCGCTTTATTGCAATTTCTTCGCAAAACTTGATGAAGTAGTCTTGATGGCGCAGTGTCCCCCAGAGACAATATACAAATTGTTATTTCTTTTTTTAATATATATATATATATATATATATATATATATATATATATATATATAAACGAACATATGCAGATGAACGACTTTACGGCTTGAAAAACTGAAAAACGGCACAAATTCGAGGGGTTTTTAAGCTTCGGTTTGCTATCGGAGCGCATCTAGGCCCCAACGGCACCGCGCCCCGTGGAGAAATAGTGCAACCAACCTCTGCTGCGCTGTCATCGCGCGACGCAGCAAAGGCTGGTTGCACTATCTCACCACGGGGTGCGGTACCGCCGTGGCCGAGATGCGCTCCGATAGCAAACTGAAACTTAAAAACCCGTCAAATTTGTGCGGTTTTTCAGAAAGCCGTAAAATGCTTCGTGTGCCTTGTGTCGTTCTGCAATTTGTTGATTTAGTGTTTTTCGACGATGCTGAGCAATTTTCTAATTGAAACCATGCCCTTAAACACAATATTAAAGAAGTTAATTACGCAAAAATAATTCACAACTTAATATCTCGGACTTTAATAATTTTCCTAAATGGGCCCCTGGCCAGGATAAAAACGACACAAGCCTTTTTTTGTTGCGATGAGTAGTTTTCGCAGGAGCGATTCGGCCTGAGTTCTCTGAAACACCCTGTATATATATACAGGGTGTTTCAGAGAACGCAGGCCAAATCGCTGCTGCGAGAAACTACTCATCGCAACGAAAAAAGGCTTGTGTCGTTTTGGTCCTGGGCCAGGAGCCCATTTAGGAAAATTATTAAAGTCCGAGATAATTAAGTTGTGAATTATTTTTGCGTAATTAACTTTTTTAATATTGTGTTTAAGGGCATGGTTTAAACTAGGAAATTGCTCAGCATTGTCAAAAAACATTAAATCAACAAATTGCAGAACGATAGAAGACACGCGAAGCATTTTACGGCTTTCTGAAAAACCGTACAAATTCGACGGGTTTTTAAGTTTCGGTTTGTTATCCGAGAGCATCTCAGCCCCGGCGGCACCGCGCCCCGTGAAGAGATAGTGCAATCAGCCTCTGCTGCGTCGCGCGATGTCTGCGCAGCAGAAGTTGGATGCGCTATCTCTCCACGGGGCGCGGTGCTGTCAGGCCCTAGATGCGCTCCGACAGCAAACCGAAACTTAAAAACCCATCGAATTCGTGCGGTTTTTCAGAGAGCCGTAAAATGCTTCACGTGCCTTCTATCGTTCTGCAATTTGTTGATTTAGTGTTTTTCGACGATGCTGAGCAATTTTCTAATTTAAACCATGCCCTTAAACACAATATTAACAAAAATTAATTACGCAAAAATAATTAATAACTTAATTACCCCGGACTTTAATAATTTTCCTGAATAGGCCCCTGTGCCAGGACCAAAACGCCACAAGCCTTTTCTCGTTGCGATGAGTAGTTTTCGCAGGAGCGATTTGGCCTGCGTTCTCTGAAACACCCCGTATATATATATATATATATATATATATATATATATATATATATATAACTGAGAAGAAAAATACCCTTGGTGAAAACAGCAACAACGAACGATTTAATCTTCGACGTTTCGGCCGGAGTCCGGCCTTCGTCAGGAAGAACTTTTACAGATGAACGCGGGTGGTATTTATACAATGCTACGGTCGAGTCCAAGTTTCAAAAACGGCGGGATGACGGTTGGAGTTTCCAAAGAAGCGTAGGGAGAGTTCCAGATGGGCAAACGTTTATACAATGCTACGGTCGGGTCCAAATTTTGGCGGGATGACGGTTGGAGCTTTGGTGAGAGGGAAGCGCAGGGCAGTTCGTATCCGGGTGAAGAAGCTTGACGGTCGGGGCCAAGTTTCAAGGACGGTGGGATGACGGTTGTAGCTTCTTGAGAAGGGGCGCAGGGTGACTTTGTGTCCTCGCGGGCAGGGGTGGCCTGAACGATAGCGTACAATAGACGAAAGTTAACGCGCAAACTAAAGTGCTGTCTCAAAAAAACAAAAAAAAAACTGCACGGTCACTTGTGTTGTTTCGTGAGGCATGCATGAGTCAGACCTGAAATGGAACAATGTTAAACCTAGAACAACAAAAAAATGAATATCAAAACCTGGAAATAATAGAGAAAAGTTGATGGTCCAGTTCCGGCCACAAACACAGTACCACTGCTAACAATAAGGTCTGGGACCTGAAAAATGTCCTTTCATCGCTGTTGCTATTCGTCTGTTAGCATTTTAATTGATGCCAGAGTACCGGGGCTTTCATTTGTTCCTTGTTTAATTGTGTTGAATCGGTAAATTAGGTAGGATTCACGCTGTTCGCGTTCGCGATTTGATTTAAATCCAGATTCTAGGAGCGTCACTGACAATTTATCAAATTGTCAGTGTCATCCGCTTTACACATTCGTACTCTCAAACCGAAATAAACTTCTTAGACGTCAACGTTAAAATAGACGAAGGTAACCTCGCCACGAGCCTGTACCGTAAGCCAACAGATCGACAGCAATACCTGCATTATCAAAGCGACCACCCACGCCATTGCAAGAACAGCATTCCCTATAGCCAAGCTAATTGTTTCAAACGAATTTGTTCCAAGGAGACAGATTTTGATGCGAGCAGCCAAAATTTAAAGTCAGTGCTAGAGAAACAAAAGTATCCACCCCGTATAATCGACGATGCAATCAGAAAAGCCCAGCAACTGAACCGAGCAGACCTTATCAGCCCGCGCCCCACGCAAAGCGACAGACAACGCACAAATCTATATATAACTTATAGCATCAACCATCCTAATGTAAATAATATCTTAAGACGACATTATTATATTCTCGAACAAAGCGAGCGCCTTAAACGCGCGTTTCCATCCGCCCCTGGGGTAGTCCACAGACGATCGCGTAACCTCAAAGACGCGCTAGTAAATTCTCGGATCAATTCATTGCCACCAACTAACGAATGTTGGCCTTGCATGCAATCAGGATGTCTGATCTGTAAACAGATGCAGCACACAAACACGGCCAGCAGCACGCACTCGCAGTTCTCGATCAAAATTAAAGGGCACTTAACATGTGCCTCGTCGAATGTCGTGTACTTATTCGAGTGTACGGTATGTAAAATGCAATACATAGGGCAGACAAGAACGGCATTTAGACTGCGCTTTAATAATCACAAATCTCACGCTTTAAATCTTCCGACATTGCTTCATTCCAAACATCTTGCTCTTCCAAAACACTCGTTTGATAAATTGTCAGTGACGCTCCTAGAATCTGGATTTAAATCAAATCGCGAACGCGAACAGCGTGAATCCTACCTAATTTACCGATTCAACACAATTAAACAAGGAATAAATGAAAGCCCCGGTACTCTGACATCAATTAAAATGCTAACAGACGAATAGCAACAGCGATGGAAGGACATATTTCAGGTCCCAGACCTTATTGTTAGCAGTGGTACTGTGTTTGTGGCCGGAACTGGACCATCAACTTTTCTATTTTATTTGCAGCTTTTGATATTCATTTTTTTGTTGTTCTAGGTTTAACATCGTTCCATTTCAGGTCTGACTCATGCATGCCCCACGAAACAACACAAATGACCGTGCCGTTTTTTTTTTTTTTGAGACAGCACTTTAGTTTTGCGCGTTAACTTTCGTCTATTGTACGCTATCGTTCAGGCCACCCTTAGCGAAAAGTCGTTCAGAATCAGTATACTAAAAGTGCACTGAAGTATACTAAAAGTATACTTTCAGTGTGGTCTTTGTACTGAATGTATACTTTAAGTGCACTTAAAGTGCACTTCCAGTAAAAATGGTTGTGGACTGAAAGTATACTCGTTCGTACAAAACCAGTACATGTAGTAGAATCGTAGTGCCCGCGGTAAAAAGTAGTTCGAAATCAGTATACAGGAAGTGCACTTAAGTATACTAAAGGTCTACTTTGAGTGCTTGCGGTCGGCATACTCAAATTATAGTAACGGATATATATATATATATATATATATATATATATATATATATATATATATATATATATATATATATATAAATATATAGTGCGATTTTTTAAGTTCAACACATTAAAAACACGGTAGATAGCCCGATGCCGTTTTCACAGGATATTTGTAGCCTCGGCGGACATTAGATGAGTAAACAAACGTCACAGTACGTTGTCTAATTAATTTTTTTAATTGACAGTGTAATTGACCATGATGAATTTTCAATTTTAAAGGGGCTATGAATAAACTCTCGCCCAACCGAAACAATTTGCGAAAAGGCGACGAGTTTTGAGTTATTCATAGCTCAAAGTCTGCCTTCCGTCGCCTGATCAAAAAACAGCGTGCTGGACAGAGCGCAGGATGTTATGCTTACGTAGTCACTTCAGACGCACCGTTTGAAATATGATGCTGAAGCATCCACCAAAAGCACGCTGTCAAAAAGGGGGTACGGGCCGTTCGTCGAAAGACAATTCGTAATAGGGCAACTCGTCGCAGGGCCGTTCGTCGCACAGGGCTATTCGTCATAGGGCAATTCGTCACTAGGACAACTTGTCGAAAACGGTGTTCTGAAATAGCGCTTTGTCTATACGGAACGAAAAGCGTCGCCGAAGGTATTATAACCCGACGCTATTCTTAGCATTGACCTATTTTTAAGTGTTCGGTAGCTTTGTTATTCAGCTTGTGTGCAGTATACTGTTAGAAAGATTAGTTTTTTTGTTTGGTTCAAAGTCGATAAACATCTTAGTTAACCTTGGAAGCACAATGTATAATGTTTTGAGGATTACTTCATTATCCACCTTCGAGTTGACAGTCTTTCTCTGGTTCCCCTACTGACAAAGGTTTCCATTCAGCTTAGCTTACAGGGTTTCGAAAAAGGATCTCGAAATGCGGCGCTTTGTCTATACGGAACGAAAAACGTCGCCGAAGGTATTATAACCCGACGCTATTCTTAGCATTGACATATTTTTAAGTGTTCGGTAGCTTTGTTATTCAGCTTGTGTGCAGTATCCTGTTTAGAAAGATTAGTCTCCTGTTTGGTTCTAAGTTGATAAACATCTTAGTTAACCTTGGAAGCACAATGTATAATGTTTTGAGGATTACTTCGTTATCCACCTTCGAGTTGACAGTCTTTCTCTGGTTCCCCTACTGACAAAGGTTTTCATTCAGCTTAGCTTACAGGGTTTCGAAGAAGGATCTGAAAATGTGGTTTCCAATGACTCATTCATGAATCGGCGGACTGCTATAAAATGTTTGGTTTCCCGTCAATCTTTGCAGTCGCCATGGAAATCATCCAGACGGAGAGAGGTGGGGAGATGCTACTTTTTCAGGGATTTTCATACACAGTCAACCGAAGAACTGAAACCGCTGTATACTGGATATGCCGGAAAAGAGAGAGCTGCAAAGCAAAAATAACAACCGATTTTTCTAAGCTTCAAATTTTGAAAGCGACGAACGACCACAGCCACGCTCCAGAACCGACCGAAATCAACTGTCTGAAGGTTCGATCAAAAATGAAGACGAGTGCAGGTGGGGACGCATAAGATTTACTTCGTTTTTCGTGATAGTTCTTATGATAAACTGCATTTGATAACATATGTATCTTTTTTTTTCAGTGGAAGGACGTGACCAAGCTCAGCATATTCTCTTGGACGCGGCTGCAAATATCACCGACAGCACTGCGTCACAACTGCCCTCTACGTCAACTCTACGCCGAACCATTCGAAGACAGAGGCAACGGGCAACATTTAATTATGCCCTCCCACCCTGCCGAGAGGACATCAAGCTCCCAAGAGAGTACACGGTGCGTA
Source organism: Ixodes persulcatus (assembly GCA_013358835.2). Lineage (NCBI taxonomy): Eukaryota > Metazoa > Arthropoda > Arachnida > Ixodida > Ixodidae > Ixodes > Ixodes persulcatus. Next base: position 864,331 of record JABSTQ010009088.1, read on the forward strand.
CATAAAACATTACGCGGTTGATTTACATGCCATATAACATTACCATTATGCGGTTTATTTACATGACATATTTGCTTGCAGGTGAACTGCAAGGAAGCGCCGTTTCTCTTGCACGACAGTGGCGAGGGCGACGTCAACCGGCTCATCCTATTTGCAACGCAACGCAACCTGGAGTGTTTGGGAGGTGCAAGCGCCTGGTTTTGTGATGGCACGTTCAAGGTGGTGCCCTTCCTCTTCTATCAACTCTACACCATACATGCGCTGAAGAACGGGATCACCGTGCCCATGGTGTACGGTTTACTTCCAAACAAATCTGAGTCAACGTACCGCAGGTAAGTTCCAATTATAATGTTGCCCTATTAGGTGTTATCTCAAGGTATTGCAAATGGCTGTGAAAACTCTACTACTTTTTCATCTTACCAGGTTGTTCACAGCCGTCGTTGACAACATAGGACCCTGCGCTGCACGGACCCTGTACACGGACTTCGAAATGGCCGCTATCAACGCCGCTCGTGACACTATTTCAGAGGTCCGAATTCAAGGATGTTGTTTCCATCTTGCCCAGTCTGTTTATCGGAAGCTTTGCGCCTTGGGTTTTCAAGCGCGTTACGCCACGGACGAGACATTTGCAGTAAAGGTCAGTCTCTTTTGGCCTGTAGAGTGTTGTTTCCTTTCCTGTATATATTGCTTATCAGTTTGTGTAGAGTTTCTAAACATTTTCCTTTTATTCCAGATGAAAATGCTCCCGGCTTTGGCATTCCTGCCTGCTGGGAACATTCCTGAAGCTTTTCAGGACATCATGGAATCATTTCCCCCTGAGGCGATTCAAGTAGCAGACTACTTTGAGGATGTTTACATCGGCCGACCGCGACGAAACGGGATCTGCTCCGCCCAGTTCCCTCCAAAAATGTGGTCCGTGCATGAGGCGACGTTGGGTGGAATGCCGCGGACCAACAACAGTGTGGAAGCATGGCACTACGGGCTACAGGTAATTTCTTTTATTGCCTTTTTCATGCCGCACACGCAATCGACAGTCTGTATGACTAAAGAGACGTTTGCTGAAGAGACTAAAGAGACCGTCCTTTAGACAAACATGCAGCAACTAGCCCAACAAATTTTATTGGACAGTTTGTATCTCGTGTTTATTTATAAAGCCCTCGATATCATTTTTTGCAGAGCAACGTAAGTTGTGCGTCACCTAATCTCTGGGCGTTCCTGGAGTCACTAAAAAAGGAGCAAGCTATGACGGAGCTGAAGCTCAGCCAAGCTGCAAGCGGGGTCGTTTCCACAAGGTTGTCGCGGAAGCGGGCCGGACACGACAGGCGACTTCGGGCCATCCTTCATCGCTATGACGGGACCAACAACTTGGATGTCGTCGAAGCATGTGCAAGAAGTATCTCTTTGTGAACACTGGTAAAGTGCTATCATTAATAAAACACTTGTATTTACGCACCTGAATGAGTACTCTCTTCTTATTAGTCACTAGGAGTGGTGCCAAGGTTGTTGTGGTCAAGACATTATTACGCAGTGCCTATAAAAATTAGTACAAACTAATTTCATGGGTGCGGGAAAAAATAAGTAAATAAAGGAAGAGGGACACTAGTAATTGCACTCACCTAAAAAAAACTATGCTGAATAAGCAACATAACCCATAAAAAGTATCAGAAAGAAATGTTTCACGAATTGTCATAGTGACGAACCGCCCTATGACATATTGCCCTATGTGACGAATAGCCCTGCTACCAGTTGTCGTGCGACGAATTGTCATTCGACGAACGGTCCTACACCCGTCAAAAAGGTGCAAGTTTGTTCATGCTGAATCCAACAGCACTTTATAAGGGTTTTAACTTCACTAGAAAATAAATAATGCATGGAACTCCAATATGAGAAGTTCTCAGTAACACAAACACACATGCCATTAGTGACATGCCATGTCAAAACCGCTAAGTCACTCTCCATTTTCACGGCCCTGCCGCGCGTGGTTCTTAAATTGGGGAAAGAAAGTGAAAAATTTGATAAAGAAATATCTCAAAGCCCCTTGCTGTTTCGTGAATAGTTTTGATTGGGTTACGCTCTAATAATGACTGCCTCTAAAACAGCAATAGAAAAAAGGTAACTTACGGATTTCAGTTAATTAATAAAAATGTTGCCACGGTTATCCACTCATGTAATGTCCGCTGAGTCGCACGACACAATGAAGACTGCATCAACGTGGCAGCAAGCCCCTTTTTTTTTTTTCTAAAAACCTGTTGATTAAAAAATATCACCGGGTATACAGCTGACATAATGTGACAAAGGGATGCTTCATTTCTCATTTCACTGCAGACCACGTGGTCCAAACGTTCCCCGGGGAAACGACCGGCACTGGTACTGTCAGAGCATACTTATGTCGCAAATGCAGCATGGACTATAGCCCTAAAACAAAAGCACAAATAGAAACGTTAGCTATATTGTACGCCACGGAAAGTAGCGTTATCTAACTTGTCAATAATTATTTTAGCTAGTCATTTCTACTATGTTTACCAATTGAAAATCTACTTTTATTGCAATGCTAGCTTTTATTTTCCCTGAACTGTATTTTTTACCTTTATTGAAGAATAAAAGTTTACTGTAAAAAACTGTTAGCACTATTCGGAAGCTAGACGATCGAGGGCAATCGCACCAAGTGTTTGATGCTGCTGATGCAAACGCATGCACATATCTTTGTTTTCAAAGTACACCGCCACTTCCGTGCTGCCTCATAGGCTATAGTAGACAAATAATGTTTGCAGGATGATCCAGTATTTTTGTAATGCAGGTCTCAGCTCACTAGACGCTGTTTCCGATATCTGCATCCACAGCAAGCAAAAGGACACGAGGCAAAGGAAACCACGGCTAATAACGGGGACATAAGATGCTCCACCTTACATAGTCACATGCAGCGAAAATCAACTTCTGAACTGCATAAGCGAAGTGGTGTTATGAATGGAAGCTCGCTCTGAAATTGGCTGGAGAAATCGGCGCCTTCATGTGACAACGTCAAGCTTTCACCGAAAGTGTTTCATTGTGTAGATTTAACGTGCAAACTCTAAGACACCTCAATTCACATGAAAAGAACTTGACAATTGCAACAACGAACACGTCAACACAGTGGATCGAGAGTTCCACGCTGCAAAACATCGACGTAAATTTTACGTGTCTTTCCCTCGCCAAAAAAAATCGGGCACGCTCATTGTTTCAAAATACGAGGTTGCCCTCATTATTCATTTGTCGCGAGAGCCGAGCCTTCCAGAAAAGCCGAAATCCCAGGAGTGCAAGCATGTGCAGATGAATCAGAATAGCCTTGGCGACGAAGGAGAAATTGTTTGATATAGTTTCGGTTTTACACTGAAGAAACCTAAAGTTTAGATAAAACCTAAGATTGACTAAATTTTTGTTAATTGTTTAAAAAATTGATACAGTGACATTATTATCATTAATATATATTGATTTGCTTAGTTTTGTCTTAAAAAAAAACAAAGAGCAAAAAAAGAGACTTTTGAAAACTGCGCATGACCATCGCTATTGCAATCAGCTTCCGTTCGGCCGCCGTTTCCCGTTGGAGTGCCGGAGGCTTCGAGCATCGCTCCCTTTTTACGTTTTAGCCATTTCAGCGGATATTTTAGATATCTTAGTTACGAATACCGTGTTCAAGAATAGCAAGCGATTACTGAGAGCTGGGAGACGCTGCGTCTTACCAACGCAAGTAAGTGGAGGACAGTCATAGCCGACTGGTGCAAGCCCCGGTGAGGAAGTTTCGTTTGTTTCTGCGTAGTGCGCCGCTGTTTCAAACTTTGTCCTGTACCGTGTACTTGCTAAGCTATGCTTGATTCTAACTATGCTCTACCCCGTGTTATTTCGTCATTTGAAAAGAGCGTATGTTCAAAATGTATGGCTCTCTCCGCAGAGTGAGAAAGATTCGCGTGCGGCGGAACAGAGGGCCAGCCGAGGGCCTGTTGGTGACACCGTCCTACGACGCTCGCCCGACGACGCTTTTGCGGATCGTTCTAGTGCAGTCTGACGGCAGATCAAGCAATCACAGGTCATGCTAGTTTTGACGTGTGGTCTCAACAGCCTCTCGCCAACGATTTGTTTCATAAAGCGGGAGCGAGAAAAACGTTACAAGAGCGAGCAGCATGATTTCTTGCCTGTGCTGATACCTGTGCCGTAGAGACGCGCAGTCTCTTTGCGTATGCCGAAGCGGCACGCTTTCTAAGTTTACGATTGCGTGATGTAAATAAATTGAGTTGAGATGTCACGTTTTTTAGTGGCGGTGAAAGCCGCTACAAAAAGCAGAGCAGTTAGAGAAAGTAAAAACGTGAAAAAATGCGAAAGGGACCTGAATATTCGATGCAGTTGAAAGACTACCTACTTACCAACTCGCCCAGTTATTCTTTGTCAAAGAATAATAGCCAATAGTAATAATTTAAATAAATGCCAATTTTTAATTGGTTACAAATTTGTAATTGATGCAGTACAACTTTACGCTGCTCAAGTGCTTTTATGATATCAGGTAATGTGTAAATGTATAGGATAGTTCATAGCAACCATTTATGTACGACACATTATATTGAATCTTTCCTCTAAAAGCTCGAAGTTAAGTGCAAATCATAAATTAAGCCGCACCACTGAATGTGTAATAGCATGTGACTTGTATGTATGTTCTCAGCAAAAGAAAAAGATGCATTCAAAAAGAGCTGATCATTTTGTTTCCTTTGTGTTAGAGCTTCTTTCAGGTACACGCAAAATGTGGGTGTCTAAGTCTAAAAGAGTGGAATTGACGTTTCCCGCAGGGCTGCAGGCCTGACTCAGTTTGGCTAGCAGGTTGCAACCTATGGCAACCTGCAGGGGACTGCATCACAAGAGTAAAAGTGACGTCCGCCCACTGATCTCTATTATGGGTGGCTGAATGGTGCATCGAGCAGACGGGTATGAAGCCACTGGAAGTAAGCGGCCTGTCCTGATAGCGAGTGCTTAACAGGCTTTTCGATTCTCCCGAGTGCTGGTTCGAACAGCGTTCAGGCGCTGGGTTTTTTCTTGTGTCATCCCAAGAGAGCCTGCTTGTTGCGGAGTAACAGTGCATGCGGACCCGAGAAGTCTCCTAGGAAACCATTCGATGTGAAAATTTTGAGATTCTATTTTTTCAAAAAGTGCATATGTCTCACGTTCAAATGTCTTGTTCTTGGTATTTCCTCCAGAACTAATCCCTGCAGCGCACTGAACAAATCAAATCCATCGCAATGGGGACTTTGCGAGCGCTTTGAAAGGTTTGAATGGCATAAACGACTTTATTTTCGCGAGCTCAATATTTCATACATTTTATGAAGTGTTAGTGTTGGGAATACTTTGCTGGTACAAAATTTCACAGTCAGGAGTAATGTTCAATGCATTCGTATCCATGGGGTTACTTTTTTGCAGGACCAATTTTAAGCAATTTCGATGAACTCGCAAAAACTAAGCCTTCGTAAAAATTTAGTAGTTTACAGTAGTACAATTAATCTTCAAACCAATATCGAATACCGTAATATACTAAACGTCTAAAATAAAATGTTAATATTAGTACAGCCCTGAAAATGTCCATTCTCGAATGTTTTCGTTTTGGCCTTCATTACCCGCAGGGGGCACCTGTGAAAGCAGGTGTTTGGTGAGTGGCGTCACCACGGACCCCGAGCCATGCGGGCTCGCCCGCCCACGTCTGGCTGTGCGTGGCTTTCCCGTGTCCGGGGAAAAGGGCATCCTGGTGGTTGAGCCGAGCCCGGGGTAGGTTTGGACCCTTCGGGGCCCCCCGGGCGAGGCAATACACCACTTCGGCCCCCGCTTCCCGTAGACGGGTGTCCTGGCTTGGCCCGACCAGGATGATTCAGTCAGTCGCCACTTCTACTATCCCCTCCCTTCTTTCACTCTTATCTTCTCCTCCTTTTCACTCTTCTCATTTCTCTTCTTTCCTTTTTCAACTCCTTTGGCGGCAAGGGCTAACCTTGGGTGGCGACAGACCCCTTGTCCAAAACCACACTTGGTTATAGTACCTGGGCAGTGCTAATAGTGTAACGGTTCCATCAAAGCCCTTTTTGTTATGGTCCGTTAACTATTCCCTTGTTGGGCTCCGTGGTGGGCGGCACACCACAGGTTCTGAACACTCTCCGCCTCTTAAGGCTCCCTCTCTCTCTAAACCCGGTTCCAGGCAGGCATCGAAACGGCCCTGTCCGAAACAAGTCATCGCCAAAGCACCAGAAACAGAACACTTTGTAAAGTTTTTTGTAGTTCACTCTGAAGACGATCAACGCCCTGCTGCCAAGTTGTCTCCGTTCATTGTTGCTAAAGTTTTTGAGCACTTGATCGGACACTCCTACCAAGCAAAAAAACTGCATTCTGGGGACCTTCTTGTTGAGGTCACCACGCAAGCACAAAGTGTGGCCATTCAGAAAATGAAAAGCATCCTCGAGACCTCAGTCACGGTAACGCCGCACAGGACGTTGAACACTGTACGTGGTGTCATCTCTGAAGAAGACCTCCTAGATGTAAGCGAGGATGAGATCCTTGAAGGCCTACAAAACTCGGGTGTCACTGCTGTAAAGCGGATTATACTTCGCCGCGAAGGTCAAGAGATCCCCTCAAAACATCTTATTCTTTCTTTCGAACGGCATAGTCTCCCAGCGACAGTGAAGGCAGGCTATCTGAACTGCCGTGTCCGTCCTTATGTGCCAAACCCCCAAAGGTGTTGCAGGTGACAACGGTTCGGGCATGGGTCCAGGAGCTGCCGTGGAAGAGAGATCTGCGCCAAGTGTGGCAGCAACGAACATGTCGCAGACATCTGTGAAAACACCGTGTGTTTCTCCAACTGCAAGGGCACCCATGCAGGGTGCCCTTGCAGGAGAAGGAGATCCTGAGTTCAAAAGCTAAAGAGAACATTACATACCTTGAGGCTAAGAAACGCTGGTCATTCCTTGCACAAGGTTCGTATGCCGACGTGGCGCGCCGGGGTCCTGCGCCACGAATGGAGTCGAGGGCAACCCAGGTCTTGCTCGAAGACCTGGCTGCCGTCCTCAGGACCCCAAAGCCTACCCAGGGGCAGCGGGCCACCTCTCTTCGCGGAGAGAGCTCGCGGGCTGCTCCCACGTCCCAAGACAGGCCAGCGCCTGCTGCGCCTGTACAGTCTGCACGGTCTCCTACCAGGGAGAAAAAGCGAGACTCTCGGCCTCACTCCCTGGAGAGACCGTCTGCAACTAAGGAGCTGCATGGGCCTCATGCAGCTTCTGTAACACAGAAGAAGGTGGAGCAGATGGAAGGGGTCGAATCCCTCCAAAGTACATCTGCCATCCTCCCGTCAGGTTCTGGTCGTGGTCAAGGGTTAGGATCGCGCAGCTCCGACCCTCCCAAGCCAGCAGGCAAGCCTGCTTGCGGAGCTCAGGAGAGCGGTGCTCCTGCCGTGTCCGCCTCCCCATCTACCCCTGGGTCTGACCAGGAGGAGGTGGAGTGGCAGAACCCCAAGACCAAACAAAAAACTAAAAAACCTGTGATCCCTCCGAAGTGATGACATTTCTTTTACTCTTCACCCGTGTGCTCATAATTTCATATTCTTATAATGGTTTCAGTGATAATGCAGTGGAACTGTCTTGGGCTCCTGAGTAACCTGGATGATGTGGAGTTTTTGCTGGAGGAACACAAGCCACGTGTGCTTTGCTTGCAAGAGACTCATTTAAACCCCAGCCACACCAACTTCCTCAGACGGTACCAGGTATTCCGGAAGGATCGTCCGTGCTCTGTCAGTTCTTCTGGAGGAGTTGCGGTGGTTCTCCCAAGAGAAGTGCCCTGTGTACAGGTCCCACTGTCTACCTCACTGGAAGTAGTGGCTGTACGGTTCATGCTTCACAAAGCTCTGACAGTGTGCTCTTTGTACCTACCACCATCCTTTACTTTGAAGTCCTCAGATTTTAATTCATTTTTAGACCAGCTTCCTGAGCCATTCCTTTTGATGGGCGATTTTAATTGTCACAACCCTCTATGGGGGAGCACACGTCATGACATCCGAGGGAAAATTATTGAGTCTGTCTTATTCTCGCGAACACTTTGTCTTTTTAACACTGGTGAGCCTACCTTTTTTAGCTGTCAACACCTTTCTTCATCATGCATTGATCTCTCTATTGGGACTGCCACACTTTTTCCTAACTTTTCATGGCATGTGGATCCTAACCCATATGGTAGCGACCATTTCCCCATTATTTTAAAGTGCACTGCTCCTTCATCCTCTCTCATGACACGTTCGCCACGCTGGAAAGTAGACCAGGCAAACTGGGCCATGTTTGAAAGTTCATCTGAGATTAACCCTGAAACGTTAGTTGGCTTGGATGTGAATGATGCCTGCAAATACCTTACTGCCTCTATAATTGAGGCAGCTCAGAAAGCTATTCCGCAGACTTCTACACGCCTTCCTGTTAAGCCGAAGCCTTGGTGGACTAAGGAGTGCAGTGAGACTCGAAAAAAACAAAATTGCTCATGGGATGTGCTACGCTGGTATCCGACCCCTCCTAATGTTTTAGCCTTCAAACAGGCTCGGGCGAAGGCTCGATATGTTCGTCGTCAATCAAAAAAGACGACATGGAAGAAATACACCTCATTCGTTAATAGTCACACCAGTGTAAAAGTTGTCTGGAAAAAAGTGCATAAGATTAATGGGGATTATCGAGCCTTCTCCATACCGCTTTTTGTTCTGCCAGGTGGTGTACTGCCTAGCCTTGAGCAGCAGGCCAATATTCTAGGGGAGCACTTTGCATCTGTATCAGGTTCATCGCATTACTCGGCAGCATTTTTAAAGCATAAAAGTGCTGTAGAGAAGAAGAGAATAAATTGTTCTGGAGGACTACGAGAACCCTATAATAGGCTATTTACTTTTCGAGAGTTACAGGCAGCGTTAAATAAAAGTAAAAATACGTCCCCGGGACCCGATCGAATTCACTACTGTATGCTCAAGTATTTGCATTCCAATACCCTGAAGGGACTTTTAAACTTTTTTAACCAGATCTGGAGAGAAGGTGTCTTCCCAGATTCTTGGAAAAGAGCTGAGGTTATCCCGCTCCTCAAGCAAGGAAAGGATGCATCATTACCCTCAAGTTACCGGCCCATAGCCCTCACCAGTGCCTTGGGGAAAACCTTTGAACGGATGGTAAACTCAAGATTGGTCCATTTTCTAGAGGAAAATAACCTCCTCGACAAGTTTCAGTGCGGTTTCCGTGCCCACAGATCAACGGTGGACCACCTAGTCCGACTTGAGAAAATTATTCGTGAGGCTTTTGTTAATAGACAGCATTGTGTTTCCGTCTTTTTTGATGTAGAGAAGGCTTACGACACAACATGGAGATATGGAATCTTGAACGATCTTGTCTCATATGGAATTCGTGGCCAAATGCTCTCACTCATCAAAAGCTTTTTGGAAGACAGATACTTTCACGTCAAGCTTGGTACAACCTTCTCTCGTAGTTTTGTCCAAGAGAATGGAGTTCCACAAGGTGGTGTCCTTAGCGTTACACTGTTTTTAATAAAAATGAACTCTATTGCAAGGTCTATCCCACAGTCACTTTCCTACACTCTTTACGTGGATGACTTGCAGATCTCTTGCTGTTCGTGCAACATTTCAGTCTGCGAGAGACAACTTCAGCTGGGAATTAATAGTCTGATGAGGTGGGCTGATGCCAATGGGTTTAGTTTTTCACCGGAGAAGTCAGTATGTGTCAACTTTTCATTACGTAGGGGCCTATCTTAGAGCCTAGTCTGACCTTAAGGGGTCAGGCAATTCCTGTTCGTAATGAACACAAATTCCTAGGAGTGATATTTGATAAAAAGTTTAATTTCCGTAGTCATATCCTTAACCTGAAACAGAAGTGCTCAAGGACAATAAACCTCCTAAAGGTGCTGTCACACAAGTCTTGGGGTAGCGATCGGGAATGCCTCCTTCGTCTCTATCGCTGCTTGGTCCGCTCAAAATTAGATTATGAATGCGTAGTATATGGATCCGCACGCCAATCTACCCTTCAGGTGTTGGACCCGATCCACCATCAAGGCCTGAGGCTTTCCACTGGTGCTTTTCGGACGTCCCGTATACCTAGCCTGTATGCTGAGTGTAATGAATATTCACTTGAAAAAAGACGATTTTATTTAGGGTTCCAGTATGTATTAAGAATTCGCTCTATCCCTTCTCATCCAATTCCAGAAGCAATCCAGGATTCTCGCTATGAAACTACATTCCAGAACAAGCCATCTGTCGTAGCCCCTTTTACGCAGAGAATTAAAGCATATTCACAGGCGTACAACCTTGACAGTTTCAGCCTAGTTGCTCAACTCCCACCTGCAGTAGCTCCTTGGGAGTGCATAGCACCCATAATCAATTTTAATTTGATTAAATATAATAAGCGACAAACTCCTGTTGCTGCCCTTCAACAGGAGTTTTCCCAGGTTGCTTATACGTACAGCAACTGTAGGAGCTTCTTCACAGATGGTACTAAGAGTGACTCTGTTGTTGGTTGTGCTGTTATAAGCGAGACATGGAAGGTTGTTAGACGTCTTGATGCCAGAGCCTCAATCTTTACTGCAGAAATATACGCTTTAATTTTAGCTGTTGAATTCATTTTAAAAAACTCTATCCAGTATTCTGTTATCTACTCTGACTCTCTCAGCGCATTAAAGGCGCTTGCTTCTTTGGAAGTATCAAAGAATACCTTCGTTACTAGGCTCCGGAAAATTGTGCACACTGCAGCAAAATCACACCTACACATCAATTTCTGTTGGGTGCCTAGTCATGTCGGTATTCAGGGAAATGAGGATGCTGATAGAGCTGCCAGTACGTGCATTGAGAGGCAAGTGGATATCAAGGACATTCCATACACTGATTACAAACACAGTCTTAAAAGAGCAATCCAGAAACACTGGCAGTTAGAATGGGACACTGAAATACACAACAAGCTTCATTGTGTGAAACCTACCCTGCGGGAATGGGCAAGTTGCCGACACAGGGAGCGCTTCTTTGAGGTGGTGCTCTGTCATCTGAGATTGGGACACACCCATCTCACGCATGGGTACCTCCTACGGGCAGAGGCAGCTCCGAAATGTGAATACTGTAACGAGTCGTTGAGTGTCATGCATATTCTGATCACATGTCCTAAGTACCATCACGAACGTACCACTTTTTTCTCTACCTTTTTCCGCAATCACGTCCCATTTCACCCGGCATTATTATTGGGTGACGAACCTCTTGTGCCGCACCATCAAGTCTTTAAGTTTTTAGATTGCATTGGCATCCTACATCGGCTATGAATTTTGGTTTGTTTTCATTTCTATTACGTTTGCCTGAAGATTACCGGTGGCAGAGAGCCGGCGATCTTGTATCGTCGGCACATTCTCCCATGCTCTCTAGTGTGAATGAAATTTCTTTAGAATGGCTCTGGTTAGTGGAGCATCGGTTTAAAATTTCTGGAGGCCTTAATAGGCCTGTACCTTGTAAAGTTTTAAGCATTCATTCCCCATAGTTTTAATATGGAAAAACCTACTATAGGTCTTTTCAGTATTGCCTTTAACATACCCTGTGTTTGGCACACTATGGCCTTAGTTGCCGCTGTGCCAATAAACACCTAATTTTCTTCTTCTTCTTCTTGGCCTTCATTAATCTATATGTGCTTAAAATGTAGCGGCTGCAACCTTGAATCTGAAAGAGTCTATTGTTTGTCACACATTTTCTTTATGGTGCCTAGGATTCTAGGTAAGACATGTTGTGCCCTGCAATGAAAAGTATTACCTGTAGCATAGCCCTGGGCATGCAAAGAAGGCACACCACCTATGTCTGAGATATCAGGCTTTCAAAATTGCTATTGTCCGATTTTCCTCACCCTTCTGTCAGGATGAAGTGGTTACTATCTTGCCTTCCTCACATAGTGGTCCTTTGAGCGAGTTATGTGGTGTTATAACATAGGGTGGCATAGGGTAATTTTCTCTTCTCTTTTTACGCAGGATGTAAAGGCACACCATCATCACAAAGGAGAGTGTACAGTGAGGCAGGCTCGGAAACTTGAATAAAGTGATAAGTAGGATTTCAATTTCTGTCTTATCAATTATGTGAAGAACACTGATCATAATGTTTGTATGTACATACTTTCAGTTGAAAAATGCAATGCATTTTTTCTTTATGGCTTTTCTCACACAGTTTCAGAAGACGCTGGTACGTCATTTTTATGAGGAATGTTTGGAAATAGAGCTGCCAAAGATTTCCTCGTCATTTTCACGTACATAGCCGCAAATCAAAATGACAACTCTCCAAGTCAATGTTGGAAAACGGCAGTACATTATTTTCACGAAGGAAGATTTGAAAATGATTCAATTGACATTTTCACGTCTATACTCGCAACTTAGAAACACTGTGCTTGTTTTTTGTTTTTTTTTGACAACTTTTTCCACATAATTTTATAACATGATTGTAAGTTATTTTGACGAGAAATGTTTGGAAATAGAGCTGCCAAGACTTTCCTCGGATATTTCCTGACTCATTTTTAAGAGTGCATCTCCCGATAATGGCACCTCTGCATTATCATCAATTAAGTGTTGTCAACGGTGTTTCTTAACATTTCACGAGAATGGAGCTATGTGTCATGAAATTTCACAAGTTGGAATCCAGCCGTTCAAAGAAACACCTTTGAAAAGTCAGCTTTTTAAATGCAGGCGCCGCTTTTTCTGGCCAATTTTAGACCGCTCTTTCCATTCCGAACGCCCGACATACACGGTGTCCCAGATAACTTGCACCATACTTAAAAAACACCGGAGCGCTCTGCAGGAGTGAAATCAACTGTCATTAGCAAGCGTCTTGCGAAAATGCAGATTTTTTTAATGCGCCATGGTTATCTAAATAACTACCATTAATCAGCTAACCTTTCAAATATTATTTTAAGGGCCAAGATGTCAATTGTAAAGTTGCAGGGCGCATTGAGAAACACCCAATTAAAGTGTTTGCAACATATTACGCTTTCGTGCTTTTTTCCGGCCTTCAAAGAACGCACATTCGCGGCGCGCCCGCGCGCCGTGATTGGGGAAGCGAATTGTCACGCGGTATTTTTTATATTTCGCGGGCGTTTTTTGAAGGCTAGGAAAAAGGAGCATGCAAAGTGCACCTTGTTGAAAATAGTTTAATGGGGTGTTTCTTAATGCGCTCTACAACTTTCCAATGCACACCTCGGCTTTTAAACGAAGATTTCAAAACTTAGCTTGTTAGTCTTAATTAAATAACTAGGCGCACTAAAACAATTGCCTGCACTTTCGCAAGAGACTTGCTAACAGCGTACAGTTGCTTTCACTCCCGCAGAACGCACCGGTACCTTTTTAAAGTTTGGTGCAAGTTATCTGGGACACCCCGCATATATCTACTAGTAGTGTAAATTTAGTGCACAAAAAGCGTACATGTAGTGTACTACATGTACACTTATATTATGCTAGATGTACACTCGATGTGCACTTTGGTATACTACATATGCACTTCTGCTATACTAAAAGTATACTATTTTGTTTCATAAAAGTGTGAAACTAGTACGATTTCAGTACATACCCTAAGTGCACTATTAGTATACATTCAGTATACTGATTTCGAACGACTTTTCGCTAAGGGCACCCCTGCCCGCCCGGACACAAAGTCACCCTGCGCCCCCTCTCAAGAAGCTACAACCGTCATCCCACCGTCCTTGAAACTTGGCCCCGGCCGTCAAGCTTCTTCACCCGGATACGAACTGCCCTGCGCTTCCCTCTCACCAAAGCTCCAACCGTCATCCCGCCAAAATTTGGACCCGACCGTAGCATTGTATAAACGTTTGCCCATCTGGAACTCTTCTTACGCTTCTTTGGAAACTCCAACCGTCATCCCGCCGTTTTTGAAACTTGGACTCGACCGTAGCATTGTATAAATACCACCCGCGTTCATCTGTAAAAGTTCTTCCTGACGAAGGCCGGACTCCGGCCGAAACGTCGAAGTTTAAATCATTCGTTGTTGCTGTTTTCACCAAGGGTTTTTTTCTTCTCAGTTATATAACCACGCCTTCGGCCTCCTGCCACCATGCCCATTATATATATATATATATATATATATATATATATATATATATATATATATATATATATATATAAGTGAAAGATGCGTACTGTCGGAGTTACTAATTCGAAGTTTATTACGACGTTTCGAGCGGGGACCGCTCTTCATCAGATGAAGAGCGGTCCCCGCTCGAAACGTCGTAATAAACTTCGAATTAGTAACTACGACAGTACGCATCTTTGACTTATTAACTTTTCCCGGTCCATTGTTTTTTTATTTACCTTACTTCACCTATATATATATATATATATATATATATATATATATATATATATATATATATATATATATATATATATATATATATATAAAAGCCGTGATTGCTTTATATTTGCGGTCTGTGCAAGTAAGTTATAAGGCCATAGGAACATTATGTTCTAAAGTGAATGCAACTAAAATGGGACTAATTAACAAAAATTCACTGATTACTGTTCTAATAAGACAATTTAGGACACACCTTTGTACTAAAGAAATTGAAAAAAACTTATTGCTGAAGGCCAGTCCAGTTCTTAAAAAATCCAGTGATGGAGACAGCAGTTGTGGTTATTCGATGTCAAATTTTGTTCTGGAGATATGTCGATACCGAAAACAAACGTTCGATGCCTGCCGGAAGGACAAACCTATTTTGATTCAGGAGGGTAACGTGTTAAAGCTGAAATATTTGCCACGATTCTGCGTCCCGGCGCGCCGCAGCTGTTTGCAGTCGGTGCTCCGTTGCTGCTGAAGTAAAACAATAAGCTACCTTAGCGGTTGCGACAAATTGCTTTGCTTTACTGCACGATGTCACTGAAAAACGTTTTTTTCTTCGACTAATTTGAAAACGTCGAAATTATCTATTCAAGCCACAAACGAATAATCTTGAAGTAACACTTTTAATTGCCCATAAAGTGAAGCAACGGACGCATGAGTATTTTTTGTACGAATAGCTGGTTTATTCGAACAGAAATCATAAAATTTCAGAGGTTATTTGGATCCTTTCATGATCATTGCAGAGTCGTAAATTGTGCTGCTCAGAACGTGGGCGGCTCCATGGCTTCGAGCTACTTTTTGTTCCGAGGTCTTCGACGCACGGGTGCTATGCAAACTCAGCTGTCCTGTCTTCGGTGTGCCACAGAACGAGCCTGCAATGACTTCCCCAGTGGGCTTTAGGTGTTCAGTCACTCAAAAAGTGAACATGGTACTAGCAGATGCTGAAACGAACGGTAATTCCCGACTGGCCAGACGGCTATACGCTGCTCATTTTCGGGATCATCGGTTTGCCCAGTTTTCGAGCATCTTCACAATGTTTTCGAAGACAGGTTCTGCACATCACAGAAGGCGAAGCCGCAGAAAGGCCGTTTCGTAAGTGGAAATGATGGAATTGACGTCCTCGCGTACGGGAATGTCCGCTCGCACGCCAGCACATGAGAGATGGGGCTTGAATGCGGCAGCAGCATCACGCCCGTCTGGAATGTATTACAGAAGCATAACCTGCATCCGTACCTTATGTTTCTACACCAAGACCTCAGTGAAGCGGATTTCGAGAAAAGGCTTGAGTTCTGTAACTGGGCTTCAATTAAAGCAAATGAAGACAATGACTTAAAAAAAGAAGTGATTTGAACCGATAAGCCATGAAAGCATCAGTTCCCCTGATCTGTCAACATCTGGTGCGGCATCCTCGGCAAGAATATGATTGGACTTTATTTTCTGGAAGGCAATCTCGCCGGCAGAAAGTACACATCCGTTGTCCTTCTAATGAATTCGACGATGACTTTGCCTGCGACCTGACAATTCAAGATCTACGATACACGTGGTTTTAGCGTAATATAAAACTATCGTCTCTTTTTCTCTGGCGCTAGAAGTTGGCTTTACAACAACATTCCAGATCGGTGATCCGTATATGCAGGACCAATGCTTTGGCCTCTGTGACAATATGAAGAGACTTGAACGATGAAGACGATGTAGTGGGAGTGCGCGCAGACATCCGCTCGTGGCAGAGGAACGAAGGCCGCCGAGAATGAACCCTACGCGACACGATTGAACCAGACAACAATTGTAATCCAAAACGGGTTAGTTTAATCAAAAGTAAAAAAAAAATAGTTACATGATTCAGGATCGAGCCGGTCACTCCTCCGACTGCCTCACGGCAACGCACACACTATAGTAATGGCGCACGCTTGCAGTTCCGGAATGTTTCAGAACAATTAATGTTTACTGCACTATCGATGACGCTAACACTCGACCATCGTAGCCATTTTTATTGTCCTCAGTTACGTAGTCCTTCGACGAGACAGGTTTGCGCTTCGGGCACCTTGACCGACGCTGAGTTGGTCGTGGTTTGTGTTTCGGTCTACAGAGCTTTCTTCACAACTGGGATTAGAACGACTCACTGCTTCCTCATCCCTGTCTGTAGGCGTGCAGTCATCTATGCCATCGATAGATGATTTCTTTTCTGAGGCGAGTTTAAAAAGCCTCAGCTGACCTTGCATGAGCGGTCGTCCTGTACTAGCTGTACATCGTGTGTTCGAAACGCATACTGGCTATGCTGTAGGTATCCGATGGTGGTACCTCCAGAAACGTGTAAGGTTCTCGGTACTTAGGTTGAAGCTTGGTTGACTCTCAACTTGAAACAGGACCTCGTTTCACCACCACCACGACACCTACCACGTCATGAAGGGCGTCATTGTGACTTTGGTCGTATCACGGTTTCGTGTTGGCCCGAGAGTTTAGAATTGCCTGTCTGGCTTCCTATCGCAGGTCGTGGATATCTACTTGATGTCCTGTCTAGAATGGTAACAGTTCTTGAGCACTGCTTCCCTAATGTGAACAGAGACACTTCCAAAAGTTCAAATGGTGAACGTCATGTTGTCTTGCTGACCGTACTGTTGGCTGATGTCAGCTTGCACTTTCTGCAGGTGATGGTCACAGTCATGTCGCGTTTCATACTGCGTTGAAGCTGCCACTGCGGGGATCAGTACTCGATTGATCCGTTCAACTTGACCATTCGCCTGGGGTTGCTGTGTCGAATCCAGCGCACGCTTAACTCCTCTTGTCATGCAATAGTTTTCAAGGGCTCTTGAGGTAAAACAGGTTCCTCGGTCAGTTATGATGCTTCGAGGTGCACCGCAGTCGCAGATAAACTCGTCTAGGAATCTTAGTGCATACTTGGTTTCTGTACTTGGGTAAGCAAACAGTCGGACAAACTTTACGAGGTTGTCAACTAACGCCAGCAGCACGTTGCTTCGCTGCGTACTTCTTGCAAACGGTCCCCGGTGATCTATGTGGAAAATCTCGAATGATCGTTGACCTCATCTTATGAAGTGCAGCTTCCCCTGCCCCTTAACACCTGGTGGCTTGATGAACAAGCGCTCGATGCATTGTCGAACATGCAACTTTACGTACGCTACATTCAGGGGGAACCAGAACTTTTCAGAGATTTTGGGCCACAATCTCATCAACAGCGAAGTGACCTCCAAAATCATGATGCCTCACCGTGAGAAACTTCCGCATAGTGCGTCGTACGGCGTCTGCCATCTTGCGCAGAACCTCGCGTTCAATTCATGATGCAGGGTATGGTGACCTCGTCACACGAGAGCTTCCTGGCTTTTCTTCGATCTTCAATTGTAATGATTCCGGCACATCCGAGTTCACTAATGTTCTGTGCAAAACAGGATCGGTGCTCGGTGAGAATCTTGCACAGCTCACATCTATCGTCTTCCGCTATAGGTGGGATCAACGTTGATTGATTTTACCCTTATTGTGGCGTGTATTTTATTTTGTTCCCTAGCTGCTCCATGCTGCAGCACAGGAGCTGCTGCAGAACGCTGCACTCATAAGGTACTTCGGGGTACGTAAGGTACGCATCATACTTAAGGTACATAAAGCACGCTGGACATATTATGTGCATAAGGTACTTGCTCCGTGCTGCAGCAGCTCTGGCTGAGCTGCTGCAGCACGCTGCACACATAAGGTACTTCGGGGACTATCGATAAAGACCCGTAACGCGACACTACATGTCCTTTCTTTAAAGTGACGTCGCGGTCCACAGCACACACAATTGTGATGTCGGTCTTGCCTTCTTTTACCTCGCAGAGAATGTCTAGCTCTCGACCTGTTAAAAAAACGTAGGCCCCCTCTGTTCTCTAGTTGTCTGTCGTAACTGTCACTCACTGGATGCAGTTCTTTTTGCACTATCACAGCATCCGATGTGCGAAGCACCACTTTATTGTTTTCCGCCTCAATGTTGTAAGTCCTGTTGAAATAAATGGCGACGCTCATCCACCAGCGCAGTTTGTCCGTCCTTCCATGATCAACACAAGGTAGGGATGGTTGATTATTTTGGTGCCTATAGCGGCGTCTCCTCCAGTGGAGACAACGTCTCCAACGACAGGCATAGAGACTTCGTCGATATCTTTTCCATTGCAATTAACCATGACATAGACCTTGCTCAGTGACATGTATTCGCAGCCAACTCCTTTGAGGGCTTCTCCGCGGCCTTGGTTATCTTTTCCGAAATGCTTGGCGCACTGTACCTTCATGACACTTTTGCTCCAGTCTCCGTAAGTACTTTAACAGGCTCTCCATCAATCTCAACTTCTTTTAACCTTTCTGGTGGACGCGCTTCTTCTCCACAACATACGGTGATCACTTGTGGAGCCGGTTCACGCTTGGGGCAATCTCTGGTGACATGGCCTTCTCCTCCACATCTCGCACACATTCGTGGTCGCAGAGGTTGATCAGTTTTTTGCGTAGTGTTCCAGTTGTTGACAATTATAACACTTGACGACAGGTGTCGTCGTTGCTCCGGTTTGAAGCGGCAAAGACGGCAGCTCTTTATTGAGGCTTGTTCATCACTTGCATGGCTTTCGGGTTAACAGCTGACGCGAACTTCGCATCTCGATTCTCCTAGAAGTGCGTGTAGCACCTTAGGTCGCGTAGGCAATTGTTGTCAGAGCAGTGCGTTCGGTTCCTTATCGCGTAGCTAAGATTTTCTCGAGAGATCATTCCCATGATGACCTTCTCTTTCGTTTCAGCGGCGTCTAGTCAAAACCAAACGCAGAGTTTTTTTGTTTTTTTTGCGACTGTGTGTTTTATGGCACGCGCCTTTCCTCTGGACTCGTACGTAGTTCCATGATCCCCCACTGTTCCTTCTTGGTAGGAGGGTGCACAAATGCGTCGTAAAACACAGATTCCCAGAAAGACCAGCTTTTGCACGCAGGGACCGTTGACTCTTGCCAATCGCGTGCCGATCCTGGCAGTTTTAGCGTCGCCACGGTGATCTCATCTTCGTCCCACCTTGGTAACTCGGCGATCTGAAGGAATTCCGTGGTCCACTGATTGGCCACGATTTCACCCTCAGGACCGGTGAACTTCGAGATCGCCGCCAGGCGCCCCTGTCCACTTGCATGGCGACATGCGCAAATGGTGGTTGACTCGGCTGCGACAGCGTTAGGTGCTTCAAGAGTTCTGGATTTTCGCGTAAAACTTGGGCCAGCTTTTCCACTACGGCCAGAGCACTCTCCTCAGCTTACGGGTCGGTTTTGACGTTTTTTTCGACATTGTAAGGTCACAATTTTAGTCGCTGGAAGTCTCGAGTTCAAGTTCTCAACGTAGTTGCTGACTGCGTCACACGTTGTTCTGATTAAGCCTGGGAGTGTTGACGCCTTGACCTCGTTGATACACCATCAAACGCGTCAGCGATCGATGTAGGGGAAGTTCATCATCCCACTTCTGATTGCAATCTAAAACGGGTTCACTTAATTAAAAACGAAGGAACATTAAAATGGTTACATGAATGAGGAGCGAGCCGGACACTTATGCGGCTGCCTCATGGCAACACACACACAATAGTAATGGCGTACGCTCACAGCTATGAAATGTTGGACAACAAGTGATATTTACTGCGCTAGCGATAATGCTAACACAAGCTAAGTCCCCGGCGAGCGTCGAAAGTCCTGTGGGGGCTGAAACCAGGCTTGCTTGAGATCTGCCGCCTACTCGCAATTATCACCATGAATAATCAACATATATTCTCAAGGCTGCCCTGTCCCCCAAGAACGTGCGCCACCTTGCAAGCGGAACATCTCTGACTGAAGTTTCGCGGACTTGTATATTCGCTTCTCCAGCTCGTTGCTCTCCTTCCAGCGGCGAAAACGGGAAGCTTCCTAGTGAGGGTCCTTCGGTTCTCTTACTCACCGGGCACGGTGGAACTGGTCGCGATCCTGTCTCGTGCAATGCAATTTCCTAATGCAAACAACACTATTCACTGTCTCAATGTAGTAATGCTGCCCGTATAGGATTGTACCTTTTTAGAGAGTTTTAGTATCGAGTATCAAAGCAAACGAAAGAGGTGTGCGTTTGCGTTAGAGTTGCGTCCTCCACGCTGCTCATCGTTGCCATGCGCCAATTCTAGACCGCAATATCGGTCTCCGCACACGCTCAGTGTGAATCACGGAACGCTAACGCAAACACCTTGCGATTGCGTTCGCTTGTTTACGCAATACTAAAAATCAATACTGCTTCACCCGTTTCCAACACCAACGAAACGTACTGCAGTGGGGAGATGTGCAAGCTGCTAACCGTTCCTTCGAACTGGAAAGGCATGCTGTAGGCAAAAGGAGGGCGCGTAAAAATTAAGTTAACTAAATATTCTGGGAAGATAGGTACCTAAAAAAATACTTATATCTGGCGACTTGTTTCCATTGATTTTAGAATATTTTTATTTTATAACTTCTTAACTAAAATGCTGCATTTGGAACCAGCGGGGATTATTTGCTCACGTTTGATTGCCGTACGTGTTTGCGCGCTTAAACTTAGATCCTGAGCAACAAATTATATTAGATCTTTAAAAAGCACTTATTAAACTATCTTAATTACATTATTGATACAAATTTGCTGCACTGTAGGCCCCCAATAAACGCCATGATTACAAAAAAATTTCCATTTAACTATAATAGTCTTTCCAGAAAGGTATATTTTTTATCATATGAAAACCTCTGAAATCGTTATCAAGATAGACAAAAAGTCAAACACTGGATGCAATATAAACTCCTACTAGTCACGCGTTGCTTTAGGAAACAGTCACACTTCTGCTGTCTGACTCAGATTGTGTCTATGGGCTTTTGTCGTAAGAACAGCATTTCTTAATTTATACGTTTTGAGAATATATTCTAAACTCATCGTCCGTGGCGACATTTTGTAAAAGTTGACTCGTTTTTGCTATTCTAGTGCTGAATATAATGTTAAAAAAATTAATAAAAAAAATTAATTAATCAATAAAAAAAAATTAATCAAAGCCCACAGAAGGGCCCGCATATCATTATTAAAAAAAAAACAATTATCTGAGCGAGAGAAGAAAGCAGGAACACAGAAATATTAGCATATATGTTTCCAACAAATACAATATCTATGTTGCCGCTAAGGTGTATGAAGGGCCTTCTGTTTAAAGGGACACTGAACTCTCCAAAATATTTGGAAGTGCGGGGATCGGACAAGTATATCACAAAATAAAATTTCCTCGAGCAACTTGTTTAGCTCAATAATTACGCTGCGAGAATATTTTGAGTTATGAAAGAATCCAGAATTAAAGCGTGCCTCCCTGAAGAAAATATTACAAAAACACCGTGTTTGTTTTGGGAATGAATAGATGACCTGCGCTCATAACGCCCTAGATTGCTCGAGTAAGCGGGAATAATTTGTGTCGCTCATTGAAGCCGGCACACCAGACAGGCTCAGCAACTGGAATACCGGCACGCATCTCCGACCCTCACTATAACCGCCATTTTGGAATAGGAGTTGCGCCACCGAAGGAAAAAAACGGCGTTCCTTTTTTCTCGTCCAGTGGGGTAATTTTTATTTTATTTCTAAGGTGGAAATTCTAGAAGTATACAAAAAATATCATTACGAAGACACAGGGCAGCCAACAGAGCGACTGGGACAATGTCTTATGTTTTGTATTTTTTTAAAAATCTTTTTTTTTTCTTTTCGCACACACCGCTTTGGAATTTTGAGTCATCATCCATTTTCCAACCAGCTTTTCAGAACGCTCAAGTTTACCCCCTTTATTTATTCATTTTTTTTTTTTTGGGGGGGGGGGGGTGGTACATAAAAGGTAAAGTCTACGTGACCATACCTCGGGACAATATGGACTTTAAGAAAAGAATCTTCGATACGTTTGCAGGCATCAGTCTCGAAATAATACAGCGTGCTTTGGGTCCATTGGAAAATGCGTTTAAGCATTTGTATTGTAGGTGAAGGCAGGCACTTCAAACATTTTCTTTTACCTTGCTTTTCAAAGAAAGCGATTCATTTATTATCGCTAAACGATAGTTTTGTGACTGAAAAAAAACAAACAAAAAAACAGTCTTACCCGTGGCCGATCTTATACGTATTGGATGGTTTTGGTAAGTAGTGATTAACCATCAGGCGTCGACACAAATGCCTAGAATTAAGCGCTTGTACCACAGTGAAACAAAAATGGGACGACATAGCGTAACGTGCTTCACTCAGTGTACGTTATCATTATAAATGATAAAACTATTAAAAAAAAAACACTGGGCGAACAGCCTTTATACATTTTTTTACGATAACTCACTGCTGCGACTAAGACCAGAACGCGATTAGAAACCTTGAACTAGAATACTAGGATAGGGCCAGCTTGAACTTGGGAGACGAGAAAACGTAAAAAACAGAGATAGAAGAAAGAGACAAAGATAGAGATACTGCTGGACTACCAACTAAGGATTTAAAGCTTCTTCCTCTTCTTGAACCTTAACTGTGTGCTTCTTCTTTTCTGCTCATCCTTAGAGCGCCATACAATCCAAGGATGAAATAAAATAAAATGAAATGAAATGAAATGAGAGCCACATGCATTCCACTCAAGCCCGTAACTTCAACTAGAATGCCACTAGGATTACAACTGTGACACCTCCTCGCATTCTGCACTGGACTACAAGGTGCTTAACATACTGTTTCAGCCGTTGACTCAGGATGCATGAGTGCCGCGTTATAGGAACGTCTTGCTCCCCACTTTTTCACCCTCATTTTGCGCTTCTTTTAATGGCAGTTCTTTTCTGCCATGGTTCCTTTCCGTGGTTGTGATTAGCCGCCTACTCGGTAGCAGTAGGTGAATGTGCGCGCCGGTTAGCCATCAGGCGTCGACGTAAATGCTTAGAATCACACGGTTGCACCACAATGAAACAGGCTAATGGAATGACAGAGCCTAACGTATTTCAAACAGTAAACGTTATCATCAGCAATGATAGAATATTATGAAAACACTGTTCGTGGCGCCACTTCCTAAAGCCTGACACCACATCTTTATTAGCGACTCTACGCGCGAGTTTTTTGTTTTTCCTCCCGGATAATGCGAACCTGACTCGCACCGATTATTATAACGTTTTTCATCGATATCGCGCAACGAAGCTTCTCGAGACCGTAAATATTTTATGGTTTAGTTCTCCAGCCGCGGAGCACCGACTGCAATCAGCTGCTGCGCGCTGTGACGCAAAATAGGGACGCAAAGTTTGTCACTTCCACGTGAACCTCCGTTGTCAAACGAGGGTTGTCTATCAGCGGGCGTAGCGCGTTTGTTTTTGGTATCGACAGATTTCCTGAACAAAATTTGGAAATTAATTACTCATACTGCGTTCTCATTACGGGATCTTTAAAAACTGGGCTGACCTCCAATATTGAATGTCTCCGTTTCTTCGATATAAACGTGTGCCCTAAAATGTCTAACTGAAATAGGATTAGTAAGTTTTTGTTAATGTTGCACTCTATTGCTTTGTCACCTCACAGAGTGTCTCGGCTCCCCCCTCCCCCCCCCTCAGCTCTAATCGTTCGTCGAGTCTGTCGCACGTTTCTCTCTCTCCCTCTCCTTCCACGTTATATATACTGGTTTGACTGAGGGAATAAATGCTGTCGCCAACTTTCCAGCTCGTCTGTCTAGCGCTGCCTCCAGCGCCGAGTGGCGTTGCTACAGTGCTGACGAGTACGGAACACACTCCCGCGGTCAAATAAGATCATGAAGCGGTTGACCGACAGACTGAATTGCAAAGGACAGCCATGGCTTAACGCCGGCTCCCTGAGTTTTACGAAGGCAAAGTGGATGTGTACCTCAATAAGGCGGAAGCCCACTTTGTTGCAAGCACCGTCACGGACTCAGCCAAGAAGAAATATCAGTGCTTGTGGCTTGACTAAGCACATAAACGATTGAAGCACCGGCTGGAAGGAGTAGCCCTCACAGTCCCAATTCCTTGATTACAAGAAAAGTTGTGAAAAGCCACAAATGAGTACTACGCAGTGTGCACGGACGGCTATTCCTGAACGACGACTTGAAGATTGGTGGAATAAGATCCACCTCAGGGGGCATTAAGATCTCCTCGCTCCCAGGCTTGGGCACGAACTTAGTTCGCGCTCGCCCGTTTCAAAGGGAACAAGCCGCATCCTCATCATCATCATCAGCAGGATCTCGTTAACTTTCTGGTTACTTAACTGAGGGTTTATTTTGTGTGGTCCTCGCTTGGTAACAGTCGGCTGCAGGACAGCTAGTGGATATTGATTCCTTTTTCAGTGCCCGAGGCAGCGGTACAAAAAGCAAAACATTTAGTCGGAAGAAAAATACCGAAAGAGGGACGTTTCTAACTCAGCTACTTTCTTTGCTTCCACGAATCCTCGTACACCCAGAAATCTAAGGCCCACTACAGCCATCACTGAACTTCCACAAAGAGACCTACAGTTACTACAAAACAACAGGTTACCAGACATCGAACGCACCCTTGTATTCCAAACATTGGCCACTTAAAAGATAACCAAAAATTAACCTTTATTCCATTTCCCCTTGTCCCCCACCTTCAAATTCAACAACGAATCCAACCTTTACGAAGAAGGACTTGTAGATTTTAAGACTGACCTTCCAAAAGACCTACCCTCTTCTTCACTTGCTCGTCTTGCGGACAGCAACGTCGAGAAGCGACTGTTGTTAAGTTTGAACAAGGGACTTTGTTTGACTAAAACGTGTGAGGTTGTAGTAAAACGCTCGTTCAATGATAGCAGTGCATTTGGCTCATCTGAATCGCCCACCACAGGCATGAATATGGTTAAAACCTGAGATTTGTAAAGGTGAATATATCAACAAATGAAACCCTGCTTCCGCTTCGTTTCGTCTTTTGGTGCCCTTCCATAACGGCATTCAAATTCTTATGTTGTCACTTAAAGAGACTAAGTAAAAAAAAAGCTCTACTTGATCTAACTAAATATGGCAACCAGAGAAATGCGCATGTAACGTATGTGTAACAATACATTCCATACTTAACTGTAACGGGAACGAGTTCCTTTTTTAAATATGGAACTTGTAACGGGAACGCGTTCCAAAAATCACAAGGAACGAGGAACGAGCTTTCGTTCCTTTTTTGAGGAACGTGTACAACATTGGTACTGCGTACCAAAGCGGCACGAGATAACCAAGTTCTTTAATCGCTGTCAGATTAAAAAGGATATTTATTCACATCTTCCTGGTGAAATCCGACGCATCGCGGACAGCGGCAACTTCGGCAGCGCCCTGGACCGGATGCTGAGAGACCGGGTTGTCTGTGGAGCGCGCTCAACCACCGTGCAGAAACAGATGCTTGCAAATAAAGATCTAACGCTAGAGGAAGCCGAAGCATTGTCAGTTTCGGCAGAAGCGGCGGAAAACGACGCAAAGAAAATAGCGTCGCATTTTACGCCAGTGCTAAAAGTAAGTACGCCGTCAAACATCGTCACACGGTAACGTAAAACGCTTTTCGTCAAGAGAGTGCGAGGCGATGTGAAAGCCCAAAGCACGATGACAACAGTTGTGGCTGGGCCGAGTCTTTACGCTATCGATGTGGGCGTCGCGGCCATCTGGCAAAGAAGTGCCGAAGTCGCGCTACGCCCAAGAACGAAGCCACCACTATAAGACATGTGAAGTCATTAGCTGCCACAGAGGCCACGTCAGTTGACGAAAGCGGTGATGAGGCGCACCTCTGGACTTTGGTATCGGCGAAGAAAAACAGCCTTTGACCTCCAATTCGCCGAACGTTCATCTCGGGCTGCGTGGAACTGTCGATGGAAGTGCATACCGGATAGACAGTGTGCGCCGTATCGCGGCAGCTTTTCGAGGAACATCGCAGCCATTGGCCGAGCCGAAAACCGTCACGCGTGAACTTAAGCTGTCGTGCTACATTGGAAGGTTGCCAGTGCTTGGCCAGCTTCAACTTTGTGCGCGCTACAAAAATGTGTTCGTGGACTGCTCGCTTACGGTGCTGGACTGTTCGGAACCAGGTCTCTGCGGCTGTGATCTACTGCCCAGCTGAACAACGCGGGGGTTCCTGTTCTGCAGCTGGCGGTGCCATATGCAGCATACAAGCCAGGAATGCAGCTCGAGACTAAACTCCATGTTTGCTGACTTTCAAGATGGTTTAGCCACTGACTCGGGCCTAATCAAGGGGGCTCCAGCAAGCCTACACCCGAAGGACGGAACTGGGCCGAAATTCTGTAATGCGAGTTCAATTCCTTACACACTTGGCGATAAGGTGTTACTAGGGTTGAACCGTTTAGTCTCCTTGGGTGTGTTGTCCCCTGTAACGCACTCGGAATCTGCTACGCCTTTAGTACCTGCACTTCAGGAAGATGGCAAGGTCAAAAAGATGGTAAAGTTGAACATTCTCAACTGCCCGTGATTCAAAACACGTTTGCGTGTTTAAGCGGCGGTGAGTTTTTCAGCACTCTTGATTTACATAATGCTTTTAATGAGGTGCCGTTGGACGAAGCCACCCAAAAACGCCGTGTTATCAATACCCAAAAAGGCTCATTTTGTTATAATCGACTTCTATTAGGTATTTCCACCACTCCGGCCGTTTAAAGCAAAAATGGACGCGGTACTGGGAGGACTACCACGCGTTCAAGAGTATCTGGACGACGTGCTTGTCGCGGAGAAGAGGGGTGAGAACGTAGAGTCACTGAGAAACGTGTTAAAGCGTTTCCGCGAACACTGTATTACAGTGATGTCTCGTTAATATGGACGCTTCCGTTCACCAAACAATTGTCCATAATGCGAGTTGTCCATATTAACGAGACAAAAATGCATGTATTTTCCCAGTTTGTCCCCAAAACTGGTGTCCATATAGCGGGGTATCCATATTAACGGGATCCATATTAACGAGACATGTGTACACTAGGGTGGGACAGGTGCATATTTTGGCAGCCAGTTTTTACCTATCTCGGTCATCGAATAGACCATTAAGTTCTTCATCCAACAGAAAAAAAGTGTGGAAGCCATCATGCGAGCACCTAGTCCGTGTAATAGTGATAACTAGAGTTCCACGGAATGTTGACGTTTTACTCCAGACTTTTGCAAAACATGTCAACTTTAATTTTCTCCTGCGTATCGACGAACGAAAAAAAAAACGCACGATGGCAGTGAAAACAAGCACAAAAAGACGCTGTAAACAACGCCAATTGTATGTTGAAAGATGACCAAATCCTTTTGCATTTCATTCTGTCGAAAGAATAAAAGTTGGTGCGTGATGCTTCTCCATACGGCGTAGGCGCAGTTTGGTTCCACACTGAAGGCAGTGTGCATAAGCCTGGATAATAATCTGTGGAGAAGGGGAACATGGAGGACAATCGAAAAACACTAATCTCTTCTTATTCTTGTCCAGCTCGCTTGCACCCTTGCAGTATATGCATAAACCAAATGGATTTCGTTCGAAAGCATTAGCACAAGCGAAACAAATTTATTCCAAACTGGAGCTAGAGGCCCAGGCACTTGTGTTTGGCGTGACAAACGTTCGGGATTTACTTTTAGGTCGAGAGCTTACCTTTGTTACCGACCACCAGCCACTCTTGGGCCGGCTCCGAGCGGACCTCCACACGCCACCAATGGCCGCCGCTCGCACCCAACGGTGGGAGCTATGCTTGGGTGGCTACCGCTACAAGTTGCAGTACGTGCTAGGGAGAAAGCTTCTGAATTCAGACTCCATTAGCAGACTTCCGCTTTAGTCAAAGGAACAGGCTACCGAAGGTGTGATCTCGGAATAAATGTGTGTGCTTTGGAAAGCATGAACGAGGGTGTGGTGACAAAGCAGGAAATAAAAGATCTTGCAGTCACTGACTCTATACTAGCTCTTGTCAAACACCACATACTTTATGGCTGACCTTGAGGCAGGAATTGTAAAAGGGTAGAAAACAGTGCAAAGAAAAAAGAAAAAAACGACACTGACAGAGAAGGTGTACACACACAGAGCGCTGACATTCAACAGTTGTTTTTGAAAAAGAATCCCACCGGCGTGGTCACATGCAATCCAATACGTCATATCATATCACATCACCTGACCATTACTTCAAAAACTGGTGATAAACACAAGTTCGCAGTCATAAAAACTTATCGAGGAAGCACTTACCGTGTTCCGGATACGGTCTACACAAGAGAGGGAGGTTGTTAGCTGACATGCCGAGTGCGTTCAAAGATCATGATAACGGTCTGAAGTTCACCAGAGAGGACCAGGTTGAAGCCGTGTTGCAGTTTTTAGACACTGTGCTATCTTTCTCCGAGTCTCATGTGTGTTGGAGGTACCACCTAGGTCAAAGAAGGGCGTTTTTCAGTACGATTCGAACCACTCAAAAGTTATAAAAAGGGGTATCATAACCATTAGTCTATACTGATCCCTAGCGCGGTCGTGGCCGCACAAAATAATTAGGAGATTTTGCGGGTAGACTAACAAATGCTTGGATGGTGGATACCCGAGCCGACTCCTGGTAGGTATAGCTGAGAGCCTCTTGAAGAGGGTGCGTATTCCGGGCGGTGGCATGGGTAGCAAGAGTACACAGAAACCTTTTGTAGTGCCCTACATTCAAAAGGTTGCGCTCAGGTTAAAAAATGTTGCACAACGGCACGGCGCTCCTGTGGTATTCTCGGCTTCCTTTAAGCTGGGACATTTGCGTGCGAGGGTGGACAGAGGTCGGACACATATTCCTGAATGTGCTAAGCGGCATACAATAAGGATGTTCCTTACGTGGCGGGGATGGTTTATTGCATCTCGCTGACTTGTAACAAGATATACATCGACCAAACAGGACGTTTTATAAATGATAGATTGCGGGAACATGCGTGTTCAATGAGGGATTCATTTTCAGGAAACTGTGCGGTACAATACGATAGTTGTCGGGATACTCCTGTTTTAATCGAGACCGAAATTCTCGGGAAGAATCGTCGACATAAGACTAGAGATATTACGGAAGCCTTTTTTTTTATGTCAATGAACAAAAATAAGCGTGTCTGTGCTTTCTCGATAAGTTTATATGACTGCAAACTGGCTTTAATCAGCAGTTTTTGACGCAATGGACAGGTGATGTGATGTGACGTATTTGTTTGTATGTGACCACGCCGGTGGGCGTCTTTTTTTCAAGATAAACAGTTGAAAGTCAGCTCTCTCTGTGTGTGCACCTCCTCTGTCCCTGTCATTTTTTACGCTGTTTGTTTTTTACCCTTTTACAGTGCTATACCAACTAGCCCAACTTACCACTGCGCTAGAAGCAGGAAGTTGGTGGCGCCGTCCTTGAAGCCTTTTCATGATAGTAAGCTGAATTTGTGGGTGGCGCACGAGCTGGTGTGCTGGGAAACACGAGTGAT
The DNA here is from genome assembly GCA_013358835.2 of Ixodes persulcatus. NCBI lineage: Eukaryota > Metazoa > Arthropoda > Arachnida > Ixodida > Ixodidae > Ixodes > Ixodes persulcatus. The sequence goes on from JABSTQ010009088.1 coordinate 894,093, forward strand.
TATACCGGACAAGGCCCAAGAGAGAATGCTGCAATTTCTGCGTGAAACGCATCAAGGTTCTTCGTCAATGAAAACGATTGCGCGGTCGATGTTTTGGTGGCCAAGCTAAGTCAATATACTGAAGAGCTATCATATCACTGCAGAAACTGCATAAGCACTTTTCCCATTTCAACAGCAGCTCCCACGGTAAATGGACCGTATACCGAAGAGGCGTGAGCTTGTGTACATATAGATTTTGCTGGGCAGTTATCAGGAAAGATCGTACTCATTGACGTGAATTCCCACACTAGATGAATCGAAACGATGCCCATAAACCACGCCAAAAACAAGAAGCACGATCAGTTGCCTACGAAGCATTTTCGGTCGATTTGGCGTACCGCGCATCGTAGTTTCAAATAATGAAACGCAATTCACAAGGGAAGAGTTTGCTACATTTCTGAAAAGGAAGAACTTTACACACCTCAAGACAGCTTTGTACCATCCTTAATCTAACGGAGCGCCGGAAAGGGTGGTTCAAACAATAAAGGTTGGCCTCCGTAAAATGAAAGGGAAAATAGAAGAGGTTCTGATGCTGTTATTAAGGATACGCCAGGGGCTCGAATGGTGTCCGTGGAAACTTCTACGACTATGGTTCGACACCACATCGACAAACGGCGCCCTCGTAACGAAACAACGGCAAGAAAGCCACCGAAAATTGTCGTTGGTACACCACCGAGTCAGACACCGAGTTTTTCAGCGCCACCGGAACAAGTATCGGCCCCCGCTGCTACAGACCTCGACGGGGAGAGGCTTACTCAGCGGTCTCTGGAAGACAAGAATAATACGCTACCATAACCGTCGGCGACACAACCTAATGTCGTCTCAGAGCAACCGCTTCGGTGAACAACGAGGGCGCGCAAGCCGTTGCGACGTTTCCGTTTTTAGAAGAAAGAAGTGTTGCACTTTATTGCTTTGTCACCTCACGCAGCGTGTCGGCTCCCCCCTTTTCCCGACCCTCCCCCCTCCACTCTAATCCTTTCACGAGACACTCGCACGTCTCGCTCTCCCTCTCTCCCTCCTCCCTTTACTTCGCTCTACCTCTATGTTTTATATACTGGTTTGACTGAGGGAGTAAACGTGCTGGGGTCAACCTACAAGCATGTCTCTCTAGCGAGGCTTCCGGCGCACTGTGGCTTTGCTACAGTTAATTAGTCGCATTTTAGTTGCATTCTCTTTTGAACTTAATGTTCGCCTGGCCGTATTACCCACTTGAATAGACAACGTTCGTGAGGCCTTCACGTTTTTTTTAATGTATATGATAAAAATCAAAAGAAACTTGCAGAGTCCCCCATTGGCGATATTGGGATGCGGCTCATAGACTGGACCCGACCATTGAGTGAGCACTCGATTTGTGACCGCTATAATGAATAGCTTGACAAGCATTCAGGTAATGAATCGTGCCCAGTCGCTTCAATTACGGTAATAGCCGAACCTTAAGAAATTATAGAACACCGCGCGTGCCCAGCGCTTTGCAAGCCCCAGCGAGTGGCTATGATAAATTATGGCTACGTTTACATGAATGCAATCGAATTGAGCAGCGGCCATTCACATGTACGCAGCCTACCTTTCTTTTCTGCTTATTTGGCCAGAAATGCGTCGCGGTTAAACCCGGATGTTAAAGGAATAGTCATATAATTCTTAAGATGAATGTCGAAATAGCCACTGCCATGTATAAACTTTTGCAAGTACGGTCTCGGGGGTGACTATCTTGCTGCAGGCGTGCATAGATCGTCTGATAGTCGAGCCCTTCTACGGCGTGCCCAAGGTTGCCAGATTGGCGCAATAACGTGGATGGATGGATGCTAATGACTGTGCACTTTATAACTGGTCGTAGGTTGCGCCACCTGAACTAGAAAATAAAAACAAAGTATGATTCCTCCCTTCGCCCTTCTATGCCAGTTTGCTTCCTCTATGGAATATGTTGTAACTATCGCCAGGCAGTGTGGGATATTGCCAGGATGACATTTGAGAGATCGGACAAAAGAACTAAAGACATCACTTCCCGCCTCCTCCCCCTGGCGAGGGAGTGGCGAATTCTCCTCTCGTCAAAGCTTGTTCGTGTTTCCCCAGTACCTGGTCCACTGGGAGACAAGGTTCAAACTTACGACAGGAGCCACGTGGGAGGGAGTCTCATTTGTCCTCTGTCCCCAGCTGTGTTAGTTAGTTGTGCGTCATTCAATTCTACCTCTATATTTACACCACTCTTCCAATCTCCTCTTTCATTCTTTCATTCTCGTCTGCAAACCCCAACGCTCTGGCTAAATTCGTCGCTTCCTCCGGGAGGGTGGGGGCAAGCCTTGAGCACGTCAGTACATGCTCTATTGCAGGGGTGGCCAGGCTGCGGCTCGCGAGCCGCATGCGGCTCTTCGCATGTTGAAGTGCAGCTCGCGGCTCCCTCCTCTCCCCCACTCCTCCCCCGCCTACCTCCCGGCCACACTACCACTTCTCCAAAAAGACAAATGGAACGCGTTTTAAATCGAAAGACAGGTTGCGGTCTGGTAGTCTTGTGCTACTGCTACCTTACGTACAGTTGGACTGCTTTTGACTCGGATAGATTGAAAGTAGTTCGAGCTTGGTTTATTGCTCTGGACAAAAGCTTGCCCCCCCCCCCCCCCCCCCGGCTCTTGGAAGTTTCGTAGTTTTGTTTTGCGGCTCTGAGGCCGGGTCAGCCTGGCCACCCCTGCTCTATTGTCTCGTCTTCCTATTGGCATATGGCACACCCCGTATCCACTTACTTATATTTTGTTTTGTATGTCCTAGTTCTAGATACTCCTGTTCCAGTTTAAAATAACAACGAGCTCACCCGTGGATTATCACACCAATGTACTTTCCTTATGTAATGTTTTCTTCCCCCATGCATGGTTCAACTTGGTTTTTCCTGTATTCTTCCTTCCCACATTTGTCTTCGGCCTCTTTTACTTCCTTTTCCACAGGGGTAGTCTGTTCTGTCCCAGCACTTGACTTTTGGTACATTAATTACAGCTTTTAGGTTCGGTTTGTCCGTTTTGTGTTCAGGCTTTTTCTATATAGATGCTCGTATACCTTTCTCGCCTTGCGCGTAGCCTCAATAGCGTCTAGATCTTTTTAAATTTTCAACTTACTGATAGTCTCTAACCTTGAAAGACGCCCAGCACATGTCTTTCTGCAGTCCTTCGTTTGGTGTATTACCATGCGTCCCCAGTGCCAGTCTGCTCACGCTCCTCTACTGGGTCTCTAAACTCGACTGAACCTCAGGTTTTGTGCATAATACCGCATTGCCTGAAGACAACCCCCGCACTTTGACTCGTCTCCATATTCCCCTAACAAATTCATATCTTGTTGGAATTACATAGTGTCCTGGGCTTCATAATTGCTGAGTTCCTTTTTCTTTTCTTTAGCATATTTTCTTCCTGTCAGCCATACTCCTAGATATTTATACTTGTCTACGTTTCTGTTCAAACTTCTCAAATTTTCAGCGCGTCCCCCTTTTTTTTATAGGTCATTATTCCCGACTTGTCGCAACTGAATTTTAGGAAAGATAATTTCGAAAAATTTCCTTTCTTTCCGGAGCTCTTAATCAGCTCCTGCAACTTATTACGGCTATCTGCTAACAGTGGAATGTCATCTGCCCAGAACATTCCTGGTATAATTTGATTTACTTTCCCCTCTTTTCACATAGAACGTAACATTTTCCCTCCACGGTGTCCTCACTAGCGTTTGAAGCATGGCCTCCTGCAACCCTAATTAAAATCCGTCTATGGGGCCTACTCGCCTTTCTGAAATGTTTTGACGTACCCTTTTAAACTAAATGAACTCCTATAAAGAGAGTAAGAGACCCGTCATAATTTATTGAGAGGCCTGTATACCAATTCTTTTGGTAAAACCACAGCACTCATCAAAGTCGTTTTAACGTTTCTGTGCGAGAGATGAAGTGACCCTTCGGGGTAAATGCGTCGGGGAAGCCGCTTGGCAAAATTTGTACGGGGCGGCCCGAACGAGCGTTGGAAATCGAGAAGACGTTCCCCCGTCCCTTACTGTTGTGTTTGTGTGTTCTGTGCATGTGTTTCGAAAGCTGCACTAGAAAGAGAGAGGGAGAGAGAGATGGCGTTTCTCCGATGCCCAAGAACACCGAGTCCTCGCTCCCGAAAGAGAGAGGGTGTGTGAGGCAATGTGTGTGAGGCAATGCTATTTTTTCGAAGATAAACTGCTTTAGTCAGACGAGATACAGGCTTCGTCGGAAGCTGGTCCCCCCGATTTTTCTCCGACAACGAGTGAAAACTCAATGCGGCACAACCAGCTGACGCTTAGTGTCGGCTTCCCGTTTCATGCGTGGGACCTATCTTCTAGAGCAGCTGGGTGTGAGGATCAAGAAGGTCACTCGGTGCCTTGTTTCTTGCGCCTCTTCGTCCGTCCGGCTTCAGAAGCATTCAGCGATTGAAAAAAGACACCAGAGACGCCACCGCGACGCCACCATCTGACGACACCGTGACTGTGGTTAGGATCTTTTTACGGCGGATATTGCTTGGGCGTTCGTGGTTTTTGTTAAACGTGCTACTGACAGTGTATATATGTGTGTGAGGTGCACCTGATCGGTTTTATTTGTTGAACTACTCTACATCTCAAGATTTACCCAGCGGCATTGTGAGCACATTGACAGATATTTTTTTGCGACAAATACCGGGTTGTCCTTGTGTGGTTTGATCGGTTTGGTCTACACCTGCTTGCGCCCGGGTTTGAGTAAGCGTTGGTTCTTATCGTACTTTTGAGTTACAAAATACATGCAAAATATAATTTATAAATTAAATTTCTAATAACTTTTTAAACTGCATTTTGGTCTATGGTTCACAGACCTTTTTTGAGTCTAAAGGGTTGTAGTATTGAGGGGATCTGAAAGGCTGAAGGGCTAAAAAAAGTTGTAGGGCTGAGGCGTTTAATGGGCTGAAGGGGTTTGAATCGATGAGAGGGTCACATAACAGATCAAAGCTTAAGCGTTATTTTCAATAGCGAAACATCAATATAAGTACTGACGCGGTCACTCATTAGAGGGGAAAAAAGGGGACGGATAACGCAGAGCTCTAAACACAGCTGCGTCTAGAAATTTGCGTTGTCCGTTCCGTTTTTCGCCCGCTCCTAGGTTACCATATAAGTATTGAACCAGCTCTCTTGCACTCTTGCTTTAGTTTCAATATAAATTACGTCGCTTTAAATGAATGCAACCAATTTTTGTTTTTTGTAAAAAGCGGCTCCTAAAATGATTTTGCTGACCAACAGGAGCCTCCGGCTCTTAATATGTTGGCTATTTGCATCTTGGGTCACTACCAGCTAGATTTCAAGGCCTGCTCATGAGGTCATTGGTAGTTGTACCCCGACGCGCCCCAAGCGGAAAACACGCTAAAGCTCGACTAGAGCCACCACAGAGCGGCCTTGGCTTCACCGTGTGCTAGGATCGCGCTCTTTGTGAGACGCTGCAAGATGCGCTTGCATCGATGCTGACGCAAGATAGGCGGCGCTGCGAGGATCCCTCTAGTGATGACGCTTTGGCGGAAGAATTGCAGGCCTTGCCTTTAAGGTTGTATTGGTTGGGTCCAGACGAGCTGCCACGTTAGAAACGAATAACAACGTTGCGTTTCAATTCGAGATCTTTACCCAGGCAGCGCGTTTCTTCTCTTCGGAGTAGCAGAATCCATCTGCAGGTCGGAAAGAAAACGTAACGCCATCCAACCGGGCAAGGCAGCCAGGAGGCGGAGGGACGGGAGCATAATACCGAACGCGTTTATCGAGAATTGGGAAGGCGCCGGCTGAGTGGAAATAGCGAAACAAAAATAGGGCGCGTGGAAAATTGAACGCATAAATCACGACGTACGTTTTCTTCAGGCCGCATCGAAGAACCGGAAAGGGAGGGCGAACGTTGCTACCTCCGCCAGTACCGCGTATTCAAAGATTCAGTCTATACAATCGCTTTGTTTGTGTTAGGGAGCCCAGATTCTGAGAGTGGCTCCAACTACTCAATTTCGGTCACGTGGTTCATGGGTCCTACTCGCAGAACGAGGTGCGAGGAAATGTCGAATGCGTCGAGCCAGTACCACGTATGCTCGTTGTCACATAAAAACGAAGGATGTTATGCGCATTATTTATGCGCTGCGAGAAGTATTTCTTTCACGATTTGGTTGTCGTAGGAAAAACAAAGCTTTTGGCGTTTGAAACGCGTACGTGGTCATAAATAAAAATAAATCTGATCTAAGATTCACTACATATATCTAGAGATATGAAGGGGGAAACTATAGTAATGCTCAACAAAAGTTGGGCTTTTTTTTTGTTTTGCTACTGTTTTTGAGGTGAAAACGGGTATGGACCCGTAGCTCTCAAGTTTTGAGCGATGCCCCTGTTGAGAAAAAAATGGATAGTTTTATGTTGCGTTTGGGCTATGCGTCGCATTGCGTCATTTCAAGTGCTTTGTTAGTGTCTGTGGACAGACCCGAGTTTACCTACTTGGATCGAGCACAATGGGACACTAGGATGCCGCTTTACGTCAACATTAAATGACCGCGTCTAATCGACGCTAACGAAGGCACGTATTCTGTGGTCGCGTCTCATGGACGCTACAGCGCCCCCGGACCGATAAAAAAAGACCAATAAGTAGAATACCGACGGGATGAATTTTGCTCATCGTCGGTCGACTGAGACCCAGCGCGGTGCACAAATTTGACGCGCTTGTTACGTCAGTATTCGACTGGAGCTCCCGTTTCGTTGGTAACGACTTCTAGCCGAGCGCTGACACAGCAGTTGTGTCCAAGGTGTTACTTACACTAGCACTACGGCTTTTTATCTTTAACTGTTTTCCCGTAGCAAGAAAAGGAAAATATTGCGCATTATGCGTGCACGAAGTAGCCTTTGCAAAGAACGCTGATTCTACTTCCTCCAAGAAACCTCTGGGAAAAGTTTCAGCGGCCGGTGAGCTTTCTCTTTGGAATTATCCGCCTACGACCCTCGAACCCTAACTGCACCTCAAGTTAAGTCTAACACGGCCAGGCCACACCGCGCCACGCGAGCGGCGCCGGCTGTGAGCATAAAGCACCCTCTCCTCGAGCACGTTGCCGTGCACTCCGTCGTCGCGCTAGGGTCGAGCGCTTAATCCCAAATCAACCGCTATGCAAGGAAAGAACGCATCTCACAAGGACAAATGGCAGAAGGTGTATAGAAATACGCGCCGCAAGACCACGAACATCACAACTGCCATTATCGGACCCACTGGACTTCTCCTCTATGACGTTCAGCCGCATCACATCGTGAAGGCCTTGTTCATGGCTGCAGGCCTCACGCCAGGTGAAATGACCGACTCCATGCTTCAAGTAAAAGCTCCCTAAAATACATTGACTTTTAAAACCCTTCGCCCAACCGCCGCAGCCAAAATCCTCGATAACAAGCACGTCGTACTAAACAGTCGGGACCATCCGTACCCGTCCTACACCGCCACCCACACAGTATCGTGCAAAGATGTGATCCATGGCATCGAAGCTTGGACGCCAGAGGAGACCCTTCAACGGTACCTCATCCCTATAGGCGCCAACCTCGTTACCGCCTGAAAGCTAGGACGATCTAAATCGGTCCTAATAAGCTTCGAAGGTACCTACGTACCGAAGACTGTCTGCTACGGCCAATCCGTGTTCAGATGCTACCCACAACGCCCAAAGGCCTAGTTGTGAAGTAGGTTCCACCTCCTTGGACACCGAGCCGACGCATGCTCCACTCCGATAAACAGCACCGACGAACCACATGACTGCCAAACGCGCTGCAAAACATGCAACGGCGATCACCCCACCACATTCTCGCATTTTCCAGTACGGTTGCAAGCCAACGCTCAGGCAGTCAAGCAAGGTACGAGCGCCGCATCCAGTTACGAAAGACCACGGCACAAAACCTAACCAAGCAAAAGTCCCCGCCAGCATGGCACCACTGTTCCCGATCAGGATCGAGGACATCGGCTCGCCGCTCAACCACCTCAGGATAGGACCCCATCCAGGGTGCTGGGGAACCAGGCCCCAAAAGGGGAATCCACGCCGAGACGTGGATTCGCCTTTTAACATGTTAAAAAGAAGCATTTAGAACTAACTCATGCACGACGTCCGTTACTAAGCCTTTTCTACCATACCTTTGGCGGTTGCATACCTTGTGTCAGCGGGAACCCGAAAATGAGCCTGGTCGAGGGCACGTTAGTTGCGCGCCGGTATGAGGTCATGCGATAAAGGTGTATAGGTGATGTGGGTAGAGCCTCTCCCAGCTTTTCGCATGCCTCGCCGCGCACTATCGGCTTCTCTTGCCACGAAACAATGCAAGCATGCCAAGAAAGTGCGGGCAATAAATGGCAAACACTATCCAGGATTCCAGTTGCACCTTCTCTAGGCTTTCTACTTTTACACGCAAATGATAACCGCACCGTATGTCGGAAGTTAAAGCAAGGTTCGCGTAAGTGAACCATTAACGGACGTTGGAAGCAACTTGAAAATACAAAAAGCTAAACCGGCAATATATGCGTAAACAGATTATGCTAATTGTACGACAGTGCGCCGGAAAAGAAGATTTGGCCGATCATTCGCTAACTTTTAATCCGGCCATTAATCAGCTACTGTGATTCTTGTGCTAATGTGACCTCACACCCCTTCTCCCCCCTCCGTGCAATAATGCTTCTTGGCGCTGCGGGGTAACATGTAATAAATAAAAAATAAATAAATAAATATTGTTGCATTACGGACGCTGATAGAGTTGCCTATATAGTGAGAAAGTTTAAACATACAACGAACGGCACTTTTTAATCGAGCCCATTTTTCTCGCTTTTATTGGTTTGTTTGGCATAAATATTACCGACATTGGCTGGCGCTACAAGTGTTGAGTAACCTAACAAATATGCAAGCTATATCTTTTTAATGATGCCGAGCATCCCGCTAAAAAGTATCATTTAAATATTATAATAAGTAATATTAGCATGATAATAGAGCACAAGATATGTATTAACTAACTAAAAATATCCGCTTGATCTATACAGGTTTCTTTAGGCTTTACATATTTGTTTACCGAAAGCCGCGAAAGCTAGACAAATATGTTCAGTGCAGGGAGTCATACAACCATGGGGACATAATATCGAAAACTAATAGTCACGAATCAAGTATTTTTAAAATGGGTAATTAACTATTTAACTAGTGGAGATAAAGATAATGTTCCATTCACAAACTTGCTGAACTTCATTGAAAATTCCGAAATAAGTGAATTCTAAAACAATATGAAGGCCCGTGGGAAACGTGGTAGTGCGCTACATTTACCACTCGTGACTTAGAGGCAAGGCTCGAGGTGCGAAAAGGCGCCTAAGCAGGTTTTCCGTCTCTTACCATTCGGGTTTTCGCAGCGCCAGCCTTGCAGCCGTTGCACGGGCCAACCATGTACTGCTCCTCCGAATTTCTCAAGCGCCCCAAAATATTCATAAAATGTACTTATTTAGTGGTTTCCGATGAAGCTCAGCAAGTTTCTAATTGGAACTGTCAGCTTCTTTTTACTAATTAATAATCTAATTAAAAACTTAATTATCTGACTTATCGTGACGATTAGCCCTCTATATCATGCCACCCTGGAAGTAACACTAAACTGCACAGATCGCATCAGTGCATGTAGTTCTTATGGCTTTTTAAAAACAAATTTGCAAATACAAAAAGAAAAACACCCTCGATATGAGATGGTCAAGTTCAAAACTAAAAGGTTCAGTGCTCTACTAATCCCACATTCTCCTCCCAACAGACAGTTTCATTATAAGAACAAAAATAAAAACACGACGTTGGTAGGAAGATTTTTTTAATGCAGAAGTATCGTCAACTAATTAAGATATTAATATTGAGTATGACAGTGACGAACATGATATTAACGACGACAACACAAAAATCCGTTAAATTTAATCTGTAACTAAATAATTATTTACTTAATATGTAGGTTAATTTATTGATTACAGCGTTTTATTAAAACTGGTGTCATACTGAGCCACTTCTCAGTGGATTGCTACACTAAATTAACAAACAACAAACACTCTTCGCCGAGATGTTAGATACACCACGTCGGCAAAATGATTTTGAGCATGAAGGTCATTAACCAATTTCAAACAAAAATGCTGGAGAACAATACATACTTCGAAAGATTGCTAGTATGCTAAAACCCCATTTGGATTTGTAGACAGTCGAATATCGGTGTTTATCACGCTCGTAAGTGAATCCTTAAAAAGTGGTTTAATTTGCCAAACATGAGATCACCTGAAACCACGTGACATCAAGGTGTGCTTGCCGGACGTGGCAAAGCGTCTCTTGACCTACCTTTTTCGAGCTTTAAATAAACCTCTGACAAAATAAAAAAGAGTATGTTTCTCTACAAGCGGTGTTGCTGAAGATGTTCGTTTCCGTTCGAATGCTACATTTCTTATGTTGACAAAAAATATTGGATGGTTATAGCTAACTTTTAGTATGGCGAAACAGTAAACAAGCAAGCGCGGACACGTGCTTGCAGCGATTATATACTAGCAAGCACGTCTGTAGATAAGAAGTTGTAAATTAACAAATCCGCACTTCCACTCGACTCGGAAAATTTGACAAGGTTTGGGAGATTGACGAGCAGCTGTTGGAGAAGTACTGCCGAACGTACTCGCCAAGGACGACCCGTGACTTTTTAGTTTGGTCTACGCAAACATTCCTAGTTGTCACAAGTATATACTAACAACAATAATAATAAACTTACATAGGTATGAATAAGGGAAGTATTCATATAACAAGGAAAGATCTCCTATGTCATCGTCCTCCGTTTCCAAGACTGGGCCTAATCTAAAACGAACAAAATGCCAAATGCAACGAAACAAATGGTGTTAATGATGTCGCGAAATATAAATACACTTGGCGCATGTATATATATATATATATATATATATATATATATATATATTTATATATGTGCAAAAGTAGTGTGGGCAGAGACAGCAGCAGTAGGATGATAAGGATAAATATCTAATTTAACGGCGAAAATGTAACGTAAGAAAAAAGTGTAACAAAATATTGCATTATTCTAGAAGGAGAATCAAGGCTAGGCGTAAGAACGCTAGATACGCGGACAATACACTTAAAAAATGACGGAATAAAAGTCAAAGTTACACACAAGAACTTACAAAAATATAATGTTAGATAAAAATAAAATAAAGAATTAAAACAAAAAGACGCCTGACGTCCAGCGATTTTTCGAAAGAACCACTGTCGAAACGTCCACAGTCGTGAGGCACATTCCTTATTTTTAATTTTTGATTAGTTATACTATTTTCAAATTAACAATATATTTTTGTAAGTTCTTGTGATTAATTTTGACTTACTCGCGACATACTCTTTCCCACGTCGACTGCCATATGAAGACTTTATGTGCACAATGCAACTTTCGCACATTTACCCTCGAGCACGTTAGCAGGAGTGCGAACCAAAATCTCGCGATTAAAAATATATTGCAAACACTGGCCCGCGTAAAAATTTACAAATCCCATCCCCCCCGTTTACTAGCTTTGTCACGTGTTTCCTACGCTACTGTTGACAAGTACGTGTTTGATATTTTATAGTGTACCAACGGAACGGCCAAGTACTTGGGTGGTACAGTCACGAAATTTACTAGGCCATGCACGCGCTCGCCCGGCGAGGGGCGTAGAAATACCCCCCCCCCCCCCCCCGGTTTTTAAAAGCGCATTGTCTCGATGCAACGTGCCAGGAAGCAAAGCAGCAAAACATACAAAAATATTAGCTAACTACGGAGGCTCATAAAATACAATTCTATCGAGAGTAGTAAAAAACGCAGTTCACAGTCCTATCGAGCGTAGTACGGCTTGAGGCGCACGACGTGGACGACTTCCGGTCGTGGAGGGCGGCGCGGTGAAGTCCGTGTTCTGTAGGACATCAGATCACCGAGCCGACAAAGCACCTTATAGGGTCCGAAGTTCCGTTTTAACAGCTTCTCACTGAGAGTGCGGCGGCGAATCGGTATCCAAACCCATACCGTGTCTCCGGGTCTGAAGTGGGCGTCGCGGCGACGAAGGTTGTACCGGCGAGCCTCAACACGTTGTTGGTCCTGAATTTGAAGTCTGGGAAGCTGCCGAGTCTCCTCTGCTTGTCGTGCTATTAACTGGGTGTCGCCGGTTCGGTTGTCTTCTGGGTCGTGGGGTAGCATTGCGTCGAGCATTGTTGTCACCTTTCTGCCAAGCACCAGCTAGAACGGTGTCATTCTGGTCGTTTCTTAGACTGCAGTGTTGTAGACAAACGTGACGCGCGGCAACACTTCGCCCCGTGTCTTGTGCTCAACGTCGACACACATAGCGTTCATGTCGGCAAAGGCCTTGTTCAGCTGTTCCGTCAGTCCGTTGGTCTTGGAATGGTTTGCCTTGGTTCGACCGTGTTCAATGTGGCTCAGACAAAGTATCTCCTGGGTCAGCTGCGCTATGAATAATTAGCCCCGATCCGTAATGAGTAGTTGGGGAGCGCCATGTTGAAGGACAACCGATTCGACGAAGAACTTGGCGGCTTCCACGGCTGTTCTAAACACAAGGGCTTTTGTCTCGGCGTACCGGGTTAGATATTCAGTGGCTTGGTTTATTCAGCGGTTTAGAAACGTCGACGGTGGAAAGAGACCAAGTAGACCAATTCCGATCTGCTGGAATGGTGCGGTCCGGGGAGCAATCGGCTGCAGGAGACCTGCCGGCTTCGTCGGCGGTTTCTTGCGTCGCTGGCACTCGTGGCACGATCTTGTGTAGAGGTAAGCAGTCTTCGGGAGCTTGGGTCAGTAATACCTCTCACGAATTCGGGCCCGCGTACGGCTGTAAAATCGAACCAGCGTCGAAGGTTCGCCAAACAAAAATTGGGGCTAGCGTCGAAAGTTCGCCAAATACCAGTGGCGATACGTCGCTTTGTTACTGACGGCAACGTGCACCCAATCCACCAGTCACCCCACCGTGTCACTTTGAAACAGAGGGAAGTCATCCAAGAACAGGTTCAGTTAATGCTCAACGATGACATCGCCCAGCCGTCAAGCAGTCCATGGGCTTCACCTGTTGTACTGGTACATAAGGACGGAACCCTGAGGTTCTGCGTGGACTATAGTCAACTCAATGCTGTGACAAAGACGTCTACCCACCCTCCCGCATCGACGGTACTCTAGACCGTATGCGCCACTCCCGATACTTTTCGTCGATATTCGTGAAGAGTAGTTACTTGCAGATCGAGGTTGACGAACTGGACCGGGAGAAACTCCCTTCGTCACGCCCAACGGTCAGCACGAATTTAAAGTGATGCCCTTTGGATATGCACAGCGCTGGCGACCTTCCAGCGTGCGATGGAAGCCGTGCTAGGAGGATGAAGATGGCAAAGGTTTCTCGTTTATCTCCTGGACGTCGTGGTCGTGGGGTAGCATTGGGGTTTGCCACCAAATTTGACGAGCGCTTAAGATGACTCCGTGCATTACTTCAAGCCATCAAGGCCGCTTGAACTAACTCTCAAATAAACAAAATGTCGGTTCGATTATGGTGTGCTTAGGTTCCTAGGTCACGTCGTGAGCAGCGAGGGTATTCGACCTGACCCCGAGTAGACAAGCGCCGTAGCCACATTTTCGCCTCCGTAGGACAAGAAGGCCGCAAGAAGATTCCTAGGTGCTTCGTTCTAGATTTTGCGAAGCTATGTGCGCCACTGACATACCTTACAAAAGACACCGTAAAGTTATAGTGGACAATTGAGCACAACGGGTGTTCAACGAGCTTAGAAGAAGACTTCAAACATTTCTCGTCCTTCCATCTCTCGACAAACAAAATTAAAACTGCGAGTTGGGCAAGTTGGTACTTATACATGGTGGCAAATACGCCTAAAAACACGAACAATTTGAAGGAGGGATGCACCCAAAGGGAGAAAAGGGGCCCGTTGTGTAAGAAATGAACTCCATTAAAACGCCGAGTTGGGCTAGTTGGTACCTATACATGGTGGTAAATACGCCTAAAAACACGGACAAGAGAACATTCCGCCGCCACCAGTCAATTCCCGTCTGGCCACTTAGCTGTACATTGTGATAGGTGTGAGTGCCAGGCCGAGTTTAATTAGCAGCAAGATTATGAGAAAATTCAAAACAAAATTGGAACGCGAGATACACGAGGCATTCATGATAAGGGCCCATGGCACGAATGTGTGTATCAGTGCTTCTTCTGTCGCCTTATCCGATAAAGAGCAGGCTTTTATCGGTTACTCAAGAGTGACGGCAGCCTTTCCAGGTGGTTAATGAAAGTCCATCATCTTTGCGCATGTGGAATTTTATTATTTTTTTATGTGTTTCCTTCAGTAAAGTTTAGTTGCGAGTTATTCCTCGTCCTGTGTGCTTCTTTGTCCTTGTTTTTAAGCGTATTCACCACCACGCACAAACAGAAATTCACATGGATGCAATTAACACGGGGCTTGGCGCGGTGCTGGTCTAGGTACAGGAGGGAACAGACCGGAGAGCCTATGCAAGCCGTACCCTGTCCAATGAGGGAGGTAATTATTCTACGACGGAGAAAGAATGCTTCGCCGTCGTCTCAGCCATCGCAAAGTTTCGGCAGTGCTTCCACGGAAGCCAGTTTCAAGTGGTTACGAACCACCACTGGCCCTGCTGGCTCGCGAATCAGAAGGGCCCCTCATGACGCCTTGCCCGGTCGAGTCTACGACTGCACAACAGGTTCACGTTGTGAACTTGTGTTTTGGGCATTTCTGTGCGAAGAAGAACGACGGTCCGCTGTGAAAAACAGGAACAAAAGATTTGGTTTTCTTTCCTTTTGATTTATTTTCTTCTGAGGTATTTTGCTGCAATCATATTTTTTGATATTTATTGGGGCAACCAAACAAAACAATTAAAGAAATAACGTTTCAAGAACACTTAGTGTTACTATGTTTTTCTCTGCGTATACGCGATTGCAGATTTAGATTAAAATCTTCGCGTTCATACAACTGTAGGCTGGGCAAATCTACAGCGCTAATGTTTTTTTTTTTCTTTACTGTTAGGAAAGTGCATAATAAGGAGTCCTTCGCGAAGCGAAACTGAAAAGAAAAACACGAAAGATTTTTTCTTAATTAAACAGTGAGCTCGAGCTCGTAATTGGAGTATGTTTTCGCTAAATACGTATATTTCCGGTCTACGCAATCAAGGTATTTGAGTTTTATTTGTTTAGTTTATATTCACAGCGTAGAAGTCTTAGGCTATCGTCTAAGCGAATGCTAATTTCTTCGTGTGAGAAAATGAAATGTGCGGGCTCGAAAAGCTTGGATCGTTTTCTTGATTATCTGTAAGTTTAACGTGGAAAAAAATGTAATGCTGTATTAAGTACACGGGGCGAAACGCTGAAGTAATGCTGTAGTAAGTACACGGGAAGAAACGTTTAACTTTTAGGACCAACGTCAGGACCGGAATTTGTGTTATAAATCCTGGAGCGGACGAAATTCCCTTGACATCTTTAATAGAGCAGTTTTAAAAGAACAAACGAGTTCAGAA
Organism: Ixodes persulcatus; assembly: GCA_013358835.2. Classification (NCBI taxonomy): domain Eukaryota; kingdom Metazoa; phylum Arthropoda; class Arachnida; order Ixodida; family Ixodidae; genus Ixodes; species Ixodes persulcatus. The sequence goes on from JABSTQ010009088.1 coordinate 909,663, forward strand.
TATGCTAGTGAGTGTCCAACATGGCAAAACGCGCGGAATAATAGACCGTTTTTTCTTACGCTGTAACGTAGCGGAAGCTAAGAGCCAGAAGAGAGTTTTAGTACACCGTTCTGTCGACTCCGATAACGAATCCCGATACTCGGCCGCCGCTTTTGCACATGCATCGTATCGTTATCGGTTATTTTTATCGGAGGTATCAGAGTTCTCAAAACGATCTTTTAAAAGTCTCTATCGAAGCCATAGGACCATTCCGGGAAATTTCAGGATACCTCGCGGCGAGGGGAATTATGGGGCTGTTGACACGTAGGCTCGTGCCGCCCCGAACACTTAGTATATCCTGGAAGTAGGACGATTCATTCTACTTTATCATTAGAACCTCGGGGAGCACGAGACAAAGCGAGCACACAAGGAGGTTATCACATACTGCGTTGTGCTTTCCTCCTGCCCTCTCCGCGTTCAGAAATCGTGAAATGATAAAACAAACGACAACTTCGTCTTCGATTCCCCGATTAATTTCACGAGCCGTACATCGGAACCTTCATAATAGGGAGCTTTAGGAAACCGTTTTTGCATATCCGATACGATACGATGGGTCCTCCAGATCGAACTGCGCATGCGCTACCCCAGAAGGCTCTCATATGCGCGGTTCGTGCCGGAGGGCCCATCGTATCGTATCGGATCTGCAAAAACGTTTCCCTAAATCTATCTAATGAGTCAATCAGACGGTATGGGTGCCGCATATTTCCGGAAAGGCCTGTAGACCAATAGGCTATTTAGAAACAAGTCGCGCCGTCTATTACCACCCAGTTTTGGCATTGCGCGCACGCAGGAGCCAGACCCGCATAAGGCAAAGCATCTACGCATGCGCCGTGTCGACAGCAGCGCCACCACAGCGGCGTGACGTCATAGCTGTGTGTCGGCGCATGGCCTCCGAGATCCAGAAGCACGCGAACGCTTCTCCGGCCGTCCCACTCGTGCGGAGAGGGCGTAATCGGAAAAAGAAAAGGAGGCGGCGTCTCTCCGCGGGGAGGCGCTCTCAACCCAGGCATCGAATTGACCGTTTCAGTGGTTTCAGCATGGCGGAAACGGAGAAGAGTCCAAGAAGAAGTCTTGTAACGGTCGAGTTACTGCAAATACTACTTACAGAATTTTGTGTATTGTGGTAGAACGGTGAACTGCTGGTCTGAGGAAGTACATAGACAAGTCGGGATGCTTATTTTATTTGAGATATTTATCTGGACATGTGGCGGCTAGTGCTACAAGCGCGCATTTTGAAATATTTACTGCAATCTGTAGCGCGTAAAAAAAAATAAGAAAAAATTTGCTCCTTAGATAAAAAACATGAATTTCCTTAAAGAAAAATTTTCATGCTGTACGTTTTTTTAAATCTCTGCACCTTGTTTTACGTAGCTTTTTTAACCTGAGCACGAGTTTGGATACCATGTAGTGTAGTCCGTGTTGTCCTTCTTTTAATATTTTTGTTATTTATTATGCGATCTATGCGGGTCATATTGTGGCGGTTGCTTCGACTAGAAGCACCTCAAAGCCGGAGTCGCACTGCTTATACATCATACAAAAGACATTCTGCGTAAACAGTCACCACGATATCCATGGTTCGAATGCCGCGTACCAAGTGTCTTCTTGTTCTCGTTGCCACGCGGCATTCGAAGCTCAGATCTCGTGGTGACTCGTGTTTGAATCTGTACGCAGACTCTCTTTTGTATGATGTATAAGCAGTGTGGCCCCGGCCTTAGGAAGAAAATTACAGTGGTGTGTTATGACCACCTCGCAATGATTTCGCCATTTTTTTTATAAACTTTGTTGTAACACTAGGTACTAATTCAAAAGGTGGCACGTTATCTTGTAAACGTCTCGTTTTTGGTACATGTAGCACAGGCCACCGTATCTCGTTACGCACCTTGTGATGTAACTTGATGGGCAAAGAGACAATGGGAAAGCAAGAAAAAGAGCTCTGGTTTATTCATAAACTCCAACCTTGTTCCAAACTGGATTATTCGGTATTATAGATTCCAGCCTGATTTATTTACAGATTTCAAGCCTTGAATTGTTACATTAAACGCGAAGTACTTTGCGACGCACTGGCTTCAAGCAGTTTCTTTGAATTCGCTAATCTCTCTTTCATAGTCATGCCTATGTTGACCAGGAACTGAGGCCGCGCAAACTTTTTTATTACAATCCTAGAATTTTTTGTATCATGGTCATACCTTGTAGTGCAAATAAAACTCCAGGAAAAATTCAACTACGTACGAAAAAAATAATATTTCCTTGACAAGAAACAACCATGATGTACATCCGCCGGCAATATGAGGTGAACACCTTACCTGGTTTCTTGCCTGTTTTACGGCTTCCTAAAGCTATATTAACACTCAACGTCTCAAATGGTACATGGCCAATGGTCTAAACTTTGCGTTCTACCCCTCTTCTGGAACAGAGCTTGTTCTAAAACTTGCAGGATCGTCAAAAACAAGAAGAGGGCTGTTCACCTTCATATCGCTCACGGGTGTACTTTATTTTTTATTATTATCTTTACACGTTGCTCGACTTAGCTTTTCGATCCTGAGCACAAGGTTTGATACCACAAAAGTGCGGTCCTCGTGTCATTCTTCTTTTCATGTTTTGTTATTTTGTATTACGTACATAATGAAGATTATATTGTTGATTGTTTGTACTTTTAACACGTTTAGGGCAAAAATTAAGGCGGGAAGATACGACCGCCTCACAATGATTTTTCTCTTTTTTTTTATAAACTTCGTGATACTTGTACGTCCTGATTCAACAGGTAGGTAGTTTTCTAGTAACCATCTAGTTTTTGGGGCATGTATCCCAAGCCATCACATCCCGTTATGTAGCTGGCACTTTGTGATGTAACTTGTTTTGGAAAAAGGCAATAAGTTCGAAAAAAAATCTGGTTTATTTATAAATTCTACCTTATTTCAACCTGCTTTCTTCGTTATTCCAACTTTCAATCTGGCTTATATACCGATTCCAATCCTTAAATTTTGAGGTTAGATGCGAAGTACTTCGCGATGCAATGGCTTCGAACACAGTTTCTTTCAATAGGCTACCCTGTCTGTCAGAGGCATGCCTATATTGTCAACGGATGTCCGTACAAACTTCTCTATTACTATTTTCGAAGTTTGTGTCGCACGGTCCTCTCTTGCTGGGCACGCTAGAAGGGGGCACTTCTCTGAATACGGCAAAATCAGTGCTAGCACCTCTTTAAGCACTCCGAAAGCCGGCCCGGCCCGGCCCGTCGCTAATTTTCACGGGCCAGCTGCCGCTTTATTTTAGCCCAGTATGAATAGCTCACAAATCGCACGGCATGGCAGCTCGCTTGCCACTGTTACACATAAGTTGATTAAAGTACCCGATAATCAATGCGCGATGCATGTTTTTTCCTGCTATTATTAGTTGTACTAACATGCAGGCCTGGGCAGCTTGCCAAAAAAAAAAATTCACACCAATCGTCCTTTTCTGCGACCAAACCAGCGCGGAAGGACAGAAAAAGAAAAATTAACAGCAGCTACTAACATAAATATGTGTCACACTTGAAAAGAAAGCGAAACTTCGCGACGGGTTTGGTCAAAAGACGGAAAGAGTTCTAAATTGCGCACTCTCGCGGCGTACACCCGAAACAAAATTATAAATCAATATCGCCGTCTTTTGCGGTGTTCTGCGAGAAATTGTTAAGGAAAAGCACCCATTGGGGAACCTCTTCACCCATACTGGGGATGCACGCAATCGTACGTGCATATGGTTTACGCAGGCGAGGTTGCACATTGTGTAGGCACGTATGTGCGTGTTGATGGGGAGAAGCGATGGTATGATGACGGCGCCGCCGGGGAGAAACAGGAACGCCGCGCCGCTAGTGCTCTGGAAGAGCAAACACACACATGCTTCAGCATCTGCTTCTCCCTTACTGTGGTTTCCTTCCCAACCCCCGAACACGCTTCCAAAATACATTCCGCTAAAAAAAAAAATGTAACGGCCGGCTTGGCCCGCTTTGGCCCGCCTTGTAGACTTGAACGCAAGGCCCATAACCGTCCCGAGCCCTTCATGAATGTAACCGGGAAGCTACATTCATGAAGCTGATGGATGGATACACATACAAAACAGATATTTGATAATTTCCTCTGCACAGGCCCATTAATCGTAAGCTGGTATGCCACTCATGAAACATTTTTAAAAATTTATGACACAAGTTTATTCAAACCTCGAAAATGTTGTTTATCAGGGACTGTCTAGACAGCACATGACACCTCAAAACCCCTATAAGTTTGTTCAACCAGCAAAAAGTTGGCTATTATGAACTATTAGGCAGGGACACACGAGTGATGAAAACGGGCATTGTGCTGCAGTTTCTATAGCAACTTGCGTGAACACTGCGACATAAAGTCATGCCGCCACATCACAGCGTCCGTGCAAGTTGCTATGAAAACTGCTGCGCGGCGCCCGTTTTTGTCGCTCATATGTCCTAGGTTCAGAGACGTATATAAAGAGAGTTTAACCATTCATTGGGATGTATAGGAGGCAAATGAGGAGGCACCATTGGCTGAAGGTCGGCTGGGCGTGTTCCAGAGCGTTTTTTTTCAAATTCGTATGTGGCCAACCAGGAGCCGCGCATAATATCCTGGCGGTGGTTGTGAGAAACAAAATAAGTGCATCGGAGTAACACTCGGTAACTGGGGTGCATTGATGTGTTGATCATGGTTATGCAAAATAACGGTAGAAGATATAAAAGATATAAAAAGCATGCGCGACCAGCTGAACGATTGACGCAATCCGTACACCGGGCGCCGAGCGCCTGGAATCTGCTGTCAAAGTGGTCAGATTTCATTAGAGCAAAACAGAAATCAAGCGGCATATTCGTTTCTTACATTTTCTTGCATAACCACAATCAAAACGTTGCGTGCACCATATTTTAAACCATGAAGAGTTAATACATTTAACTCTCAAGCACTCATTAAAACCGTTTCTCGCTACCATAGCTAGAGGATTATTTTCAGCTTCTGGTTGGCCAAGAGATCTTGTTGAGCCCTCCATCTGCGTCTGATGCACTCCTTGGCTTTGCTTGCTCCTTTCATATACCAAGCTCTATATACAGGGTGTTTCACGAAAGGTGGACAAGTTTGATATTGCGAAAACTACGCTTCGCAACAAAAAAGGGGTTTTGTCATTTTGGTCCTGGGCCAGGGGCCTGTTTAGGAAAATTATTAAAGTCCGGGATAATAAAGTTGTTAATTAATTCGCGTAATTAACTTTTTTAATATTGTGTTTAAGGGCATAGTTTCAATTAGAAAATTGCTCAGCATCATCAAAAAAAACACTAAATCAACAAATTGCAGTACGATAAAGGCACGCGAAGCATTTTACGGCTTTCTGAAAAACCGCACAAATTCGGCGGGTTTTTAAGTTTCGGTGTGCTATCGGAGCGCATCTCGGCCCCGGCGGCACCACGCCCCGTGGAGCAAAAGTGCAACCAACCTCTGCTGCGCTGTCATCGCGCGACGCAGCAGAGGCTGGTTGCACTCTCTCTCCACGGGGCGCGGTGCCGCCGGGGCCGGGATGCGCTCCGATAGCAAACCGAAACTTAAAAACCCGTCGAATATGTGCGGTTTTTCAGAAAGCCGTAAAATGTTTCGCGTGCCTTCTATCGTTCTGTAATTTGTTGATTTAGCGTTTTTTGATGATGCTGAGCAATTTTCGAATTGAAACCATGCCCTTAAACACAATATTTAAAAAAGTTAATTGCGCGAAAATAATTAACAGTCTAATTATCCCGGACTTTAATAATTTTCCTAAAAAAGCCCCTGGCCCAGGACCAAAACGACACGAGCCTTTTTTTTTGTTTCGACGCATAGTTTTCGCAATATCGAATTTGCCCTCCTTTCATGAAACGCCCTGTATAGGTCTCTGCTCTGCTTTAGCCCTGTTAAGCACGCTTCTTGCTGAGCACCAGTGCACCGCGGGAAAGCAACACCTGTGAAAGCAAGCTCCACTGGTGCTGCTTCTCCGCAGTGCACCAGTGCTCGGAAAGAAGTGCGCTCAACTGGGCCGCGAGAACAAAAAGCAGGAATTATACGAAAACGTCGTTCAAATTAAGCGGCTTAAGAATACATTGAAAACGTAGCGGGACTACACGAGTTTTGAAATTTGTTTGACTTAACGAGAGGTATTAAATATCCGAGTTTGAATTATCCCGAGCGTACTGTTTACACTAATGGAGATATGGCTCACTTGAATGTGCTTAATATCACTGAATAGTTATGCAAATTTTAATTTGCTACTTTTATTTCCCTAGCACTCGTTGTGTTGGGTATTCAAATCAATGAAATTTTTACTTTGGCTCAATTTATGGGAGGTTTGTTTTATATGTCATGTGCAGTAGAAAGCTGGGGAGCTGGACTAGTTGGTAAGCACGTTGCTCGCTGATGTTAACCGTGCATGTCATATACAGTTTGTTGTGATTGTGTATTGATTTCGGATCCTCTTCTGCTCTTTATTTCAAGTTGCCCTTAGATGCACCATGAAGATACCGAAGAGGTCTTCAATTGAAGGACAACAAGAAGCCCAAGCATGGCGGGGCATCTAGACGGCGAGCGCAAGGACCACTGCAATATCAAATTTCTCCAAATTTCAAGCAAGGCATGCCTTCTTCTAATAAAGGCATTGTGGCGGAACTTCTTAATTGGTTTGTTTGTTCAGCTGTCATATCTAGGAGCAGCTGATCTCACACAAACCAAATCCTGGCAATGAGTAGTAGAGGTTGTGTGCTCTTTTTCTTTCGCAAAACATGAACTCTTGTTGTTTTGTCTAAGGATGAAAAATTATACGAGTTCATATTTTGAATAACGGAGCTATGAACTATTCATACCAATCTACTCCAAACCTTTATGTGACTTCGGCTTGCTTGAGCACGGAAGCTGTTCGCACTAAATAACGGAGCACTATACCTTTCTGTCTTTTTGAAGGCAATAGCTACGAGCCATTCGCACCAATTCAGCACCTCCAATACGCCAGGTGACACACTTGGCAGAGATATAGCCCTTCCAGAGGAGTCGCCTGATGTATCGGAGGTGCAGGTGGTACGGATGGCTCGTAACTTTGGCCTTATATAAGGCCGAAAGGTATAGTGCTTCGTTATTTAGTGCGGACAGCTTTCATAATTCCTACGGATAGCTGTCCATAGTGGGCTACAGACATTCCGCCATTTTACAAAATTATGTGCCTTGTTTTTACTGATGGTCCAGTTTCTAGATTACGGAAAACCTTGCCGGCAATATAGAACCAGCAACATTTACTAATAAAATGCGAAAACGGTAAACTGTCCGTAAAGTGAAATGCAGACGTTCCGTCGTTTTACGAAATTATATGCCTTGTTTTTACAGACGGTTCAGTTTCTAGATTACGGGAAATCATGCCGGCAATATTGAACTCGCAACGTTTACACATTAAAAGGAGTGAAATTTTTTTACAGTGGCTCCCGCACCCCTTGTCCAAGTCGAAGATGGTCAGACATCTCCGATTTCCCCTGAAATAAAGCGTCTGTGTCAGTTGAAAATAAATAGTTTCACATTTGATATCGTTGTCATTCGCATTCTTACGTATTTCAACAATAGACATTTAAATCCCAAAATGGTTCAACGATACCGGCCACAAAACAATTTGAAAGACTGCTGTAAAACGGATTCGAAAGACGGCCGAAAAACGGTTGACAATATCGGCCGGAAAACGGTTGACGATATCGGTCGCAAAACGGTTGACGATATCGGTCTCAAAACTCTCACCGTGATTCGTTGAAGTTACTGGACCGATCTGGAGCCGTTTTGTAAATCATTATGGGACCGTTATTTCTTAAAACTTTGAGCGATATTTGCCCGTTATTTGTCCAATATCTTCCTGTTGCCTGGGGAGGTTGTGCATTTTTGCAAGCGACACTGCGGAAGATTTCACGGGCCGCCAACAGTGTGCGTTTGTCGTACTCGCAAACCCCGATGGTCGTACCGTTGTTTTATGGGACTCGGTTTTGACAAATTTGCCTTTCGCAGTCGCTTATTTGTTTCTCTTAATTGACACATAAAAAAAATTAAAATGCTTGACATGATTCAATTTGAGACGAGGCAAGAAAAAGAACCCACACACATGAAAGGCTGCGTGTGTACCTATTGACCCCTTTTTTGCGCGTCTTCCTTTTTGTTCGCCGTTTCAGGCCCAGCCCTGGCAAGTAATCATCAGCTCACCCGCGCGCTCATTCATCTTTCACAAGAAAGAAACAAACAAACATATTCTCTATTATTTATCTAAATGACTACTTCCAGGATTATGAAAGGCAATGGGGCAAGCGTGTGCCATATTGAAGTGATTTCCTCAAGTCAGTATCGTTACAAAAGTAAATAAAAGCTGTTCACAAAGCAACGCTTCCGTAGCTGTTGCCCTAGGAAGCGCATCGCTCCTCCCTCCCCCTTCCTACTACAAAAAAAGAAAGAAAGAAAGAAAAGAAACTTAGTTGTACAAAGCAAAGCACGACGATTTATTTCCTCAACTTGTAAGTTTTCGCCAACGTATGTGCACTCTCGAAAGGCTCCTCATGAAACCGCGGTTGGTAACCCACTAAGCACCATAAAACAACAGCACAAATATGAATTAAAAAAAAAACAAAAAAACGAGGGCGTCTGGCGATGCTAGATATATCGTTTCGCCTCACGAAGGGCAGCAGCGGACACTACTAGCCATCGCCAGCCAATCAAATCACGCGGATGTATCTCGTGACAACTCGCTCCGCGCGTTGCGGCGTTTTTTTACGAGGGTCACGTGACGTTCCCTAGGCACTTGGTTGGCTTATATGACTCGTTAGGTCCATTGCTGTTTGTTCTTATGGCGAAACGCTGTATAGAAAGGGAATGGGGCAAGAACGGCTCCTTAAGTAGGTTTGCGCGATGAGTCCAACGCATTAATGCAGTCGTTATTCGAGTAATAGTAATAGCGCGAGCCACAAGAGCGCAGCCCCCGCCTAATTAGTCTCCAGAAAGGCATTACCGCCACCGCCTCGAGTGCACCGAACCAAAGCGCAGCAAGAAAAAAAAACAAAAAAAAACAGTCCCTGCTAAACCTGCAAAAACGAGAAAAAAAAGAAGAGGACACCGAGGCGAGAATCCCAACAGGCCGAAGAATAATGGCACCAGTGGCGAGTGCTGCCTCGGTCTTGGGCATAATTTATTTGATAACGACCGCCGGTTAGGTTCTCCGTAAAGTGCATGTGCGGAAGTATTCCTCCAGTGCGACACGAAAACTCTTGGCTGCACTAGAGCTTCCAGTGTTGCCAGAGTCTTTCTCAAATACATTGCTAACGCCATATTCGAGCCGTGCTGCGTTTTTTAAAAATATTATTCTATTCAATGAGCTAGTTTTGTGAGTCGTGATTCTGTTTCCTGGGGCGCTGTTTGACTCGTCGGGAAAACGTTTCGCCGAGAGAATGTGAATCGTGCCTTATCTCTTTGTTAAGGAATTAATATTTTCTTTGTCCGCAATATTTCTACCTCCAGCAAGGAGTGTTGTACCCGGCCTGTACATTCAGCACGTATAATACAAAAAGAAAACCATCGAGTCATCCTCAGTCAATAATGATTTATTTTCAGCATTTTATTATTATTTCGAATAAACACGAAAGACCGAAACATGACAGACATTAGGCAGGTCATCTGTACAGTCGATCTGCTGTGCGCGCTATCTTTGTGCTGTATGTGAGTATATTATAAAACCCAGATTGAGATTAAATATAATGAGAGGACTATGGAAGATTTTTTTTAACCCACAAAAAGCACTACAACACCACCCCAGTTAAATTGAATATAGAACATTCTATTATCTCAAATCAAGTAGAATTGAAGACGCTCTAAAGACAGGTTGACCATTTTGAGTCCAAAACATTCCCAAAAACTAGCTTTTGCATCACTACAACAACGTTTTGCATTGTATGTATATTTTGCACCATCGAGATGGTTCCTCTTGGCAGATAATAAGTGCAAGCTCACAGTGAAGCGTGCGCGGTGAACTGCAACGTTAACTATGACATTGTGTTATTACCAGCAACGCGAGAACCAAATCGCAGTAGATAATACGATCAATAATTTTGTTGCCAGCATTTCTTAAGAAATACAGCACACAGTAAAATGCTCGGCGGCCGCTCTTGAAGAAGTATAGTGCCTTACGTTTCAGGCTTATTCGCACTTTACCGGATTGATACAATCCAGAAGTTCGTGCCGTAGCCGAAGCCGGATACGAAGCGGCTCAAGGAGAAGGCTTCCCAGCAAGCCACGTGAACCGTACGTTAAACGCAAGCCCTTGGCAGCGGCACAAAACCAACAGCTCTTCTGTGCCGCCTGGAAGTTTGCCACCCGGCACTGCGTGCTTGCTAGCGGGAGAAGCGCAGATATTATCGCCCGTGAAAAATGGGGTCTTCAACGCGAGCCAGAGCTATTTCATCGTCTTCAGTTTCGGCACCTTCTTGCGTTGCAACACAGGGTGTAAATTTTACACAAAAAATGCCAATAAAAAATAAAAAGTAAATATAAATATGTTTTTTTCCATAGAGCTCGCTGCACGTGGAGTAGATTCAAAAAGGCTGCGCTTCTCTTAGGCTGCAGCTCAGGTTTTGCAATGCCTCACGCAATTTTTGATTTGTTTGCTTCATACAGATGGTTGGGGTTGCCAAACTAGCAGCGGCAACTCGAACTTTTTTTTTTTTATGTCAACGCCAGAATGGAATCGGGCAATCAAAAAATAATTACCAAGGTTTTGGTTTTCATTCTAAGATAAACGTTTTTAACTTTCCCGCGAGAGACCATTTTTTCTTCATGCATTCAAGCAGCTCTTTTTTTGTGTCGAAAACAGGCTACGAAATGGGATAAATAATGACTATGCAACGCTGCTTCCAGTAAAATTGATAGTGCTGGCTTTATAGATATAGAACAAGGTCCATGTATGTTGCAACTTGCAGTACTACTAAAATTTTAAAATAAACTGGTAGTATAACTGTTTTGTTTTAGAATTTTTTTTCACACCCAAGACTTGGGCCGGTGTTTACAGATAACGAAAAGCTATTGTACATTAAACTTCCTTTTATGTTCGCTTCTCTACTTTAAACTGGTGCTGACGTTTACTTCAGTGAAACTTACAATCCACTGTAAAAACAAATGTTTATAAAAGGGCGTATCTAAAATGACTCTGACGTGTGTGTATTTTTTGCATCATCGCCGCGCCATAAAATTGTGGCGCAAGAAATAAAGAAAGCAAATTATTTGTTTTACATTTTTGTCTGGAGGCCAAGAAAATAGTCCAAACAGGGTTATATGACCAAAAGCGTTTTTTGTCACATTCGACATTAATTTTTTTTGTCTTTGCGAAACTCTTTCCTTCTCCTCTCCGCCACAAAAATCCACCTTTAATTTGCTGCTACCGAAAAAAGAAGCTAAAATCAAGCGCCCAGCCGAACATAAAAATGTTACATGAAATTTGAAACCCAACATCAACCAATTTGCTGCCTTTATATCTTTCTACTCTAACTTCCAATATTCTGTCTAACGCATTATCAACTTAGTTTTTAATTTAGCTTGTAATAAATTTTAGTAAAACTAGAATTTGTGTTTTACTCTACGGCTTCAATATGTCTGTTTTTTTCTTTCATTAAAAAAAAAGCCCCCCCCCCCTCCCTAAATTCTGTTCAAAAAAAAATAAGAACCCACCCCAAAACCCGGTTCAACTTTTCGACTAAAAGTTCTGGCACAACAAAATAAACTCGAGCAAACATAAACAGCGATAATTGCATTCCTGTCAAGCCTATGGCACCTATTCACTCGCACAAGCATGCGCGCACACATACATACCTTCCTAGGACGAAGCCTCCTTTTGAAAAAGTTGTGGGTTTTTTAAAACAAAATGATCTATCCCTTGTCCAGGCTGATAAGGAGGGGGGTTTCGTTGTATTGCCGTAAGGTTGTTTCCAAGAGAGGGCGTTGACAGCGATAGCTAAGAATTTCAGGGAAATCAAGTTCCATCCGAAGTCACAAAAAACTCGGGCTCTTAAGATGCTAAAACTTTTGAATTTGGAAAGTTTGAGGAAAGCTGCAGAAAAAGTGGAAAGTAACGTTTTGGAAGTGTTCTTCACAGGAAAAACGCATAAGCCTGATTGTCCCTTCCGAGCCATTGTTTCTGAGAAGGACACATGGCAGTTTATGGTTAGCCGTTATCTACAGCGCCACCTGGCCACCTTGGCTTTGGAGGACCCTTTTCTTGTACGAAACTCGGATGAAGTGATTGACGTGTTTAGAGAGGGGTGTAAAAATGCCCACTCGGCTTTCTCTGTAGATGTTGAGGACCTCTATTATTCTGTGCCTCACGACGGGCTACTCCGAGCTGTTCGCGATAAAATAGACGAGTCGGGAGTAGTCAACTTTCAAAGTTCTGCGGGCATTAGTAGCGAACATTTTTTAGAGTTGTTGGTCTTTTACCTCCAGTCCACTGCCGTCAGTTACAATGAGCGTTTCTTTGTACAGAAATCTGGTGTTTGTATTGGCTCGTCGGTTGCCCCTGTTTTGTGTAATATATTTTTAGCGTCAATTGACAGGCGAGTTTTGGAATGCCTACCTGATTGGCATGTACTTAAAGTCTTCAGATATGTTGACGATTATCTTTTAATTTTAGACACAAATTCGGGTTTGGATGAGGTTGTTGCGGGGATCGTTGATGTTTTTAAAGAAGCATCAGGTGGACTTAAGTTTACATGGGAGATGCCCGTGCTGAACTGCATTAGTTTTTTGGACCTTATGGTCATGTTTTCCGACGACCATGTTTGTTGGAAGTATAGCCCGCGTTCCAAGAAAAGCCTTGTTTCTTACAAAAGTGCACATTCCAAACTGGTCAAGAGAGGTATAGCGTTAACTTGTCTTCAGGCAGCTCTTGCAAAAAGTTGCAAACATCAGATGGGCTCCAGTTTTGCTCAGCAAGTAAAAAGGCTAGAAAACGTAGGGTACCCACCTAACCTAGTTTCGAGCTGCTGTGAGAGCCTACTTCAAAAAATAAAAAGAACTAACTTACAAGGGGGCAGCCAGACAAATAAAGTTAAAAGACGTGTACATGTGATTCCTTATTGGCATAAAGTGTCTCACAACATTAAAAAGATAGCAAGTAGGTACGATGTAAATGTTGTTTTTTCGGCCCCTTGAAAGCTCTCAAAAATCTGTCGGATGCTTACACGGCAGAAAAAAGCACTCTGCTCTAAGACGCACGCCGTACAGTACACTGAATGTGTGACCAATGTTGTATACGAGATTCCACTAAGCTGTGGAAAAGTTTATATTGGACAAACCGGCCGCTGTTTTAACGATAGGGCACGTGAGCATAATCTTTCTAAGCGCAAAAACGCGGGTGGACACCTGGCCGACCACTGCAGGCGATGTGCTGACTGTAAGCCTCTTTTGGCTGCAACAAAGTTTTTAAAGAAATCAAAAGATAAAACCGAGAGAGAGATTATAGAGGCGTTTTATATCAAAAGGAACGATGACAACTGCATAAGCAAGCTTCCCTCTTTTTGCTCCAGAAAGAAGTAATGTTTCTAGATGGCTGCTTGTGAGAGTGGTGATTGGTTGCAGTGTGGGTGTGGCATTTGATCTTGTGTATAAAAGTGACAATGTTTTTTCTAATAAATTCAGTTGTGAGTTAGCGCCCGTCCTGTCGTCTTTGTGTCTATATTGTCCTTGTTTTGTTCGCGCTTTGTAACCTTTTAAATCACACATACACACACGCGCACGTTCACACACAGACACAGAAAGTTGCTAGCGCACACACAACTTCGTATTACAGAACATCAGCGCACAAACACACAGACATGGACGCAGACTAAAAAAATGAAGTGCCTAGAAATCCGAGCAAACACACAAACACAAATACGCCTTCACGCTTGTATGCGGGTGAGAGACCGGAAATTAAGTTCTTGCCTTTTTTTCCCTCTGCCGCACCTTATATCCTCTGACGCCGACCCAGAGTTTTCAGTCCTAGGATAGAGAGTGTGCATTTATTAAAATGTACACCAAAAAATCACGAATCAAAAGACATAAACATATTAAAGGTCGCCCTGCGTTTTTTTAAGTTGCCAGCTACTAATAATACTACGAACAAATTAGAGGAAGATCCATTGGTGCATTCTTAGGGAATGCGTCAGCATGACACTTGAAAAACGCCACACACACCTCCCTTTCGAAAACGCTACCGAGACCTTAACGTTTCTCTTTGGGCTTTCTCTTTTGCTTCCTCTATTTTTTGCAGCTTCTTTTCGACCTTGTTACGGGGCCAGTGTTAGAGTTTCTCAAAGAAAGACGTGTGTGGCGTTTTCCAAGGGTCATGCCAACGCATTTCCTAAAAATACACCAGTGGATATTTCTGTAATTTGTTTACACCCCTTTTTGGTACTCTGCTTGTCAGCAGTACGTCGACGCCCATGGATACGGTCATTCATATCACTCGTAAAAAGAACCACATACATATTACTCGTGGACGGACATCCATATTGCTCGAGGAGAGAACCGCATCCATCGTTTTAACTACACACACACGTCACAGCGCGCGCACCGCTACTATGGAAACCCAGAGCGAAGAACAACCGGCGACGGCGGAGCGGCAGCTAAGCATGCCCGTATTCCACCGTGCCGCGGCGCCGCCTCTTCTCTGGCTTCGCCCCAGCTGTGCGACGTTTATTTGACAAAAACGAAAGGGCTCTTTGTGACGAAAACCCGGCGGTATCTGTCAGTCTGTCAGCGCCGGGGAAAGAGGGAGAGGTTGGCGCTTGCCGACGTCAGCGTTTTGAAACAATGGTAGCGTCGCATGCGACACCCTCTCTCCTCTCCCTCCTCCTTTTCTCTCCGGCGCTGGCAAACGAAAGGCACCGCCGGGTTTTCGTCAAAACGAGCGTTCTAATGCTAACTCATTAAAACCAGTTTATACGATATGTTAAGCTTGGCATAAGCACAGCGAAATTCATATTAATGGTGCAATGCAACGTTAATTGTACTTTGCACAAATACCACTTAGAACGAACATCGTATAAGCTCCCCGAGACTGGGTCCCGGGGTATTTTTACATGATCAACTACCACCAGCTAGTTCGTACCCCAACCTTTTGTTAATCAGAACGAATTCCTTGCGTGAATGACCTATAAAACACGCGTTCGTGTTTTACCAAGCGCAATAAAAGGCGCAAAAAAAGCAGCATTGATTTTTTTTAATTTACAGCCAGAACAAGCGGCTACGTGATCTGAAGCCGATTTAATTTTGACGATGTTGATCATCTCCACACGCTGAAGTTGGCGAAGCGCAGGAAACGCGCTGAATTCCAGATTTGTTTATGGTTCGGCTATTGTATTTGTGGGCTGTGTTTACATGAATACTACCGTACCGCATCGAATCAAGGTTTGGCTATTTTGATTGGTAGCTGATGGTTAGAAGATTAAAAGAGTACAGGCTGCGTTCGAATGGTTCCTGCTTGATTCGATGATCTACGATCCATGTAAACGGTTATGATTCATGTAAACGTAGCGATTGCAGAGATTGGACACGGCCCACTACATGAATGCTTGCCTACCTACTGATTAACAAGAGCCCAAATCAAGTGCTCAAGCAATTCTCGGGTTCAATCTCTGAGCCGCATTCCGCTACTATGGAAGGCTCGTCCACTTAAAACAATTCTGCAATGCCTCTGAACGAGCTGCCGCCCCGCCTGTCATCGCCCGTATCGCTGTCCCCGTCGCAAGAGGCCACAGCATCGACACCGTCATCACTTGAGCGCCGTCACTGCGATAAAAGGCTGCCCGAGGCCTGCATCTGCTTCACTGGGCTCGGCGGCACGCCTGCAATTGGTTTCGCTCACCAGCGCTGCATGTTTTTTGCGCAGGTAATCCCTTGCTGTTCCTTAAATACATCGCGTACTAGTTACGCCGCGTTGCTAGTGCTGCCGAGCACAGGCTATTGTGTCACTACTTTTTCTGAAACTGCATGCGTATTATTGAAACTACTGCTTTTATATGGGGATGTTGAAGTGAACCCCGGTCCCCATACTCGCTTTACAAGTATTAATACCACTGAAATCGCAAGTGACATAATGTCGGTCCTAAACGACATGAGGTCTGGGCAGACATCACTCCTAGAGAAAATGAAATCGATCCGTTCTCAACTATCAGAACATGATAGAACGTTGAACGATATTAAAAAAGGCTTACGAATATAGAAAAGGACTGCTCGTTTATAGTTACAATTAAGTCACAGGTCGAAAGCGTTCAGACTCTTGCCAAGAACAGCGCTACACAAATCGCTCACTTGACAGCCAGACTCGACGGTTCTGAAGACAGGGCTCGTCAAACTAATCTTATTTTTTTTTCGGACACACAGATAATCAACGCGAAACATGGGCCAACTTCGAAAGCCTAATAATTGAGCATTGCAGCGCTGAGCTAAACGTACTCCTCTAACCAGAAGACATCGAACGAGCTCACAAGATTGGAACCTTCCAGCCTAACAAAAATAGACCTATTATTATAATGTTCACACATTTCAAAATCAGAGAGCAAGTTCTTTTATTTGCTAAAAAAGCTTAAAGGTACCAGCTACAGTATTTCCGAAGACTACTCGCCAAACACACGCACTGCTCCAAAAGATTTGCTTGATTATAATGCAATTAAATGCAAAGGTGCAAGCGAGCTGGAAAAGAATGACGAAAATAAACCCTGAATTTGGTAAAAACCAACTCAGTCTCTTGAGGCTCCGTTATTATAAACTAATAATTAACAACGCGACTAACGTATTCGATCACACTACACAAAGGGTTTTTTCACGTCCCTCTAAGCAATCAACGAATGTTTCTGCGAGTTCAAACAAAAACTGCCTACCTCTCCTTTATGCGAACATTAGAAGTATTTTGTCCACACGAGAATCACTTCAAAGTCTCATTGATACCACTGAATGCAAACTTGTCATGCTCACCGAAACGTGGTTGAATTCATCTATTTGTGACACAAAATAGTTATCTTATTTT
The DNA here is from genome assembly GCA_013358835.2 of Ixodes persulcatus. NCBI lineage: Eukaryota > Metazoa > Arthropoda > Arachnida > Ixodida > Ixodidae > Ixodes > Ixodes persulcatus. The sequence continues at coordinate 926,760 of JABSTQ010009088.1, forward strand.
CCTAACTCTGATATCTATTGGCGCAATCGTGCGAGCAAATGCGGCGGATGCGTTTTGTTGGATGCTCATCGTAGCCTGCAAGGTGTTGCCATAAACACTCTTATCCCTTTAGAAATCATGTTTCTATCCTGCAATGCTTCCTACCCACCCAGTTTTAATGGTGCTTGGTTCCGCCCACCAGATGTCGATTCCTTTTTTATTGCTGAATTTCATTAAGCCCTGCGATGAATAACTACGTCATATCAGCACGCTCCCATTCTTTCGCACTGTGACTTTAACATTCCTGCAATAACCTGGGCCGACCTGGCACTTACTACATCCAAACACAACACAGAAAGCGACTTCGTTAACACGTGGCTTACATTTGGTTTATCGCAACTTGTTTCTTCCTTAACCAGGAAAACTAATCATTCTTCTAACATTCTTGACCTTGTACTTGCTTCGCATCCTGAAAACATGTCGTTTATTACATATTTACCCGGTTTCAGTAATCACGTAACAATGCACGCCACATTTCAGTGACAACTTCCGCGCTCCAAAAAAGTGAAGAAAACTTTACCACTCTAAGATAAATGTGACTACAAAAGCATGAACGAAGAACTAGACGCTTTCTGCAGTTTGTTTCTCACTGACTGCAAAACGTTCGGTTGAAAGACCTATTTTTTTAGAAAAGCAAAAGGGAACATCTAGTCACAACGAATATTCCCACTATCACTGTTATTGAGCAAACATCAACTCAATGGTTTAATACATACTGAAACGTATCAGCAAAAAAAAAACACAAAAAAACCCGACAGTTTAGATCAGCTAAACTCTTGAACAGCACGCGGGCATGGGACAAATACAAGGCTACCGAAAAAAGATTGACTCTCTAGTTGCTCAAGCCAAACGCACGTTTTTTTTCTTCTCCTTTGCCCGCGACGTTGCATAGCCATCCCAAGCAATTTTGGAAACCGATCAACTCCCGTCAATCAAATCCCATATAATGGTGTGATCAGAACAACTCACCCATTCTTAAACATGACATTTCCCAAACATTGAACTCTTCCTTCTGTTCTGATTTACGCAAGAACCAGCCGGCGATCTCCCGGAATTTCCTTATTCTCATCACCCGGTCATGCCCAACATAACCTTTAATTCTATTGGAGTCTTAAAAGCAATCGAAGCTTTGAAACTAACATCATCCGCAGGTGTGGACAACATCAATCCAAAGATACTAAAAAGCCTTCTTGCTTAGAAGACACCAGCTGAACAAACCAACCAACCACCAGCTCAACTCTTTCCCGTGGATACTAAAAAGGACGTAGAGTGCCACAAGCGTCCTTTTGTGACCCATGTTTCAGCAATCTGTCGTATTTGGAGTGGTACCACTGAACTGGAAGGTGGGCAAGATCGTTCCCATACCGAAAAAAGGTCCACCGATCTCAAGCAGCAGTTATCGTTCCAATTCAACCACCAGTGCTTCATCAAAATTAATAGAGCATATAATTTACTCGCATGTTATAAATTTCTTAGTAGGTACCTGTTAATTTCTTTCAGCCCAGACAACACGGTTTCTTAAAATGTCTTTCTTGTGAAACCCAGCTTACTCTTTGTACTAACGATCTAAGTTCATGTGCTGATTATAAACGTACCTTTGAATGCCCTCTTTTTAAATTTCGAAAAAGCGTTCCATAAGTTTGACACCAACGTCTCTTAATAAAACTTTCGCGTTTAAACCTCGGCCATCAAGTTTGTAACTGGATTCGTATCCTCTTGTCAAACCGACAACAATTCTTTCATGCTAATAACCACTCTTCGCCCCGATCCCCGGTTGCTTTTGGAGTGCCCCAGGGCACTGTTCCCAGTCCCTTATTATTCCTAATTTCCATAAACGACCTACCTGCTAATATCTAATATAACATACGCTTAATCGCAGATGATTGCGTTGTTTATCGTCCTATAAATAACAGCACTGACGTCCACGCCCTGCAGCCTGAGCTTCACCATCTCGAGGACTGGTGTGCTAAATGGAAAATGTTTTTGAATGCTAACAAGACATCCCTCGTTCCTTTTTATCGTAGGCAATTTTACCCAACTCCTAACTACGTTGTTTGTGGTGCACTCATATTTCTGCACCTTCACATAAATACCTAGGCGTTACCTTTTCAAGCGATCTAACTAACGGAAATCGCGTCCTTGGATTTCTACGTCGCAACCTACACTTAGCTTCTCCATTGGTAAAGCTAGTATCTTCCCTGTCACTAGTCCGACCTAAACTAGGATACGCATCCGCTGTTTGAGACGTACATCAATTTAATCTCAGGAAAACACTCGAATCCGTGCAAAACCACGCAGCAAGATTCATTTACTCAGACTACTCCTATCATACCAATGTCACCGCACTTAAATCTCAAACTAATGTTCTTAACCTCGAATCACGGCGCAAAATATCCAGGCTCTGCCATTTTCACAAGTTTTATCATTCATCACTTTGCAGCTCTGTTATCGCAAGATCTCACCGCGTTTCATGTCGCGTCATTCATCAGGAAGCTGTCTCGGCTCCCCATCCCCTCTGAACTGCCCATCTTCTTTTCATTGTTCCGCCAGACAGCAAATGATTGGAACGATCTGCCCACCGACGCCGTGCTCCACTTCAACCCAACCCATTTCAAGGCATTCATCGAGGAAATTTTGTTTTGATGCTTAATCATGTGATATCCCTTTTCTGGGGTATTTTAGGTTCAATAAATAATAATAAAAAAACATATATTTACAAGGGGGGGGGGGGGGGTTCCGCAACCCACCCAGCTACGTCATCAAGTTTTGCGAAGGGGAGATTGAAAGAAAACACTCGCTTTTTCCTTAAAATTACACCTCAACAAAAGAGTTTCCTGATCAGTGGCGTTGCGTTCGAGTATACTTGGGTCAAATTAGTGCCAGTAAACTCGTAAAAAATGAAAAACATTCGAAGGGGATATCGTTGCACTGTCCTTTTAAGGGCAAGATTTAAGATTTTATTTGATGTTAGTAAAACCACCACATCTCCCGAGCTTACCCAGAAGTCTGCTAGATATCGCACAAAAGAAACAAACTTGTTGTGCCACTCAAATTCGTGGATGCGAACCTCAAGGCATATTACTGAGATTTATTTAGTTTCAATACATAACAGGTTGTTTATAAAATTTAAAGAAACATTGCAGGGTTGTAGATGACGGTTACGAGGAGTGTTTTAAATCTTCAAATGCAAATGATGGTAATTTTGGCCAGTTGCGGTGTTTAAATACTATGAACTCCGATCACTTAACCAAACGTAGGCACTCATGAAGAATTTCTTTACCCCAAAAGCATTTTTGCTAAAACATATACCTACAAGTATCGAACATCGCTCACCCGAAACATGCTAAATCAAACTTTTATTAGAATTAACTTATCAGTGGTTTTCAAAGAGAGCGTAAGCCTTTTGTTTTGCAATTTTACAAAAAAAAATAATAGCACAAAATGCTTAGTTCTCCTAAATATTTTTTATTATGTAATAACACGTTTATTGTACTAGTTTCAACGTTGCACGGTGCGCATAGCGTAATAAAGCAAGTCAAAGTATGCTGAGTATGCACGTTAAAAGTCACATATGTTATGTTTTAATAAAAAAAACACGTCGGTGCTAAGAATGCAAAAAACAATGTTTATTGCCAGGCATTCTCCTTTATTCGAATGTTTCAGGACGATTGCTCACGTGATCACGACGTAACACTCCTTCCTTTTTGTACCAAAATTTACTTTGTCATTGCATTAGTTAGTTAGGATATCGGCTTGGCGGACGCCGCTCCAGAGTACTTCTTTGTAGAGGCGGGGCCGATGACGCTGGAGTCGCGTTGGAGGAGCTTGTGCTTCTTCGCCCCTTGTTTTTCAGCTGGCGCCTCTGTTGCAATGATGTCAGCCGGTCGAATGTCAGCTTCACCAGGCCGGTTCGTAATGGCGTATTCGTCCCCCGGGGTAGAGTGCGGAGATGGTGCTGCCTCACCAGGCTGGATTGTCGTGCCGTCTCCGTTTATCCCAGTAGTGTCGAGGTGATCCGACTGCCGGATGGTTGATGGGGAGTCTCGGAACCTGCTGATGGACTCTGATGCCCAACAAGGTACCAAGTGGTCGATGCGTACGAAACGCAGCTTACCCTTGACGCTTAAGACGCACGCGCAGTCGCTCACCTGTTGAACCACCTTGACGTCTTCCCAGGACTGTGACTCGTCACGTGTAGTCTTCAGATAAACTGTATCACCAGCTTGAATCAGCAGCTGCTTTCCTCGGGCCTCGTTGTGTTTGTCTATCACGCCTTTATTTTCTTTTTGAGGGCATTTTAAGAAACACCAAGCGTTTGTTTACTCCGTTTCATACAATGTGAACAACGCTGTCAAAACTGCTGGCGCTAGCGCGTGGGTTTACTTATGGTTTCGTTTTTGCAAGCACGCATGCAAACGGTCTGCGAGATCATACACCATGCTCGAGCCAGCAGCTTTGATAGCGTTGTACATGAAGTATAAAACAGAGTGTGCACGTTTCCACTATTAACAAAATTCACAGTTCACACGTCCTAAATCACAGTCCAACCAGCGCCCGCTCGCAATTATGGCCAGTCAAAAAGTGCGCGTCCATAACACAAACACAGCAATGAACGCGCCCTCATATGCTTTTATGAAGAGATGTACAGTGTGAAGCATCTTATTGACGCTCCTTAGCCGATAAAATGTCAGCATCAGCCACTGAAAAAATCCGAGGAACAAACCTCGAAGCAAGGAGTGTGAACGCACTAAGTGACGCCCAGAGTGTCTGAAACTCTGACTTTTTGAAGAACGGGTCATTGAGCTCTTGCAGTGCCCTGTGTAAATTCTGCATCCGCTTAACTTTAGCAGTCTAATTTCGCGCTGTCTAATCAATTGCAAAAGCAATCTGAATTGACCATCTCGGGGCGGTTAGCAAGACTAAAATCAATTTCTCTAGAACCTCAAGACGTTCTCAAAAGCTGCAAATTGTTTCGGGGCACTCTATCACTTCAGTTACTGACATTTAAGAAACGCAGAGAGTGACTTATGGAATTCTTGCTTCTTGCATCGGGGTTGGTTCTTCCGCTTTTTTCATCGGCTAAGACAGCAATCTTATTCGCTGTAAAGCGATATTGACATGCTCGGAAATCTCTACGCTTAGCGTTTTTTGTGATCTGCCAGTTTCTACAGTATACCTAAAATTTATAAAACAAAATAGAATACAGACGACATAAATTTCCCTAATATACAAGTGATATTTGGGGAGAGAAGTCGTATTCTCCCTTTTAATGTCGTCTTCTCTTGTGTTATGACGATTTAATGACCCTCCCTGTCAAAAGAGCGTCTTCTTGTTATCACGTCATATTAAAATGCGAGATCGTTAAAAGGCCGAAATAAAATTAGGAGCATTAAAATATAAAAATAAATATAAGAATTGTACCATTTTCACAGAACGACTCGCTTAAGAGACCTTCCGTAATAAATCGTACAACTAAATATCGATCGTCTTATCCTTTTATTTATTTAGCGAATGAAATTGAGAGCTCGTTGCTCCACGCACCTCGCCATCAATTCCACCGATCAAGAGACCGTAATTCAACGCCACTTTTTTGCACATATTTCACACCAAAGACCGGGAACATTTAGAGCGGCGACGGAAGGAATTGTGAAATTCTTTCTACACTTAACTGTTTCATTGCCCGGCAGATACGGAAGGCCATTATTTTCATAACTTATTTAAAAAAAAAAAAAAACAATTTACAAAACACAACATGCGTCATATCAAAAAGATTTTGTAATTCATAACTTACTAATCTTTTCAATATTTATTTCCCAACCGATAGAGTTAAGACCGATATCCGATGCGACGAGTCCGTCGTTAAAAGACCCGAACTATGCTTCACAGTAGGGCCACGGAGCTGACTGTATGGAGCCTACACGCGTGCAGGCTCACTAATCCGAAATGATTGTGCAGCTGTATAAATCACAGCGATCTTCAAACGGAGATCAGCTGATGAATTGTTTCCTCGCTGTGTTTGTGATGGCACGGGAAGCCAATAAAAACGACTATAGTCAACATGACATTAAGAACCGCATGGAGTGTCGATTGTAGAGTACGTTAATATGGCTCCGCTGCCGATGAAGTTGCAGTGTCATTCATAAGAACACCGATAAACGAATCCCGAAGCAACCCAGAAAACCATGGACATCCATCGGACGTCCGAAAAACAGCCGAATATTCAGAGCCAGGATGGGACGTTCATCGGACGTACGGTGGACATCCGTTTCTGGATGTCCGGATTCAGAGATTCCGTGGACGTCCGAGCGACATCCAATGATGGCCATTCACACGGCTGGTTTTATTTTCGTAGAAAATTCATTATAGGTTGCCAGCTCTTTGCAGATCAAACCTCTACCGTAAATTGTCACCCCTTTCCTCCGAATTAATAGATGTGACTTCATCTGAAGTCTAACTTCGACTTGCTCAAGTCCGCGTCAACACCAAGTTCGACTTGAAAACGCCCAAGCCGACTTTTGCGATTCATATGGGCTACCGCGAACTTCCTTCGCCCAATTTTTTTTAAGTCGCGAGCGCACGCGGTGCTCACCGCCTGGGAGCGAGATTAGCCCAGAAGCTTTCTCTTAAAAAAGTATTTCACACTTCAGAAGAAAGAGGCTTCTTCAAATTTTATTCATATCTTATTTTTATAAAACGCTAATCGGAAAAGGTGATGATGTGAATGTTTCGAAACTAATGTTGTACGCTATTTTTAGACCACTGCGTCTTTAAGTCTGGAAACGTCGGCTCATTTGAGAGATGGCTAATGGCGCTTGTTTCTTTTCGGTTCGCTCGTCGGCGTCCCTCACTTCTGGTGACATATGGCGTCATGTGAGCGTCGACGTCTCCTTCATTATGAAAACACGGGAGAAGCTTGCGCTGAGATTCACCGAAGACGGGAAACAAATGCTTATCTGGGTTTAATAAGCATAAAAAGGTATTCGAGTGAGTGCCCCAGTCAGTTGTAGCTTACACAAGCCTCGACCGGAAAGTTTAAAATCCTCATAGGATCTTCTCACGAAATTTTAATAACTAAACAAATCGCGTGGAACTCCCGGTGCAGAAGGAAAAGGAGTGCAAATTAAAGTGGTGCTCAAAGCAGGTAAGCATTCTGCAACATTTCCTTCTTGCAAACTATGCGGCGTAGTGCTTTCTCGGATATGTAAATAATGCGGCCTTGCCTAAGTGCTCTTTCGGCTGTTTTATACGTTATTTTGTATTGCTTACATGTTCCTACAACGGCTTGTTTTAATGGGCACCACTACATAAAGCGTTGGGCGCAGTGCCCGTGCTTTCGGTGATGAAACCAGGAAGTATACCTACCTGGAATAAGAGTTTTTGCAGCTATGTTTACCTCGTCAAGCTTTCGCGGGGAGAAACACTGGCCAAGAACATGGGAATGAGGCAGAGGAACTGTCATTGATGTTTGGCGCGCATTTAGAAAGCTCTCTTTGAAAGTTTTCTTTTTTTAATTTGTTTTTGATCATTTCGGTTGTTAATATTCGGGGCGCTGTCACTCTCTCATTTGTGACATTGATAAATTGAAGTCAATTCATTTTATATGTTTCTTCTGAAGTCTGCTCCCTTAAATGCTGTCCAGGAGCAGAAGTAGCACCTTAGAGAATATTAATTTTGTGCTTACATCTTGTATATTTGATTTGAACGCCTTACATAAACGGTTTGTTGTTGTTGTTTTTTGTTGTTGTTGTTTTTAGGAGGGGAATTGCCTCCACAACCGGTGTATGCGGCCTGGGCTGCACATTATTTCCAAGCAATTAATGAGCACGGTTAAGTTGTGGCCCCTGTCCACAGCAAGTCAGTAAATAGTCTGTTGCTGCAGTCAATGGTGAACTGGCAGGAAGGGGAACCATATGTTGAGCAAGAAGAAGACGAAGCGACGAAGACATGGGTTAAGCGCTCAAGCTGTTAAATGCAGCTACATACTATGGTGTCGTAAAAGGGCACTTCAGGGCATAGGCGGCTTCCTGTTAAGTGTCTATCGAGTGATACAGGTCGGTACCCGACATCTACTCATAAATGAGTAACTGATATCTGGGAGCCCCACATCAATGTCAGCAGTGCTACAAACAAATGAACTAACACAGAAAGCATCTCTTCCCTCTGACGTGACCGGAGAAATTTAAATTTATAGCCAACCGGCGCCTGGCATGAACAACGTGAACTGCAAAAAAACTAAGGGCGACGAAGCAACAAACCCCACAAAAGGTATGTCACCAGCTGCCTTGCAACAGCTTAGCTCCGAGGTTCAATGCAAGCTAAATGCTTTTGTTTCTTCAGCTTTCAATAAGGGAATTATGTGCAGCAGGTACGTCTTCTACCCTAGACACAAGCAACATTCAAGTATGTTAAACAACTGTGTGAGGTTTGATATTTGAATGATATTTATTTCACAACGATTCGGCACCCTGATTTCAAAGACCGCCTCAAAGAGGACCGGGACTTGCAGCTGCCCAATCATTGAGGTTTTCAGCTTTCGTTTGTTTTATACCATTTTTGCCACAAGTTCAATCAATGCATTAATCTCTGTACTTTCTTTTCTTCAGGATTACTCTACACCGTTCTAGTGCACAGCCCAGCATGCTATCCCCCCAGCCCAGCACATGTGTGTTTGTCGCTTCTCAGAGTGAGCAAAACACGCCCCTTATGCACGAACTCTTAAAATGTAACCTAGCAAAGGCTCTTTACTGGAACTGTCTAAACTGGGTGACAGCTCAGAACGAAGGGCGATGAAAAATAAGGGTGGGTGGAGGAAGCTTACAGAGGGCTGGCGAGGAAGGAAATTCCTTCCCCTCGCCAGCGTTCCGTCTGCTTCCTCCTCTCCGACTTTCCTTTCTCTCGCCCTTCTTGAGTCATCATTGACTATAGAGAGCACGAGGCTGGCAAGGGCAAGACAGCTAGCTACTAGATGCCCTAAGCATAAGCAATATACATATATTTCGGTGTGCGTCCTCTGACTCATCCTCTGACGGCGCTGTTGAAGGAGGTGTTGGCAGAAGCATTGAGGATCAGAATAAAATTATCCTGGCAGTAATAATTGACTCGTGGTCATTCCTTGGTGAGTTTGAATCACTCAGACGTGCAAAAAAGAAATGTATGTCCGAATCGAAATATCCGAATTACACCCGAACTAGGTCCGCTGAGGGATCCTACTTCGGACGTCCGACGGATGTACGAAAGTTTTACCTTTGGACGTCCATGCGACGTCCGATGGACATCTGTCGGACGTTCACGGATGTCCCATGGACATCCAATATATCTGATATGGATGTCCGTCGGACGTCCGATGGACGTCCATGGTTTGCTGGGAAAGGATTGTTGACGTAACAAGCCAGACCCTGTGTTCCTTGAGCTATCTGTGACTGCAGCGCAATGCAACGTGCTTACGTGGACCACAAACCTGTCAAATGCAAAACATAAAACAAAATTGAGAAACATGACGACGACGTGTTTTTCACTGGCTACATAGCCCAGTGCATCCTTATATTTTATTATGTAGTTCGCACTCGCGAAAAAAAGGAGGTTAACTTCCTTCAAGTTTTATGCCTACCCTCAAGTTCAAACTAGAGCTACAGTAAAAAAACATGCTGTGCATCTTTTTTCCGCAAAACCGTTGGGAGAGTCTATCTTTGCACTCATAGGAAAGAGATCGGCTAAAGATGCTACTGAGAATATATCTAGACCAAAGAAAAAACAGTCTGCGCTGTGGCCCTGAGCATGGTGCAACGTCCAGATGAGTGAAACAACGCAGACTGTTTTTTTTTGGTCTAGACATACCTTCAGCTCGTGGTCATTCGCAGAGCTTCTTCCGTAATGTGCAGCAAATGGGTCTCCAAAGAGCTGCGCGGTAAGTAGACGCCCAAGATTTCTCGCAGAGTACGTTTTGTCGGAATCAATCATCTTGTGCTCGGAAATACTTTACTGTGCCTGTAATAAGTCAACCGACAAAGAAAGCGGTTCCCTTTTAGTTCAATGCAAGATCATCAACCCCTACAGCGGTTCGTCTACAAAGCGCTCTTTCCACCAATCACCAAAATTGCAACAAGTTGACCACTTCCTTTCGTAAACACTCATGTGTTGTCAATCGTGTGCTGTTTTTTTTTTTCCGCCACTCCAATTTATTGTGTAAACAAGACAGTAAACGCACCACTCACGGGCGTCTTTTAACCACCATATTCTTGACTACCCTTCTTGATATAAATCATTGTTCCCCATACGCGAGCGTTAGGATTGAAACCGTTCTCCTAAATCACGCCGTGTCGGTCTGTTCGGAACGGGGGGATGCAATAAGCGTTTATCTCTGCTCTCGATGTAAAAGCGTCTCGTTGTGTCATGGTACATTTATATAGGGACAAGAAGATGATGAGCATGGATTGAGGGAAATGGCTACGACAACTAACCCAAAGTGTTCATTACATCGATGAACACCACGAATCATTGACTAGCGTTGATCTCTGGTTATTTTTAACACGGCGTATGTTATGTGGCTAGCTCTTAGTAGTTTTCAGTAACGCCTTCCAGTAACGCAAGAGCCCCACACGAAGGTTGCGTCAACATTCTGCTGGAAATCGTACCCCTATATACTGACTCAACGAAAGTTCAAACCGAACACTGAGGGAGCAATCGTATTCTATCTGAGCCACGCGCCACTGGGTGACACAAAGAATCTATCGCCGCGGCATTTAACCTAGGAGCTGATGAGCGAGTGCTCTCGCACAGAAGGTGGAAGAGCGTGCGATATTAGAGGGCTGAAAGAACAAGAACGTTCTTTGAAAGAAACGGGGAGACGCGAAAATATCTTGCACCTTACCAGCGTAAGTCAGCTTCCTAACACCAGACTTGTACCGTACGCATTACAAGTAATCAAATTACTTGAAATCGATTACTTTTTGGAGTATTCTGTGATCAGTTGATTACTTTTATTAGGCAGTAATCACAAGAGTAATCTGATTACTTTTGGAAGTAATAAAAATTACTTGTAACCGTTACTATTTTTTCATAGGACCCCCCCCCCCCCCCCCCCCCCGGCCTGCACACACCTTTTTTTTTCTGAAATGACAAACATAAATTGGCTTCTTTTTTCGAACGAAAAAAAACAACAGATTTTTGAGGAGCTGTAGGAAACGAGGTCAACCCCTTTGTATGAAGTGGGAAGCCCTAGGGAGCCTTCATGTGCGCTTCGCATAGAGTGATGCCAACTGCCTGTTTCCATTTCCCACACCCTCTTCCACCACTATTTTGTTCCTCTCATTGTTTCCCCGTGCGCCGGAAAGTGACCTTTGTGTCCATCGGTCCTCCCATCCGAGAAGGGAAATGCTAATCCTCCCTCCGTGGGTTCCACAACGCTGCTCCGAACTTGTGAGATAAGGTGCTTGTTTGTGGGAGGGTCATCAGCCCCACAGATTATCGCCGAGAACCAAAATGGCTGCTGGTTTGTCGGCGAGTGGTATTAGAAAGGGTGGCATCACCCTAGCAAAGCGCACATGAAGGCTCCCTAGGAAGCCCCAGTGCGTCACAAAGGCCATTCAGGGCGAAGTTTGAGGTAGCAGAATGTAACTTTGTAAGTCCTTCGTTCAAACTAGCCCCCTCACGCACACACACGGAGAAAAAAAAACAATCCTGCTTACGGTACCTAATCGCCGCCCGTAGAAGAACCAGAACTGAAGAATCTCTAAAGCGGATGCAAAATATAACAAAGACAGTTCAAATATTTCCCTATTTCTCCTACGTGGCCTTTGTGACAAGCAAGGTTTCGAGTTGAGAAGTGGTCGGGGTGATCTCTTCCGCTAATGGATACTACACATAATCCGTTTCAAATCCTGAAGCTGCTGCTCTTTAGTATAATATGTGAGTCCATCCACATGTGAATAATAAAATGAGCGACGCAAACTTTGAGCGACAATCCTTCCTTAAAGGGGCACTCAAGTGCTTTTTGGAGAAGCTTGTTTTTGGAAGCATATTGTTGGTTGGGCTTCAGTCAATAAAAATGACCAGTTCTAAATGGCAAGGCGCCCTAGTAAACTCACAGCAATAGAAATACACAGGCACTATATTCTCTTGCGGGGTCCATCCTCTGTCCCCATCACCTCCATAGAATTCGACCAATAGAAATAGTAAATTGCGAAAAGATTGCCAAAGTTATTATTATTGCTCTTTTTAGTCACATGCACATTATATTTTGACAACCACGTCAAATCTTAGGATCTAGGTGACGTAATACAGCTAATATTGTTTGAAAACGAGCGAACTATGTTTTCTCCTTGCCTTGTTACGCGGGAGTGATATGCCCGCGCGGCGACGCGGCTGCGTCGCTCGTCAAGTTGAACTCCGTCGTCTGCCGGTTGTCTTCCCGAGGCTCCCTCTCCATCCCGTTCTCGAAGCAAGGTTCGCGAAGACGCACATGGTTACGTAGCACCGGGCAAGAAAACGACACCGAGGACCTCCTCCACATTCCTCGTTTCTGTGCGGACAACTTCGAGGCATTCGCCAGCGGTGACCGTAGTTGTGGACGCCATCAGTCTGCTGTCTGCTGCTTCTGCTTCCCGTCACCGACGGGACCGAACGAGGAACCCGCGAAAAAGTCCTGGTTAGTGTTTTGGTGATTTGAGTTTCATGAACGTCGCATTTGGCAGCAGTCTGCGTGACATACGTGTTCGAAACTGAGGGTGTTTTGTAGAAGAGAGAACTGTGTTTTTCGATCCGCGTAAATAAACTACGCATCGTAGAAAGCTGAATATCACCGAGACGCTAGTGGTGGCGACAGAATGCGAAAGTTTGCGAGCATCGTTACCTGAATCAAAAGGACACTAATACTTTATTTGTACTCTGTGGGGGAGGATTACCCACGCGTACAGGGTCACAAAAGGCAATGCTGCCCATACCGGAATGGAGCCGATGTCCACCTAAGCCTATAACGTCACGATCTTTTTTTTTTTCTTCTAGGACCTAGGTTTTCTCCCTTTTACCACAGACTCTGGTAATTTTGAACATGATCAGCATCCACCAGCTCGCCTGCACACTCATTGTCGTCGTGTTCTGCGGTACAGTTTATTTACTTGGACCAGAATGCACGGCTCTGTTTTCTCAAACAGCTGCCACATCTCGCAAGCCACCGGCAGGAATTACTTTTCTCCCGGCCTCCCGGTTCGGGCTTCATAACTGAGAACACGCTTCGTTCGTGAGCTTGGAGCGTGAATGCGCAGCCAAAGCACGGCGGAACGAGCGAATGTGGAAACCGGTCATCCAACTGAGACACCCTGTGATGCGCCTGTGCTTGTCGTGCCGGTTTCCACGAGTGGCTCGCGGCCAGTGCGCGAGCCACATGGGACGAGCGCAGCGCTCGTCCCGTGTGATTCTTCTACGTCCTCGTCTGTTTTTGCTGTTCCCTACGATGAATTCCCACCAACTCGCCCAACTCTACATTCTTCTAAGTGTTAGAAACTATCGATTTCCCAAATTGCATCATTCAGCCATTGTGAAAAACATTGTTGTACAAAAGTGCTCTTTGCAGGCCCTAATCTCAGCAGCTGGACTGCTGCATCCTGCAAGGCAGAAAGGATCCTGAGGGACTGCACTGCCGAGATGAATCTCCCTGGTCGTGGAGGAGCCAGTACCGTTGGATACTTTCCACTCTGCCGTCCCCTATTGCAGCAGCGAGGTGCCATACAACTGCACATTTCCTGCTCCCAGCAGCATGCCAGACTCTGATGCGACATACTCTCCATCCCACTCTGCCAAAGGTTTCGAGAGGTAAGCTATGCATATGTGCGCCTAGAACTTACAAGTTTGTCTGATCTTTGCACGCCTTGTGCATTTGTTTACCCTCCCTCCGCATTCGTCCACATGCTTGTGCCCCCTTTAATTTTGCCCAGTGACAGTGCTTGCTTGCTTCGTCATCGTGCATTCCTCGTGCTTTTTATGCTATCCATTGCTTGTGTGCCCGTCCTTGTGTTCCCATGCTCCACAGAAAACTATTGAAATACATGCTCTCCGCATATTTTTTTTATGTCCCTCACGTGTAATACTGCATTGACTTTTCTTTTCATGTGCTGCCACAGAGATCCTGAAGAGGCTACACCTTGGCAAAGCAGCTCTCCTGTTGGTCTTTAATAAATGGGGCTTTCATCGAGGAGGTAGATTGGAACTGCATAAACCAAACCTGGGCAACTGTGCATGACAACACAAACATTTAACACAATTTCAGTACCATTCAGACTTACAAAGCGAAACATATTTTCCAGTCTACACTACGGTTTCCCCTCCCATCTGCAACACTGTCTCTTCTCGATTATTCACTGGTTCACAAAGATACAACCTATTGTAATAACATATCTATTATGCCTTGCTAACCTTTCAGGAAACAAATGAAAATAGTTTTAGCCAAAGCCGAATGATTATGCACAGATTTGTTTGGACAGTAGAACTTTTGCTGGAAGTGCATTTACACATGGCATCTGCAAGAGTAACTGTTACAAATGCCAAGACATGCACACTCAGCGTTTGCCTATGTCCCCACCATTCTCCTTTGTGCCTTGGCAAAAAAGTTTGATTTTAACCTCTGAAAGGAATGTCAGTTATTCATTTACTGGGTAACTCGTATGTGCATTGAAGGAGCAAGAGCAAGCCTTGTTCCTAAACAGTGTAGTGTACGAGCCTTCCCAGCCAATGTGGCTCTGCGAACAAAGCCCTTGACTAAGATTTACATGCAACATAATCTGTCGGCACTCGTGTTTTGGCCAGTCTTTCTCTCTGTCTGTATCCAGTAGTGATGGACCGAATCTGCCGAACTTCAGATTCAGATATGCCAAACTATTAAAAAAAGTTTGGCGAAAATTCGTTAAACATTTGGCAAATGTTTGCGCACGCGCGAGATGCGACGGAGCCATGGATTGCAAACGGACGCCGTGCGGTCACCATCGGGCAGTTTAGTACTACCAGCGGTTACAGCAAGGTGTGGAGTATACGACATGGTAACTTTGTGTTTGTCAGCCTTTGTGAGTGTGGTTCTCTTCAATATTTTTTTGCCTCAAGAATAACAACAATAATTTGCGATAAGCTGCAAGCCACATAAGAACGTAATTTAAAAAGAAAAAAAAATTGCCAGAGCAGCATTATGCAGCAGACAACGTGGCGCAGTGGAGGACGATCGTTCAGAAGCAGTTACATGCATTGACGGTCTCTCGCGCTGTTCAGGAAACGCACACAGAAATTGTTGCACCGTTTACGTGATCCGCTCCGGCCAGCCCAAAAAGTTTATCTCCGCTGCATAAAAAAATTGTCTGCTTCAAATGCCATTGCTTTGGAAATTGCTTTCTCAAAATTTTTACACGCATCCATAATTATGAAAACTTTGATAAAGTGTTTAGTGCTTTACCAACTTCGCGACACACTAGTTTCGAAAAGTGTGAACTCTGTTTATTTTTTAATCAACATTGCTGCGTTGATCTCCATGTGTTCTCCCATAAATCGGGCGCCTCCTGGAACCGCGAGTAACACGTGACTCGCGCCGAGCTGCTCTGTCGGCCATGTTGTCGGTAAAACACGCGGATTCAAAGGATTGCGTTCTGCTCTTAGGAGCTATATAGTGCTGTGATCTCTACTACCCAACCTCGGTGTCTCACCACTTCTGCAAAACGTCACTGTGAAATTTCCAGTAAACTTGCAAAAATGACACCTATACAATTATCTTGCAGAATATTACCTTACTTAGTAATAACTGTGTCAATATGCATTTAAATAAAAGAAACCTCAACCTTTTTTGCCTGAAATACAAAATATCAACTTTTAGGTTTGGCAACAAAATATTGTTACCGAATGTTTAAAAAAGATCGGCGAAAATTCGGCTTTGTTACATCCTAAAATTCGGCACCGAATATTCGATTCGGCAAAAGTTTGGCCCCTCACTAGCATCTAGTTTCGCTGTTTCAAGATAATCTGCAATTCACAAAATTCGAGTCACCCAAAACAAACCCTCTTAAAAAAATGTGCTTCCTCTTCGAGGTCATGGGAAACTCGAACAGCTATGAATGGGCAATATGCAAAATAGCAGTGTCCCTAGCAGTTCAGGTGCACTCTCGGAGCAGGAGACTGTCAACGGGGAGTTTCGGTTTCACTGGGTCGTGCATCTGTTGTGCTATTGTCTACGCACCACCATTACTCATGTTGTTATGGATGCTCCACACTTGCGCACGATGCAGTAAGCACCCTTTGCTTCTCGTTGCTACATATCGGTTGCAGCGAATAACGAAACAATTAGGATTTTTTCTGTCACCGGAGACGAGCAAAAACGCCATAACGGTGAAGTCAAGTGGATGCAGATCGACGAATGCCGAACGCCGTGCCAGCTCACCGCGTGCATTTGTTTGCAACCTTGAGAACAGCCACTGAGACTAGTACTCTGTTTCTATAACACCCTTGTTGCTGCGGCCAATTTTTACACAGCAACGTAGCAATGGGCGCAAGTTTGCGCTTGAACGTTCTCGTACAGCGAGCTTCGTCATGTATTGTGTTAGCCCAATTGCAAATAGCGATTGGCGAAGCAAGGGTGTTATAAAATGAGTGCTAGTCTCAGTGGATGTTTTCGAGGTGGCAAACAAATGCACGCAGCGAGCTGGCACGGCATTCGGCGTACGTCGCTCTACGTTCAGTTCGCCGTTGGAACGTTCTCGCTCAAAACCCGTGCCAGCAAAATTAATTGTTTCATTACTCGCTGTGTCAGATTTGTAGCGACGAGAAGAAAAGGGCACTTAGTGCATCGTTCACAAGTGTGGAGCAATCCACGATGACGTGAGCAATGGCAATGTGGAGACAATAGCAGACTACAGATTCACAACCCGGCGAAACCGAAACTACTTATTGACAGTCTCCTGCTCCCAGAGTGTACCTGAACCGCTAGGGGCGCTGCTATTTTACTGATTGCCCAGTGGCTCCAATAGCTCATAGCGTCCGCTGCAGTCAGTTGCAGGGTGAAACAGAGTATGGAAATATTTGCACAGAAGCACCGTGAAGATGGCAGCGAACAAAACCCCAAGTGTGCTTGGTGAAAAGTTATGCAAATCGATTACAACTTTGAATTGGGCAATAGTAAGTTGTCACTTGGCTCTAACGGCTAACAATACATTTGTGTGAAGACCGACCATTGGACAATGCATTGTCTACTTTTGTGGTGAGAAAAAACATGGTTCTACACCCAGTATAACAAAAACACTTTTATTCAGTCGCAGCGATCAGGGCACAAGAACCCGGAAAATGTGTCGCTGGCGATCGGTCCCTAACCATTCTCACCATGCAGGAGGGCAGTGGTCGCCTGTTGCTCTGCCCCAGTCGCAGTCACAATTGCAGCATCCACTGCCTATAGGCAGCGTACCAGAAGCACCTGAAACATCATCCATTGATTGAATGTAAGAAAAAACACCACTTTCATTAACCACAGTAACTGAAGCAATGACCACACTGATCAGATGTAAGAAGCAATACTCTATACCCTCAAGTGTACACATCGCGACACTGTTAGCGCGAACACGACATCGGCGCCTTTTCGCATTTTATTAGGAAAGTGTATTAGTGGGCACACAATTTTACTCCTTATATTAGAGCCCTAAATGAGCTCTTTCTAAAACACTGATATCTTTGATGACAGCTTTTCGGTTCTAAGAGAAAAACACAGAAAACTGGCGATCGCTTGTTCGCGCTAACAGTGTCGCGCTCTGTACATGTCTTGTGTTTGTTTCCCTTGGAAACCAATAATATATTATGCTGCTTTTATGTTCCCTTTCGCTGTGCATGCGATGCATCTGCCAACGAACAGCTAGTCGGTACAACAGACTATAAATACTGCGGAGAAGTGAGCTTGTACTGTATGCCAATCACCGCACAGATGTCGAGACAACCTTGCTCCGGAAGTATGATCCACCATGAGCTCTGCAAGAAAGCCGAATCTGGTAACGATGGCGAGAAGGCAATCTCAGCTTCTATAAAGGGAACAACTCAACCAATTTCGAAAAATGATCAGTCACGACAGGAAGATACTGATTACTGCACGGATTATGAGGAAACGATCCCATTACGGGTCGCAGGCAACAATCTGCCAAGGAGAGTGGCTTACGATTGGTTGCATAAATCCTGGTAGGTGACCTTCGTGTGGCTTTGACTTCTGACATCCTGGACAAGTGTGGGCATACTTCAGTATATCCTGCCTGATTCCTGATCAAGTCTCGACATGGCATTACTTATTGCAAGTCATACTGCTGCTGCTGTGACCTGATCAGGCTGAATCATGGAAGTGACTGATCAACGGCGTTCAAAGTTTCACAATCTTGAAAGGCGAGCCATGGGCGGCATCGTCTGCTTGAAAAATGTAGCTGAGAAGAAGTCCATTCTCTCTCAGCAAGTATGAGTCATACCTATCGTTGCTCTCGGTGCGGCCTACCCTTTGTTCTGCAAGCTTCTCGCACACCCGTAGACGGAGTTTCCCCTCCCACTGTGCCTTGCGAAGTTCTCTGATCACCAACGTCCCCCATTCTGACTGATGTGTCGGCCACAATGCCAGTTATTCCCACCAATGCATGTTCGTCCTGAGAGGGAAGGACCTGCAAAGGAGCACACGGGAGCACATGTGCCGCAACAAAACTCCCTTCTTGTATGTAGTGGCTTAGTGGTATGCCTGTAATGTCGGAGCTCATTGTGCGAGACCTCCGACTGGATTCCGCAAATTATTCGGCCAGGAAAACACTTGATTGGTCTGGATCTGAAAGTATGTGCCCATTGAAATACATGTTAAATTTTTTTAGGGCAAAAATAATGGCGACACTCCTTTTCCATTGCGTAATAGTAGTGTTTGGCCGCTGTCGGCATGCGGCTGGTGAAGGCAACTGGCCGAAGAACACCGTCGTGTTCCTGAAGCAAGACTGCACCAAGGCCAGAGTCGCTGGCATTAGTCTGAACAACAAACAGTTTAAAGAGACCCGGAAACTAACGAAGCGAAGTCGGTGATTGCCTTCGAGAGCCGAGGGAAAGCGTCTTGTTGCTTTCGTCTCCAATGCCAATTTTCTCCTTTTCACAATAGCAAATGCAAAGGGTTAGCTATCTTGGCACAGTGTGGGACGAGTTGGCAATAAAATCCAATCGATCCTAGAAAGCATTGCAAGCTCTTGACGTCTTGCGGCTGCGGGCAATCGGTTATCGCGCACATCTTGTCCCGATTGGGGTGAAAAACTCGGGTTAACAACAGCAAAGCCAAGAAGGTTCATTTTCTTTTTTAGGGTGAACTGTCAAGTTGGCAGATTGCATCTGCTCGAGGACAATCCTAAGATGTTCGAGGTATTTCTTGAAAGATTGGGGAAAATGACGTCGTTCATATACGCCATCACAAACTTGCTCTTTGTATCATCGACACCAATGTCCATTCGATGTTGAAAGGTATCGGGCAAATTTGATAGGCTCGAACACTCCCTTGTGATAGGTGAAAGCGGTTGTCGAAACCTCCTCCGGGTCAATCTCGATTATCCTCGACTGCAGTCAAGCGTTGTGAACACTTTCGTGTTGTCGATCGCGTACATGATCGATTCGATCAAGGGAAACTGGTATGAATCTCTCACCGTTACAGCGTTGAGGCTGCGACGGGAGAAGCCCAACGACTCTGGGAGTTGCAAACAGCTCCGGTGTCGATCCACTCCTGTAGTGCTGCATTCAGGAGAGCTCGTACATGGACGATGAGGGACTTTGGGTTGCACCGCAGTTGGTCGAGCGTCGCCAGTCTCGATTCGATGCAGCAGCACATCAGTCTTTCCCGGAACTTCCGTGTAGTACATTGGTGGAAATGGCTGCAAGATGCTCTCTAGCTGTTGCTTTTGTTTCCTGGACGCTAGACGCACCTGCAGGGCGTCTCAGACACCGGCAGGAAAGGCTGCAGCAGGCCTTGTTGCACAGAGAGCTGCGGTGGTAATGCAATCCTCTTGCCTGGTGAAGGGGGTCACATCCAGCTGAATGTCCATCCAGCCAATAGCCGCCAACATCAAAGTCGAGCAAAAGTTTTTCGCCTGCAATAAAATCTCCACCAAAAGGTAATTGGCACGTTCAATCCTGGCAGATAAAGAAAATGCTAGCGTGCCTCTTCGTCGAATAGAATGCCGAGCCTTGCAGCGCACTGCAGAAGTGTATTTTAGGAACAAAGCGGTTCTTTTTTTGTTTTGCACAGCTCAAAAAAGTCTCCAATAAGCAAACTTTCTGCTCCATTATCAAGAAGGGCAGCAAAGGGAACAGTAAGTAGACAAAGTGTCATGTGAGGCTTGATGCATTGATCTGTAGGTTGTATGCGACACAGACGAGAGAAGTGCTGGCGACCCGCTGATCCCGAGGCTGGAACTCGCTGCCGCCAGCTTGGGCCGGCGGCAGCGACAAGTTCAGCGTCATGGGCCCTGTTGGTTTCCCTGATTCCTCTGGCCCCGGCACCACCAATGCAGGCATTGGCTGTGAGAATGGTCACGCTGTCCGTAGTTGTAGCAGGAACTGGGCTGCCAACGGTCTTCTGTCGCTCTATTTCCCATGTTACCCCAGTCTCTCCAACACTGGCCGCTGCCTCTCAACTCCACTGGTTCATTCCCTCATTGCCAGCCACCTCTCGGCCCAAGCTGGGGCGTTTGTTGGCCGTTCAATGATCTCGAAGACGGTTAGGCAGCCGGCCTTTGCCGTGGGGGGACTGCAGCCAGCCGCTTGAGAAGGTCTGCAGCATCTGCGGCTAAATTTCGCTCTGGTGCGGGCCCCTGGGGGGAGGGGGGCAATCCCAGCTGGATTAGGAATTTAGACTCTTGACGACCCAGCTTGTTGAAAAAACATTGGACCTCCCGACGACAGTCAAGGGGGTTCAGGGCGAGGGGCAAGTAGGCGAGGTTGGCACAGACCCTTTCAGGAAGGTGTCGAGTCGAAGTTGCTCGTTCTTGGTCGACGCATGTGGGGAGTACCCACGCACAGGACGGCTCGGAGGCTTCTGCAGCTGGGGGCGGGAGGCCTGTAGTCCACGCAAGCCGCGATGGTTTCCTACACGAGGTCTTCAATGGTGTCGTAGTTGGACCCATGAAGATACATGTTGTAACAGGGGTGACTGACTAGCAATGCGAGTAACCCTTTCAGACTCGAGAGCAGCTTGCACTGCTCGGTTGAGCAGTTCCGGTATGACCCGAATATACTACACAAGGCCTTCTTCTGGGTTCTGCGTGCGACACTCTATTTCCCGCTGGACTCGGGACTCGTACCCCGGTGTCAGGAACTCCTCTCGGAAGCTGCGGCGGAACGCCTCAAGAGACGGAAATAGAATGACTAATACCCGTGCCACACGGGCAACTCAAATGCCATTTACAAATAATGACATTCGTGTGATTGACGAATCGGCTTGCGATCTGTCGCGCGTGGAACGCCCCATGCTCGGAGTGTCGAGCGCTGATTGGCCGATCGTTCAAATGTCATTCGTTGTAAATGGCAGTCGAGTTGCCCGTGTGGCACGGGTATAAGGCTATACGCAGGACACCGTGCACCTTGACCGGAAGTGGCTATACGCACGACGCGGAGAGCTCACGCTGGACAGAGCGTGTATCACTGGGAGCTCGATAACCCCCCCCCCCCCCCCCCCCTCCCCGGCCTGCGTTCACGTCGCTTTGCTGCGACAGTATGCGGCTGCTAATTACAAAACTACCGTATTTACTCGAGAACTAGCCGCACTGTTTATGAAGAAAACCTGAGGGTTCGCTTTTCCGCGGAGCACGCAGTTTGCCAATCACCGCGATTGACAGCATGCTTCCAGCTGTTTACAAGACAGAGATAATGTTTTCGTGCGAAGATACCATCTGTGAAGATTGCATTTGTATGGAGAATCGTGTTCTCTGGTTATTCGCTATGTTATTCATGCGCAATGCAATGATTGACTGTATATGTGTTCTGTGGAAAGTAGACGGAAGGGCCTTGTTCATAAATAGTGCAGCTATTACTCGAGTAAATACAGTATTTGCCATTTGGCCAAACCCCCCCCCCCCCCTCTCCCCTTTGCGGCGTCCAGCCGGCAACCAAAGCTCCGCTGTCCCCCATGCACCTCCGGAAAGGGAGGATTATACCATTTAGTTCAGTGAAGTTTCGTCTAAAACGTTCATTCTTTTCACTGTTGATCACAGAAAAGAAATGTAACTATTGCCAAATGCCTCAACAAAACAAAATGTTTGAGAAAAAAAAAAGGTAAACCCACAAGGGGGGTCAAACCCTGGTCTGCTGCGTACGAGGCAGACGCGTTACCACTATGCTACTTTACAGCTGCGGAAATCTCGTTTTGACGGTTAGTTTTATACGAGAACCAAAACGTTTCGCGCCGTGCGTATAGCCCTTTCTGGTCGAGGTCGAGAATCTGCAACACCCACCATCGTCTCGCACTCGCCGGCAAGGCAAGAGGGAAGATCCGCTTCAGCACGTAGGCATCCGAGGCGCTACGCGTCCGAGGCGCTGGACGCTCTTGCGTAGACGCCCAGCACCGCCACGAAGTCGGCGACGGACTTGCAGTCGTCGAGCGCCTCGAGCTCGCGCTGCCGCTGGCCGCCGGTCCGGCCCGTGACGGCTGCTAAATGCTCCGTCACCAACTCGATGGCGGTAGACATACAGTCATTGAGGGCCAGGATCTCAACCGACGACGGACCGCAGCCCAACTCCGACTCCGTGTCACTGGAGGAGTCCTCATCCTCGGCTCGCAGCTTGGGAGGCATGGGCAAGAAAACGAAAACGCACGGCAAACAAGACAAAAAGAAAAAAAAAACAGACACGTGAAGCAAACATTAAAAAACAAAACAATTGATCGCTAAGTGTTTTCTATTGAAAGGTATCCCGTGCGGACGTGCGGCAAGAAAAACGGGCGCCGATGATTGGAACGGTGTCGACGCCGATCGCAACTTTCACGATCGGTAAGTCGTACTCACTTGTTCCTTGTCGCCCCGCATTTTCTTCTGCCCTTAGTGGCGTCTATTGTGTAAAGCGAGTCGTAGCACACCCGGGCTGAGGCACAGCGAGTCGAAATCCAAGTGGCTCGTCACGCAGCGCGCCGGCCCTGCTGCATGCGTACGGCGGCAGGCTACTCCCGGCGGCAGGCTACTCCCGGCGGCAGACAACCTGACGACGATCTCCATAGGCATGCAGCAACCGCATTGGCACCTTAAAACAGAAAACTGGCATCAACTATACATGTCAGTTTTACAATAAAGAGCGTATCACCTATCAGTCTCTGTTGCGAGGCCGCTGGGTTCTGCCGCCAAGTGCGTTCTTCTCTTTTGTATCCAGAGTCCGGTGTCGATGCCGAAGACGCTTCGCTGGCTTCACAGCGCCGTGGAATGCCGTCGTCTACGTTTGCTGCGCGTTCGAGGCGTCGGCGTCGCGCGTAGAAGCGGCGTCGTACGAGATGAACCTGCTGATATCTGCCGCCCGCCGAAGAATTTCCATACGACGACACCACATTCGATGAACGTTTTAAAATGAGTCCGTCGAGTACGCACACATTCGAAAAAATCAGTCCGCCGAATACGCGCACATTTCAAAATCAGTCCGCCGAATCCGCGCGCATTTCAGAATCAGTCCGCCGGGACTCGTGATTGGCTGGCGCACGCCCTTCCCTGCTGCCTTCCCGTCCGACAGCGCCCCTGACGGCGTGCGCCTAGGCGCAGAACACCGATCTTTGATTGAATTTTTAATAGGGAAATCGGCCGCCCTTGAATGTAATTTTAGGATTTTTAGGATGCTTAGAGCCTGCGCATTGCGTTATGACAATAAATAGACGATCTCAAAATCCACTTGAGGGCCCCTTTAAAGGGGGACCAACAGAAATATTCTTCAGCCTGGCGGAAAGTCCTCCTCGCCCTCTTTTTTTCCCTTTCTTTCTTGTCGTCTAGGACGGCGAGGCGGAGGGAAGGGTCCGCTTTTGCGCCGGCTTCTTCTGAGAGGATAAGCCGAGAAAATCCCCATTCTGAGCGACGGGCGATAGGTGTGGCAGCAGCGACCTGGTGACTTACGGGTATCTTCAGCTCCTATCGCGTAGTCTGACCTATTTTTTGGCTCTCGCCAAGCCTAGCCCCTTGGGTGTAGGTTTCACGGAGCTGCAAGGCTGCGCCCTCCCAGTCACCGAATTTGAGCTGTCGAATTTGTTTGGCTGTAGCCCGTGGAAAAGTAAACGCATACTTGGGAGCTGCGGTGCATCCCAACACCCATTGAAGGTACATTTCATAGATATTCTCGGGTGATCGAGGAGCTCAGAACACATGCGCGAGATGTGGTGACTTCAATATGTGAGGATGACCTACGTATTCACAAAACATTCCATCTTCGAAAAACCGGCTTATTACGCTCAAACCTGCCTCAAATTGGGATCGATGGAAAAAAGATCTATGTACCAGGCGCGGGCATCTTGTAGCGGATCACGAAATTTTATCGCTTACATTATAGAACTAAATGAGCTCTTTCCGTAGAAATATTAGCTTGGATGTCATCCCTTGGTGCCAAAGAGAAAAACTGGAAAAACCGTCAATCGCTTGTTCGCGCTAACAGTGTCACGCTCTGTACGCCTACTGCTACGAGATCAACGCAAGCATAGTATGGGAATGGATTTATTACACAATTTGTTTTAATATAAGAAAGGTTGCCATTCTTATAGAAGCAATTTGAAAAAGAATGCTTCTATTGGGCGCCCCCAACGGTTCGGCAAGCTGGGCTAATGAATCAGGAACAATGAGAGCAGCATGCCGGCAGTCGCCATCTTCTCTAAACGGAGTTTTGAGGCGATTCGAAAATCTGTTGTCGCTGAGACGGCGTTCGTTAAAACGAGCCTCTCTAAACCGCATGCCTCAACGTTCCGTACACTGTTCATTGAGTCGCACCTTTTTTTTTTTTTTTTATCAAGCGCAACAGAGTGCTGTAGGGAGGCAAACAGATGACTTGGTTCAATGCAAATTTGTTTCTCAATTAGTTTTGTTCCACTCTAATTATATGCCTGTATAACTAACCTGGTTTCTTTATACTCCCCGTAGGTGCATAACGTTCAGTGGACGGCCAGATGGAGTGCACCGAATGCTTTTGCGCTTCATGTATACTGACGCAAGGCCACGTGAGGGTGGGGATGGGCCAGGCACCGTCGTCCAAGTATCCCGGGGTTCGGAAAAAGTATTACAGAATGTACTGGGCCTGCCTGGCAAATCTGACCGCTTGGCGTGACCCCAGGTACTTGGAGACGAAGAGACAAGCCGGCCAAGGAGTATATACTAAGCGTGAACTGATGCCCGTGTACGTAGTTGAAAACGTCAGGTGCCTGTATCCAAACTCCCTACATGGGGCACATGTGGGAGTAAACTATTTGTGTATAAAGACTCCGGAGTCAGCGCCTTTCTTTCTGTGCCTAATTATTAGTGCAGTGTTAGCACGTTAAATGTCTCGAATCTGTAATCCACCTTTTTTTAAGAATACCTAGTACGCATGCGCTCTATCCGTTGTCCCTGTATGGGTTCGGGAAAGCGTTTCGCCCAACCAAATTCGCCATATTGTTTGTTCCACTCTGGCGAGGGGCGAGCCGCGAGCCGCGTGAGTAACACTGACTCGCGTATAGCTCTTAGCAGGCTCTCGCCACCGAGTCTCAAGTAGGTGCCTGCATCGCGACTGCTGGTTTAGGTGGCTCGTGGCTCGTCAAGCTGTTTTTATAGCTTTCTTCCCGTGTCACCTTTTCAACATTGCTTTTGATGGAAAAAATAGAATAAAAACTATTATTATTATAACCTCGCGTAAAGTTCAATAAGGGAGCACGACCTCGAGCGTTTTCAACAACCGGTGGGATGGGTAGCAATCGGGGATGTACAACACTAGAGGGCACGACACAGGAGCGCCGACAGTAGAGCGCCACGACGTCAGCGCGCGCGACACGAGAGCGCCGTGACGTTAGAGCGCACGACTCGAAAGCGCGGCGACGTTAGTGCGTGCGACTCGAGAGCGCAGCGAGAGCGCACAACCAGTCAAGCGCGAGTGGCCCGTCCACTTCTTCGGGCATCGCGCGTTTTATGTGAAATTGGCGGGGATTTGCGCCGTGGCATTCAGCAAGGACATTGTGAAATGAGTCGACAAATTTTTTTCGTGTGACAAACCAAGAAGTGTTATAAAAAGCTGACAGCAGAAAACAAAAGGAATATCTGTAGCGTCTATTTCTGCAGAAAAAAGTATTGCAGCTGATGTATTTAGCTTCATTAGTTCTCTGATTTTATATCTCACAGATTTGCAGGGGAGGTTTTTCTGTATCCGTCAAAAGGCTGGAAAGCTCTGCATCCGATAAAACTGCGCTGAGCTTTCCGTCGATGAGTGTTTTACTGATACTTTTTTAGCGGTGAGCTTTCTTCATTACGGTCATGGACGTCACAATACTATTTAAAGTTATGCGAGGCCTGTCACAATACTATTAAAGTTGATAGGGGTCCAAATGCCTGTCAAAAATAGACCAAATATAGCAAAAAGCTAACAATTGATAGTATACCCGAGAGGCGCACCGCAGCACCGTGAAGAAATCTTCGCTGCTCCACCCAACTGCAGACATTCCCGGTACCTACATGCCCCACTCCCCTGCCCCCTTTTCTCTCCGATGTCACACGAAAGAATTGGTTAGAAAAAGTCGTACCCGTTTTATTTTTTTTTTTATTAAAGGCATATTCAATCAATCAAAAATCACCAATGATCCGCTTCGATGAGTCGCGCAATTTTGTTCTGTCTGTGGAGCCGCGCGTACATCACACATTTTGTGGTGTTCGCTCAACTGGTCGTGCGCTCTCGTGACATGCGCTCTAGTGTCAAGCGCGCTACTGTCGCAGCGCCTTCACGTCGCGCGCTCTAACGTCGGCGCTCTAGTGTCGCGCGCTCTAAAGGCGCTCTCCCAGCAATCGGCTGCCAAAATTACTATTGGCCGGATTCGGGGAAAAGCTTTTCTTTCACTTTCCGTGCGCTGATTATTTTCCCGTCAGATGGTTGGCGTGGATACGTGACGTCAGGAGCGAAGTAACACCGCACAAGGTCCCGAGTAAGGCTCGTACCGTTGGGGAAATTACAGACTTACTGGTCCGCCACAAACGCGAACCGAATTTCCTCATCTCGAAGAATCGCAACACGACAGCCCCGAAACGCAAATAACGTTTGCAAAATGCCGACGACAGTATGTACAACGCAAACTGGAAACCAAAACTGAAGAAGCCATGGTTACGGTACCGCGGTACAAGAGCGCGATTTCTGGTGAGGGTCGGCCTTGAACCCAGCCGCATAATTCTACAAATATTTAATCCCCTTCGGCAAGTCCATAAATTGCAAAATAATATTGCACATTTATTTTCAAAATAAATAGGCGTGGTGCGGAGAGGATTTAATAGCTTAATTTGTTTAAAAAAATTGGGAAAAACAAGAACGAAAAAACAGTGTATCACTCACTAGCAGACAGATATTGAGCCAACTTAGATAAGTATACGTATAACACCGAAACAAATATTGCCAATGCCAGAACACGCGCGGTGCGTCAGAGAAAACTCACAATATACTGTGCGTAAAAGACTGTGCTTTTCTAGTGAGTCTCGACTGAAATCAAATTAATTTTTCTCTTCAGCTAATAATCTATTTTTTATAGAAATTATTCATATCTCATTCAAGACTCACGAGAGGCACTGCCAAGAGGGGATGTGCATTCTGCTGAGCTCTGATTTATTTATGTGCTAAGTGTAAATGGGTGAGCACTTTATGTACTGTGAAACCCATGGACGGGCGTTTATTCGGAATTTGTACTTCGTAAGATCACACCCTGGTTGAAGCTCTGTCGCAATCGTATGTACCGGTTAGCGTTCACCTTTTCTTGTGTGTCATTTGTATTTGACAACAACAAAAGTTGGTCATAAAAATTGTATATTTGCATAATAATTACAGGCACATCTTTGAGTCAGCGGAATGGCTTTTTCTGCCGCTTGTCCAGTGATGTCCCGAGCTGTGAAATAAAAACAAACAAACATATAGAGGTACACACAACAATTGCCCAACTCTTCTGATGAAATAAGCTTGTTTGTTATTATACGTCAATGGTACTAGTTTAAATTAACATTAGGCATACCTATAAGTTATACAATCTCGTCATCTACAATGGAGTCGTCATTCACCGCGCTGGCATCTCCCAGGGCAGCAGACCGAAGCACCAACTCCCGAATCTTTTGAACGAAGCTGCAGGAAAACAATGGAGGATTAGTATTCCATTGCAACACTGTACACTTCAAAATATTCTACCTGTATGTCTTCCTGAAGTACTTCCTTTTCCCGCCTTGCCGGTCTGGATGACGAAAGTCCTCGATAGAGTAACGTGAAGTGTAGCCTCGTCCAACATGATCGTTCCAGTCTAGTGCCAAGCTCTGCCTCAGTTTGTAGTCCTTGTCCTGGTAATGTATCCTCTTCTGGAGGCAAATTCGCATCGTATTATTGAATGACTTTACATAGAATGTACCCTATATTGACTTTACGTAATCTTCCGCGTTCTTGTAGATGGTCGTTGATTTCAGAAATTTGGTTAGAAGTTCCGACGCTAGCGGGTCTTTCACGAGCAGCGTTGTCGGGAAATGTCCATTTTCTTTGCAAATTGATTCCTCGCTGCATTTCTCGTGTTTACCTTCAAAATGATCTACGCAGTTTATGAAAATATCTCTTAGCTTGGTTGGAGTCCCCTCACAAGCGGCCATAGCATAATATGCGTGGTTACGAACCGCTTGACATTTGTCAGACAGCTCCACGTGCCATGTCTTGCCCTCGTTCCTCTTTGGTCCAGATGAAATTGCAAGAAATCCTTTCTTGAGGCTCTTCGCACCGTGCCAGTGGTCGTTGGAGTTAGATGGCCCGTTTTTTCTCTGATCATTTTGTTGACTGTGGTGTTGCGGTCATGTGCGTGATCTACCACACTCTTAGAAAAAAGGGTCAGTATAGTCCTCCCTAAAGGGAGGAACGCTCTTCATACATATGTTCCTTCAGGAAGAAAGAAACTTTCATACCTAAAGCAGGGGAGAAAAAGTTCCTCCGTCGCCTGCAAATCGAGCTCAATAAGGCCTAACGAGAACACTAACTCTACTGTACGGAGCGAGAGGAGCAGCAAATAAAACGTAACACGAGCTTTCCGCGAACTGTATCTATTTCCGAAGCCGGCTTCCCCCTGCAGGTAAAGAAACTTACGTTTCGAAAGCATGCAGTCACTCAGTCTTCTCATCGTCAGCACAGCGATGTTAAACGGAGACAACCGGCACCCAGTTCGCGACTTTTTGTCTTACCTTTGCTATTCCTCGAGCCACAATTCCTTCGTCAACCGTTGCGTCAACCGCACATCACGGAGGAGTAATAAACCAATCGCTAGCAAAACCGAAAGCCGCTCTCAAAAAAAAGAAATCCGAAGCAGCCTCTTGGCTCATTTCAGCACGGTAACACGAAATTATGGCGTAGCCGCGCAGCGTAAAAGGAGGTTAAATCGCTTGCCACTAGATGGCAGGGTCAAGCAGAGTAATCGCAAGTAGCTAGGCTAGGTGGCGCTAGGTACCGCCCAATTCATGTTTTAAAAAAAAATATTTTATTTTTTTCACACCACCATTGCGCTTTGGGAACCTCTATTATACACTATATCGACATATTACGAAAATACAAGCATCAGCTGAACATACAATAATCATATACACATACATCGCACATACAAACATCAATACAACAGCACACTAACCCGATCACTACTCCCGACCTCTGCGTTTCCGTCTTTTATACT
The DNA here is from genome assembly GCA_013358835.2 of Ixodes persulcatus. Taxonomy (NCBI): domain Eukaryota; kingdom Metazoa; phylum Arthropoda; class Arachnida; order Ixodida; family Ixodidae; genus Ixodes; species Ixodes persulcatus. The sequence goes on from JABSTQ010009088.1 coordinate 956,662, forward strand.
GGTCGTTTTGAACGTACGGAATTTCTCGGTGATTCCCTAAGCAATAAAAAATATTCCCAGCATGATGATTTTTTTTCCAGCAACGTCATACATCTGAGAGCATTTTTAATGGCTCAGGGGATGAATCTCTTATTAAAAAAAAAACGCTCGATCATGCCATAATTATTTGAAAGCCAATAAATCGAGCCGCTCCAATGCGGTTCCAAGCCATGAGTTTGTTTCCCCGCAAGGCACTTTGTAGAGAGTATTTCTATTGTAGTGTTTGTTTTTCTATTTGTGCTGTTCGCGCAAGGCTGCAATTGCCGTCTTGAATTAATCTCTGTAGAGCGGATATTCACACAGCTGGAAGTGAAGCTTCACGGGCAGAGAAATCGCTTTTCGATCAACTTGAATGCAGTCAAAGCCGCGACTTGCGGCAGGTGTTAAGTGTACGGAGCTACGCCGTGGCGAGCTCAAACACGTCTTGCGCTCATCCCAGCGCGCCACTTGGAGGGCCGTTTCTCCAGGAACCGTAGTATATTTAAACAGCAAAATAAAGGATAGCTTTTTTTTCGATTTTACCTGTTTTTTGTTTTTAATGCTAAAATTCCTGTAAATCACTGTAAACATACGTACTTTCCGTCATAATTTCGTACTGTTCAGTCTTTTCCCCAGAGCGCAATCGCTCTCGGGGACCGACAGTCACATTGGCCACTGTACGGTAGGAGCTTCCCGTTCAGACCAGCGTTCCAACATGACTATCCGCACGTAGATCGACTGCACCTAATTCCTCAAATGGTCTTAAGCTCTGTAATGTAAAGCGGAATGTCAACCTGCGACACCCCGCCCCCTCCGATCACGGCCCGACCAGCAGCATCAATACCCGACAGTTTACGTCATCTCATCTTGTTGTTACACCACTCATACGCGAGCACACGTTCACATCGGCGATAATTCCAGTCTTCTATTCACTACGCACAACACTTCCATCACGATGTTGCTGCTATATTGCTGACACGCAAAAATACAGAACCAAGTTGAACGCCGGTTGGCGCTCGGCACGGGAAAACAGAACCGAACTCAGCACGGAAGGCACCCAGACAGCCGGCAGGAAAACCTGCCTGCCTGGGACGCAGTTCCTTCGATTTCCAAAACGTCGAAAACGTCGACACAGTTCCGCGTGGTTCCGCTACTGTAGTTCCGCGTAGGTCAAGCAATCCCCGCAATCCGGAGACGGCCATCTTCCCCAGTGTACATAGCGCTGCTGGCACTGCTCCGGAACTTCGCTGTTTCTAGCGGCTGCGTTTGCTCCTTTGATAAAAGTATTGGTAAAAACGTCAATGCAACCGAAATATTTGCATGTTTGCACTGGGAGTCGGAATTCCAAGCGGCTTTCGCTGCCGGTGAAGCTCAATCACCTCAACAACATTTATTGAACAACGTTTGCGACGTGCTCGAAAAACGGAACCGAAAGAAGAAGAGTCGGGAGAGCGAAAGCTCTCTCCCGTCTGCCTGGAGAAGGAGGAAAACGTCTCGTTCCTCTCTTCTTCTCGTGTCCGCTTGGGGGCGCGTCAGTAAAAGGGAGGAAAATGCGCCGTTGCTAGCTTTTTCCTCTATTTTTTCTTAGAGTTCACGGAGATATTTTTAGAGTCGAAGTACTGGTACAGCTTTTTGGTACCGTACGCTTCGTGCTTTTGGGAAGATAGTTCATCCTTCTTGTTTACGTGAACTATACTTACAACTTTGTTTATGTGAACAATACTTACAACTTTCCGGCAAGCGTGCCGAGCATCAGTCTCGACACTAATTGCTGTCGAGCTGGGGTCATGTTGCTCAGTGGCCCTTGATTCACCCTCTTGCGCGGCTGCCAGGCTTTCAAGCTTGAGCAAGTCTACAGCCCCTACGATATCTACAAGCAAGTTCTCCACAGTGCGACGGGAGTATGGCAATTTGCTGAAATTGCAAAACTTTTCAAACTGCGTCTCTAGAACTCCAGAGGAGGCATACGCCACCGTCAGCAAACAGTCGACAACCCGGAGGGAACCGACAACCGTGCTTGTGTTGAGCACCAGCGAATGGTTAATACACTTGCAATGTATTCGTGATGCGAAACCGCAGGGTGTCGCTTTCTCCAAAATAAGACTTTCCTTGCACTCTGCACTGTGCTTCTCTACAGTCTGAATGACTTTCCATCGCGCGGCTTTGTCGCACACAACTAGGCATGGATCCCCTGCAGGGTCAGGCATCATCACGCGCGATACCGCTTCTTGATGCAGCGGCTTCGGCGTGTTGCGCACAGCATTCGACGATCGTTCTTCTGAATCCCGTGTTTCAAGAAATCGTCGCAGCGCCTTGATTATCACAGCTGACAACGAGTCACACTTATTTAATTTCATTTCATTTAATATACCCTTATAGCGCCCGGTAGGGGCTTTACATAAGGGGGGGGCAAAAACAACAATACACATACAAATCAACAAGAGTTAGGAATCCCTTCCTCTTTCCGCTCTTCCTTACGTATTGTAAAGAGTGGCAATTGCGGAACGAAATCTAATGGATTCTTTTACTGTTACGATGTCGACGGGGAGGGAATTCCAGTCTGATATAGATAACTGCAACGGAGAAAATTTGAAGGTGTTAGTTCTAGGAGTAACGAGCTGAAGTTTCTGTGAATGGTCTGTGCGTGCCGAGACGTGGTTGGCAGCTGGGCAATATTTTTCTTTCTTTGAGGGTGAATGATAGTACAGATGATGAAGGGCAGTTAGTCGAGTTATTTTACGTCGGTCTGCAAGAAGGGGTATATTAGTTTGTTGTTTTAGTGTTGTTATACTTGTACGGGTATAATTTCGGAGAACGAAGCGGGTGGCTCGATTTTGAATGGCTTCTAACTTGTCAATGAGATATGACTGATGCGGGTTCCAGATGAGAGATGCGTATTCCAGCTTTGGACGAAGAAGAGATGTGCATGCAATCAGTTTTGTTTCCCGTGTTGCCAAGTGTAAGTGACGTCTTAGAAAGCCTAAAGTTTGATTAGCCTTTGCCGTGACGTGGTTAATATGTGGTTCCCATGAAAGGTTGGGCGTGAAATGAAGTCCGAGATATTTATATGTATGAACATTTTCAATGGGGACACTGAAAAGGGTGTAGTTAAATTGTGTTGATGTGCGTTTATTATTGAAGTTCAGATATTTTGTTTTGGAAACGTTAATTTGCAACTGCCACTCTTCACACCACGTCTCGAGTAACATTAGATCACTCTGCAAAAGCGTACAGTCATCCAGGCCCTCTATTTTTCGGTATAAAACACAATCGTCGGCATATAATCTTATCGTGGACTGAATACGAGTAGGCAGGTCGTTAACATATATCAGAAAAAGTAGTGGACCAAGCACGGTTCCCTGAGGCACGCCCGATTTTACTTGTTGGGGTGACGAATCTTTACTTTCATAATGAATGCATTGAGTTCGGTTAGAAAGGAAGCCTGCAATCCATTCTGTTACAAACGGGTCTATTTTTAACGAGCGTAGTTTTAACATAAGACGGTGATGAGGTACTTTGTCAAAAGCTTTTTTGAAATCAATAAAAATGGCGTGCGTTTCTAAGCGGGAATGCAGATTTTCATGAATATCATTGGTAAATTCGAAAAGTTGCGTTTCGCAGGAGTGGGATCGCCGGAAACCGTGCTGGTTTACAAAAATAAAGTTGTTAATGCATAAATGATTCATAACGTTAGAAAATACTATATGCTCCATGAGCTTACTAGGGACACTTGTTAACGATATAGGCCTGTAATTACCAAACTCATTCTTTGAACCATTTTTGTGTATTGGAATTACCTGCGCGTGCTTCCAATCGTCGGGAATGTCGCTCGTGTCTAAAGATTGTTGAAAAATCAGGGAAAGGAGGGTTGAGCACTCATGCTTGCATAGTTTGAGAAGTTTCATTGAAATTTTATCTGGGCCTGGAGCGGAGTTTGAGTTCTGTTCATCAATAAGTTTCAAAACGCCAGTTGCAGAAATAGTTAGTTGAGGCATTTCATGATACATATTATAATCAGGGTAGTAATCCGGAAGAGGAAACAGGTCCTCTGAGAAGACTTCACTAAAATATTGACTGAATCGCTCACACGCCTCGAGAGGACTCATCTTGTTTCCAACGTCATCGGAAAATGAAAAAGATTGCCTTCCTTGCTTTGGGTTAACCACAGTCCAGAACTTTTTGGGATTGGTCCTCATAATGTTACCAAGGTCTTCATTAAAATACTTCCTTTTTGTGTTTTTTATTTCGAGCTTGGTTGTTAGATTACATTGATCGTATTTCTCCCATGCATCTTGGGATCTAGATAGCTTGGCAGTCCTATAGAGACGATGCTTTTTATTGAGAAGTTTTTTCAGTCTTGCTGAAAACCACGGCTTTTCAACGCTAGAGCGTATGTTTACTTTAGGAATAAAAAGATCTGCCAGTTGAAGTAATTTGAATTTAAGTAGATTCCAATTTTCATTTGTAGACCTAGAAGCAAAGTCCTCCAAATATGAAGTAGAAAATGACGCTAAATTTTCGCGAATCGCATCAACATTTGCTTTGGGATAATTTAAAATGGTTTTAGTCAACGGGTTATATTTGTATGTTGAAATGGTCATTTCAACAATTACAGACGCATGATCACTTAAGGGCTCCATTAGGCGAACCCCCATTACACATTCGGGTTTTGAAGTGAAAAAGAGGTCTAAAACAGCAGAACCACGGGTTGGTTGATTATTCATTTGACACAGGGAGAAAGCACTTGCTACATCTACAAAGTCGCGACATTGTTTTGGAAGAGTGCGCCAACTTTCAAAGGGCATGGATGCAGGAAAGACCGGCCAGACAATATCAGGGAAATTAAAGTCTCCAGCGAGCACGTACATATCATAAGGGTAAGTTCTAACAAGCTGTTCTACGCATTCTTGAAGTAAACTAGAAAAATTCAAAATCCCGGGAGGTTTGTAGCAAGCAACAACCAGAAGGCAAACAGTCGGTGTTCTTATTCGGGCCCATACTCCCTCGAAACTTGAAATTATATCGAATGTTTCAACATGCAAAGTCTTTTTGATAGCCACCAGAACCCATCCCCCTCTACGTCCGGCTCGATCTTTCCGAACAATAAAATAATCATCGCTCATAATCAATTCACAGCTAGAAATTTCCTCCGTTAACCACGTTTCACTGACGATGACAACGTCAGCTGTACACGAATGCATAGCAGAGAATAACTCGTCTTGTTTTGCATACACACTTCTCGCGTTCGCGATAAAAAAATTCAAAGTTCTAAAACAAGGGTTACGAGTCGCTTGAGGAGAGGGCGATGACTGCCGTTTTTCCACAAGTTATGATTAGAAAGGTATGACGAAATTGGCTTGCTGATCGAAAAAATAACGCGAACTTCCTATGATCAGTTTATCATGGCGTAGTTTGAAGGGCTGTCCTTGGTTTTTAGCGAACGTAACCAACTCTCTTCTTGCTTTGCGAATTTCTTCGGGGAAGTCTTCACTCAAACGAAAGTTTGTGCCCTTCAATTTGGGTGCCTTCGAAAGCACAAGTTCCCTATCCTTATAAGAGTTGAATTTTACAATAATCGGCCTACACGAAGCGACGTCGTTTCTGTAGTAACCAATTCGATGGGCACGTTCGATAGCGGAAGGTTCTATTCTAACACCAAGCCTTTCTTCACAAAAATTGACGACGTTCTCTTCCGACTGCTTCCACGTTTCATTCCTGCTATCAGTAACATTAAAGAACAACAAATTATTTCGTCTGGAATGACTTTCGAGCACGGCGCACCTTTGTGCTATTTGTTCGAGTGCAGAACTGTTTCGCGTGGCGACCTCTGAAACGGCGGTAACGCCGTCCCTTACTGATTTTAAGTTCAGCACCTCTCGGTCGATATCGTCAATTTTACTTTTCAAGGCCGCTAAGGCGGTCTCTGTTTTCCCCTGTCTTTCATGTATGAGTCTAATTTCCCTCATTATTTCTGTTTGGCCAGCAGCGAGTTGGTTTAAGAGAACGAGCGTTTGATCGACAGGTGCGGCGGAAACAGAGGGAGCGTCGTGAGGGCCAGGATTGGTCTCGACGTCCCCTGACAGCAACAGTAACTTCTTAGCAAATTCCAGAATGAGGTACGACTTCATTTTGACAGCGGCGACAATTGAACGCACGGTGAGCAGCAAGTTGTAAACGCCAGGTGGGCACGATACCGTAATCCCTGATGACATCGATGTAGCCGTTGCCAGACTGGAGTGGGTAATTCCGCCATGGTTGACGAGGAAGCCGAAGCTGGAGGGTGCAGCACACACGGGCCAAGCGTCCCAAACTTTGGAGAGAAGGACGAGTGTCTCCCGATGTGCTGATTCACGGCATCCCGTGTCGAAGATAGTGGCGGGCCCAACAGCAAGGCGCAGAAAACCGCGGCAGCAGCAACCTGAGGGTGAGCAGGAAGTAAGTGGAACATCCTAACAGCGGTATCGTGCCCGAGGTGTTGCGGTGCTTGTGGCCTCTTTTGTAGTCGTGCTCCCTGATGACATCGATGTAGCCGTTGCCAGACTGGAGTGGGTAATTCCGCCATGGTTGACGAGGAAGCCGAAGCTGGAGGGTGCAGCACACACGGGCCAAGCGTCCCAAACTTTGGAGAGAAGGACGAGTGTCTCCCGATGTGCTGATTCACGGCATCCCGTGTCGAAGATAGTGGCGGGCCCAACAGCAAGGCGCAGAAAACCGCGGCAGCAGCAACCTGAGGGTGAGCAGGAAGTAAGTGGAACATCCTAACAGCGGTATCGTGCCCCACGGCTTTGGCTTGCTTTATCACGTCGTCAAAAGCAGTCATCTCCGTGGTTTCAGAAAAAGTGAGGTTCAGGCTTCGTCGGAGATAACTACGGTTACACACGTATACTTTTTCAGTTCCATCTCGCATACGCTTCTTGCTCAAGTAAACAGGGGCATCTGACTTTTCGCTCATCTTGGCCTTTAGCGTGACTGTTAAAAGTTCTGAAACAGACAAAGCAAAAGTGATTTAATTAACTGAATATTATAAGTTGAGCGAAATATTTACGAAGTTCGAGGTTCCCTGAGTCGTCTTTTCTATTCAATTCCCCCTCTCCTCACCACCACTTCCTTTCCTCCAAATAAACAACGTAGATTATTTTATGAACCACCAGTAATAGAGAGTACTCGCAAAATGTCTATTTGGTGTAAGAAAGGCCTTGTTAAAATGTTCGAGCAATGAACTGGTTTTATTACTGTGCGTGACACAGCTAGCACGAACACAATATTGCCATTTGTACGTAAGGACCGTGCAGAATTTAGTATACAAGAACAAATTGATGCCTCGTAAATTGGTGCCCAATGGAAGCACTCTTTACCAAATTGATTGTATAAAAATAACAACTTTTCAACTATAAAAAATAACACCACTTGTTTCACTAAATTTACTGATTTACTCTGTTTGCGTTGATTGTGTAGCGGTATGCGTACATTACGCGGCACTGTTAGCGCGAACACGACATCAGCGCCTTTTGCTATTTTCTCCAGCAATGTATTGGCTCGCACTAAAATCTAGCGCTTAGGTTTGATACTCGCATTAACAGTTTTCTAAACATCATTCCCTCCTAAGAAGAAGAAAAAGGGGGAAAAAGACCGGCGATGGTTTGTTCGCGCTAACTGCGTGGCGTAGGGTACCTAAAATATTTTTACAATGTTAAATTACAATTCTGTATCACGTTAAAAAATTGTCTGCTTCTACTTCAGTTTTTTTTTAGACACCACAAATACTTCAAAGTGGCGCGCGGCCCGTGCTATAGTACCAATACAAGCAACGTTGAACCATAACACGACACGTTAGACTCGCCAATAAGGGGTTTAATATTGTGTTTCCCGCTCCATAGAGCACTCGATAAAGGATGTTCACAGCGAGCCTAGCTTACATATCGTTGTGGGGTACGGACCGTACGGTTATCGAAGTGCTAAAAGCGACCCACTAAACTTTCTAATATTGACTTCCACACCTGATGCCCTCTCACCTCAGGTGGTTGTTCGAATGTGCAAATATGAATTTCATACATTTTGCTGGCCATCATGTTTTGCGAGTTAGGCACACAACAGGGCATTTTTGTAAATCGTTTTCAAAGGCCCACTATCACTTCAGGCGCGCGCTTCAGAGAATGCATCGAAGTGGCAGCACGAGCTCCCGCTAAATATAGCGTGGCCTGAAAACATACTAAAGTTCTCCAATAATTTGTGCCCGCTGTACGAAGAGAGAGATCCGCTACAAGATGCCCGCGCCTGGTACATAGATCTTTTTTCCATCGATCCCAATTTGAGGCAGGTTTGAGCGTGATAGCCCGGTTTTTCGAAGATGGAATGTTTTGTGAATACGTAAGTCATCCTCACATATTGAAGTCACCACATCTCGCGCATGTGTTCTGAGCTCCTCGATCAACCGAGAATATCTATGAAATGTACCTTCAATGGGTGATGGGATGCACCGCAGCTCCCAAGTATGCGTTTACCTTGCCACGGGCTACAGCCAAAAAAATTCGACAGCTCAAATTCGGTGACTGGGAGGGCGCAGCCTTGCAGCTCCGTGAAACCTACACCCGAGGGGCTAGGCTTGGCGAGAGCCAAAAAATAGGTCAGATTACGCGATAGGAGCTGAAGATACCCGTAAGTCACCAGGTCGCTGCTGCCACACCTATCGCCCGTCACTCAGAATGGGGAGTTTCTCGGCTTATCCTCTCAGAAGAAGCCGGCGCAAAAGGGGACTCTTCCCCCCGCCTCGCCGTGCTAGACGACAAGAGAGAAAGGGAAAAAAACGAAGGCGAGGAGGACTTTTCGCCAGGCTGAAGAATATTTCTGTTGGTCCCCCTTTAAGCTTATCAAGATCTAGAACCGCCTCCACTCCTTCCTCCCTCCCTCCCTCCCCCCCCTCCCCCCCCCCCCAACTGGTGAACGCCCAAATCACTAAACTTCTTCAAACGAATTCTATGCTTGTGTCCGCACTGTGAAGGTGCAACAACCACGAAGAGGGAACCCGTTTCTTCTTTTTCAGTACTTGTGAAATGTGAAATACAGGCTGGAAGTACTAGTTCATTACTACGAGCGATAAAGATGTAAGTCTTCACACAATAAAGTAATCGGAAACGTAACGGTCACTTCTTAAAGTAATGCCCAATTACTTTCGCTGTCGAGTAATCAAGTAATCTAATCGAATACTTTTTAGCCAAGAGTAATAGTAATTCTAATCGATTACTTTTATTTAGTAACGTGTACAAGACTGCCTAACACTCTGACGGTGTTAGAGCATTACATTTAGAATGCTCGTGAACACGCTAACATATGTTCCCGGCAGTTTCTGCAATATCCCAGACATGACTATGTTCGATTAATACTTTTTCAAGCAATACACACCGCACACTGTTGTTGCATGCGTGTCGCATACGTGCAGACTTCTGCTCATTACTTGAAAAATGTAATGGATTACAATTACAAATTACCGAGCCTCAAATGTAATGGATTACCGTTGCAAATTACTTTCGCTGAAAAGTAACGGATTACATTACTCGTTGCGTTACAAATTACTTTCACGTTACTTTTTCCGTACACTTATCCAGAAAACAATAGAAACGATTTTTATATTTTTCAGAAATGTTCTGCAACAATACTTTCCATTTCTGATACACCCGTATTATCGTAGTCCTTGCAAAAATAAAATATTGTATTTAAGACAAAGAGTGTAGGTGCACTCCGTTCACCTATAAGCTGAGAAGGCACCGAAAGCTGCAACCACACCCGCCATCCCGCTAGCTTACGGTCTCCACAAATGATCCCTGGAATTAGGCAGACAAAGCTAGCGGTTCGCATGCACAGTAGCAACGTCTACCTCCGCTAAGAGATTCGGAGCTAAAGAAGCGATCTATGAAAGTTCCCGTCTGACTTGGGTGTTTTGCTTGTTTTTCACAAGAAAAGAAAAAACTTGGTTCAAACGCTACAATCTAGAGCCAATCCATAATGCACATGTTCCAGCTTGCCTTGATGTATTTCCGTAGATTAGAGTTTATTGTTTTTTCTGATGACAATGTGTGTGTTTTTTGGCAAGCAAAGTATGCACCGAACGTCTAGGTTTCCATTATTCTTAATGCCCTGAATTTTGAACACCTCAATAAAAGATGGCCATGGAGACGACGGACACTTCCTGACCGAAAACTCGACCAGTCAGCGAATGAGTGGCGATTACGGGTTATCGATCGTTCATCGGGTCTCACCTTCATACCAATATTCGTGGAGGCCAGGGTAGAGGAGGGCATAGAGAGCGAGAGAAGCGGTGGCCATCGGTCTCACAAGACAATAGAGGATCACAGCACTGTTACACGTTCTCTCTCTCTCTGTCTGTCAGCACTCCTTAGATGGCCAACCCCCCCCCCCCCCCCCTTATGTTGACAGTTGACTGTAAAGTGTCGAGTGAACTCAACCACCATGCCCAGACAAGTAAACCAGAATCCGTACCCCCAAAAACGATGCTCTTAGCCTCGCGCCGGGCGCTTTTCAGCCGTGCCTCAAAAGCGTGTTAGAATACAGTAGCGCACACCAAAGACAGAGAGAATTCGACTCTATTGTCCGAGGTTACATCGTCTGTTACGTGGGCTGTGAACCCGGGAATCGACGGGGTACGGACCCGCGTTTGACATCTGTGCAGGTGGGAGACGTCGAAGAAGTTGGAGAGGGTAAAACGGTGTAAAAGACAAAAACAAATAAACAAGAAGAGCTTTTCTTCTGCCCGGGAGAAGAAGAAAAACACGATGGTGGGCGGCGGAGAGCCTACTTGGCGTTGTCTTATTTTATCTTTGTCTCTTGCATACTTGGACATGCCCATTTTTCTAGTGGTTCTAGTGACCGGTCATACAAAACATTGTTTTCTTTTCGGCTTTTATACCCTTCCTGATGTTTTCTATTTAGGTGCACTTGCTCTCTTTATGCTGCTGAATGTTCTGCTCGTATTGCTCCAGAATTAAGCTTATAGTTTTAGAAAGTACCGAGTAACTGAAGTAATTCGTTACCAATATTTTCTAATGATATTACATTAGAAATTATTTACGAAAAAAAGTAACGTGGCAATGACGCAATTACTTGAAAAGTAACGAATAACAAGTAATCTGGTACTTGTAACGGATTACTTCCCAAGTTTGCATACGTGTCCCATGCGTGTCACATGCACCAACAAAAAAGTAGACGAAATGAAGCACACGGGACCCTTTTTACAGCTTTCAGAAATCAAGGTTATTCTTTGTGAAAGCACCTAATTTTCAGATTAAAGTTATATATAAACCAAAATAAGGATGTTCAAAGGGTGTAGCCATATGCGTAGGTCTCTGGAAGGTTTAATTTGATACCCTTAAGAGTTACGATTTGTATTTGTCGTGTATTGGAACGACGCTATTGGCTTCATACGAATCCGACTGGTTAAACACTTTTTTTTAAAACCGTTCGAGAATATTGGCGTTTGTAATAAACTCATTCTGCTCGTTTCCATTTGCGTTGTGTGGTGAAATATTAAACGACGCGAAAGCGTCCACTGAATTAACGTATTTCTCCAGGGCAGGGGTGCACAACTCAAAAATGACGCGGGCCGCACCTAGTGTGACACGTTACACCTTGTTGCTGCAGACAGGTTTTCAATATCTGGCGTCATCGCACTGGTTGCCGTTTTGAGCACATCTCGCAGTGTCATGTCCGTCAAAGAAGATCGAAGACGGTTCTTGTTGAGGGTCATCAGTGAGAACGTCTGCTCACAAACATACGTGCTCCCAAAAAGTGATGCAAGCTTCAATGCGTGGTCCATAAGGTTTCCGTACTTGCTCCTGCCAAGGCTTCTGTAGAAGTCAAGCAGCTGAAACTCACGATGCATACTCTTCAGTTCTGGCGAGCAGTGGAGGTCGATGAGTTCTAGCTGCAGCTTCGGACCTGTGTCTTCCGGTGCGACAGAAAACGGATCGCGGAACAAATCGTAGTTACTCTTCTCACTTTCGAATGCCTTGAATCTTTGCTGGAAGTCGAAGAGCAGGTACTCAACCTGTGGAGCATATGTCGCAGCTACCGTCTTCAGATTTTCGCCGGTAGGAAAGAGCTTCTGGCAGGTTGGAAAGTGAACTATGCTTCCACCCCCAAGCTGCAATTTGAAGAGGTCAGCTTTCCTTGGAACGCAGAGATCGCGCTCACCATGTCCGAAATGAGATGGTCTTTTCCTTGGAGAGCTATGTTAAGCGTGTTCAGATGGTTCGAAATATCGGTGAGGAATGCCAGATCCCACGACCATTGTTCTTCCTCTAGCTCTGGTATGTGTTTCCCTTCCTCTTGCAAGAAAGCGATGATGTCGGCCTTCAGCGCGACGAAGCGACTAAGAACATTCCCACGGCTTAGCCAGCGAACTTCAGTGTGATACGGGATGTCCATGTGCTCACTCTCCATTTCTTTCAGGTACTCTTGAAATTTCCTGTGCTTAAATCCCCGAGCACGTATAAAGTTGACAACCGAAGTCACGACCTTCATCACATGGTCAAACTTCATCACTTTGGCACAGAGTGCTTCCTGGTGAAGCACACAGTGATATTGCTTCAGTTCTACACCACTGAACGCTTGAAGTAAGGCAATGGCTCCGTTTCTCTTTCCCATCATGGCTGGGGCTCCATCGGTGCAGACACCTGCAAGTTTTTCCCATGATAGCTTGAGCTTCTCGATGACGTCTTTAACCTCCTTGCTGATCTCTTCTCCCGTAGTCCGTCTGTGCATTGAGCAAAGCTCTGCCAGCTCCTGAGTCACTTCGAAGTTTTCGTTCACACCACGGATGAAAACAAGCAGCTGTGCTGTGTCTTTGATGTCTGTGCTCTCATCCAAAGCAAGAGAGTAGTAGACAAAATGACTGCAACTCCTCTCCAGCTGTTTTGATAGGTCGTCGGCAATGTCATGCACACGTCGTTGTACTGTCATTCTTGATAGGCGCAGGTTTTGGAAAACCAACTTCTTGGCCGGGCACATCTCCTCAGAAGCAATCATAAGACATTCCTTGATGAAGTCGCCATCAGTAAACGGACGACCTGATCGAGATATCTGAAAAGACGCCCGCGTGGCTGCTTCAGATGTTCTTTGCTTTCGTAAAAATACTTTGCTCAGCAAGCAAATTCCGTTTCAAGTCCTCGGACTTTGTTTTTCTCTCCGAATCCGAAAGAGCGCTGAAGTCGCGGGCATGTTTGGTCTCGTAGTGGCGTCGAACGTTGTATTCTTTAGGAGCCGCGAGAGATTCTCGACACACAAGACATAAGCACTTCAATGCGTTCACAATGAAAAAGTACCTCCATGTCCACTCCTGGTTGAATTTCTGGCCCTCCTGGTGCATTTTTCTCTTCTTTGGAAGTGCACTCATATTCCAAGCGTGACACGACTAGCTTTTCTCTACCTGCAACAAGCTTTCACTGATCATGTCCCAACAGGGGGAGAGAGGGCTGTAGCCTCCGTGGAGAGAGGGAGGAGGAAACGGGATGAATAAGAACTGGAACAAGGATAGAGGACGGACGCTGTTAGGGGTCGACGCCAAGTCTCGTCTCTCGGGTAGCACGGCCATCTCGCTGGCGTCCAACCTTTCTCGCGAACAACGTCCGAGCCAGTCAGTCGGGTAAACATATCGGCAAACTTAACAAGTTTATTTCAAAGCGAAATATCAGATCAAAGACGACAGTCTCGAACGGTCAGGGTTTTTGCTAACATCTGAGGGAGAGGAGGATTCCGAGGGTGATGGCTTTCCTGAAGCGATCGACGCTAGCCGGACCAGCCGGGCTCTCTCTCCCAAAGGGGAGCTTAACGATTGGGACTGGAAAGACGAGGATTAACCCCATACTCGAATTCTACAATGGGGTGAGGAACAGTTCCAAGGTCCGCGAATTGGCCGCTGGATGATCCCTGGATTCTTTCCCAGCAGACAGCTGGCGCCGTTCAGTTCACCTCACGCCACCGTGACGGATTAGCACCCAGAAGGCCAGAAACACACATTGTCGCATTCCGTCACCTCGTCGCCAGTCGCATGTAGAGGTCAGAAGGATGACACGTCAGAGGAGCCCTTGGGCGGTGCCTCCCCAGAGGCGACCGTTGCTAGTGAGATCAGCCAGGCCCCAAGCGTTCGGCTAAGCCTGTGCTAATCCATCCCCCAAAGTGGCCCTAATGACTGGGAAAATGGTTCGATGAGCTTTCCACGCACTCACAAACACAGGGACGCGGGGTCGGGTCATAACAACGCACTGGATGGCTGTACAGGCGTTTGCATTGTTGTTTTCTGTGGGTCTAGTGGAGAGGGAATATTTGAACTGAGGACGCGGAGTTTCCCCCCGGAAAAGAAGACTGAGAAAAGTAGGTCAACGGGTTCAAATGCTTTCTGCCAAGTTAGCGGCCGCAGTGCGTTGAATGACACGGTGAGCGGTTTGTGCGCTCAGGTGGGCCGCGGGCCGCGGGCCACACAGAAAGTGCCCGCGGGCCGTATGTTGTGCACCCCTGCTCCAGGGTATAAGCAAAAAAAAAAAACGTCTACAAAAATCAAAAATATTTTGTCCGTACAAGAAAATGCTGTCTAAGGTCACATAGAAAACGAACTCCCATAAACGTGAAATAACGTCGGCGGCTGCCGGAACTTGTTCAGTCAACAATATTTGTTCAGCGTTTCACGTACCGAATCTAAATAAGCAAATTTCAAATATTACGGTGCACGGAACGTACCTTTGGCTTGTGTATGTAGCCTCGGATCCCGCCCATACACAAAAAATTGCCCCGAGGTGACAGTAAAACACGTCACAGAAGGCGGCGTGTCCCGTTGAGGGATGTCACGATACTGGCGGTCGGTGCTAGAAGTCTCGGCAACGAACGCAAGTCTCGCTGTTATCGCGGAGTCCCAACTCCTTATTGCTAAAGCTTCCGTGAACTGTCAAACTGGAGAGCGAACAGCAGCGGAACAGGCGTCTGCCACATCAACCACCGTTGTGTAACGCCACTACGTCCGC
Organism: Ixodes persulcatus; assembly: GCA_013358835.2. Lineage (NCBI taxonomy): Eukaryota > Metazoa > Arthropoda > Arachnida > Ixodida > Ixodidae > Ixodes > Ixodes persulcatus. The sequence goes on from JABSTQ010009088.1 coordinate 971,706, forward strand.
ATCCGGTCACACGACGCTTCTATTACGTCGTCAGGCAAAACTCGAGAGAGCACCTTGAAGGACGAGGTCAACACATCAGTCGTAGCCGCCTTCCAGGCGTGGTACTCTACCAAAGTCAGCTATCCACAAACGAGAGGTGACCGTATGCGAGGTACTCGGACATTTCTCCGAAGCCTCTCTCCGGGAGATCAGGTGTACCTACCGGTTACTTACCGAACCTACGCGCACGTATCTAACTGAAAGAGCAGAATAGCCACCTCTGTTGAATGTCGGTGGCCTCAAGGTGCTTCCTTTATTTTTTTGTGCGAGAAACCGCAGTTTTCCCCTGTCAACACGGAGGTTGTTTTCTTTTCTTCGCGAACTTTCTGCTCTATTTTTTTTTTCTTCCGGGGTAATTGTTAGTACAATATCTTTTTTTTTTTTTGACTGACACCTCTACTGATGCACAAACACATTATATAAATAAATCTTTATTTCGTTTTAGTTTTAGACCTACACACACACAAACCAAAACCCAACCCCAAACCCAAACAAAAACCGCGAAAAAATGAAACATATATAGAATAGTAAAATACACAGTCGGTACATCGCATTGATTAATGCGCAGAATAGAACATAAAAAAGAAGAAAAACATACAAAACAGCGTACTACAGTGGCCGTGACTTTATACAGTGAAAACTAATCTGCACAAAATCAAGGAAAAAAGTCCTAAAAACATGCACGTACTTCCGCCGGTGTCATTGTATTAATATCAAAACTCTTCGCAAGCAACTAATTTGATACAGTTGTTAATTGATGATTTTATATCTGATTCAAATAGTGTGAGTGCGATGGTGTAACGAGCCATTTTTTAAGGACAGAGTTTATATGAGCATACAAAACGGTTCAGGTTACTAAACTATATAAACAAACTATTTGTTATCTGTATAGACATTTTTGTAGGTGACAAGATGTCTGTAAATAAAAGCACAATGAATGGGTCGTATACTAAACAATAGAACTATTTTCTCGGTATGGTAATGGTGTATGACACATTACCAATGTATCATATAGAAGTTGGCGAGTGCGCTGTATGTTATGCTGTCAAGTCCCGGAGTCGAGCAGGCAGATTCATTTTGTTGTCAGAAGACGTTGGTATATTGTCTTGTGAGTAATAGCCCTACTTTGTATGAGTAATAGCCCGGTGAGTAATAGCCCTACTTTGTGTTGCGTAAAGTACCCGCAGAACCTACCCACAACAATCACCTTGGACGTTTTAAGGCGTAGAGATATCGTTGCTGTTTGGGTGCTCGTTGTCCACGTCTTATGCGCCAGACTCTTGTAAGTGGTTTCATTGGGTCAATCTTTGCAAATTTGTTCTTCATTTAATTCTTTCTAGTTCATCTACATACTTTTTTTTGCGTTCATCGAGATTCACATAGATCTTTTCAACCCTTGCTTCCTCTAAGCGTTTTTTTCCGAACAACGAAGTATTGCTCGTAAACGTTTGAATTCCCCATCAATGGTGGTTCGTGTTGCAGAAAGATTGTAATTTCTGGTTTTACTTTTTGTCGCAGCGACAACTGAAGCACTGAAGTCTTGCAAGCTTGTAAGAGATTCACAAGAAGTGTTTATTGAGGTTTGGTAAGTTTGTCAGTTTGTACGACGGATGATATTGTGAGACTTCCGGCTTGAAACTCCCTTCAGGATGGTGTAAGTCGTAACCTGGTCACTGCCACGTGTATAAATAAAAAAAAAACTAAAGACTATACGGGATAAGTTCGTGACAGACGAATATGAGGTCAAGGCAGCCGCTGTACGCAGTGCTTCGTAGATATGTCGGGCTCCCTTCGTTCAGGATATTCAAGCTGTGTAGGTTCTATGATTCCAATAGCCTCCTGCAACAGTTGCTTATGTTGGAGCAACCACAGATTAGATGATGAGCATTGAAGTCGCCTGACAAAATGAAGGGAGGAGTGCAGCTTTAATTTACCGTTTCAAAGTGTGCATCATCAAATATTGCACTTGGTTATATGTACGCTGCTATTATTCAAAAGGAGCGGTTACCATTTTTAACCGTTGGGCATAAGTATTAACTATTGGTATGAGGAGGAAATATAAACATTGACATATGTCAGGTCCTTGCCTATGGCGAGCATAACTCGACTAGGTCAATTTTACCTAAGAGATATAAATATTTTGTGAAAATATTATATCTCCTGAAAGCCTGAATGTTTCAGGGATGCGTGGCTCGCATATGACGATGAAGGGAATGTAATGCTGACAGGTGAATTGTCGGAAATCTGATATTTATAATGCGAAACCATTCGTATTCCATTGGAATAGCGCTGATTAATTGATTAGATACAGGGTACATATTTGTACCCTGTAGTTGCTGTTAAATGCTTATTTTAACTTACTAAGTTAACTAAAAATGGAAGAATACGATTCAATATTTGGAGAGCAAAGACGGCCACTGAAGATGTGCAATGAACGAGGAACTCTCGTAGACACCTCTCCGCAGTCAAGGCGAGGGTTGACCAGACACTAGAGGACGCTTCTGGGAAATAAGCTGGGTCTGTTGCAGTCGTTGACTTGTTTATTTGCGGACATTCGTGCCATCCTGCCGGCATGTTTCTGTAAGGTCCTCCCCATCATTCTTTCTTTCGGGTACCATTTTGCTCCTTGGGGGAGGGGGGGGGGGATGGCCCTGCGTTTTGTTTCAGGCTTGATTTTGAGTGTGAGATGCAATATTCGAGGTTCTCTGCTGAGGTGTGGCTTTGTCCTCCCTGCAAGTTCTTGTGTCTTTCTCAATGTTGGCAGCGTAACTTTTGTTTGAGCTTGCATATTAATGGTTTCGCATACTTAGCGGAGGACAGTGGTCGCTAGTAAGGACTTTCTCGAGAGTATTTATTGTTGGCTGCCCTTTAAGCTGCTTTGCAGCCCAACTTGTCTTGTTGGCGTTGTCGACGTATTTCCAGTTCATGTTTTCATTTCGCGCACAAATGGGAGGTCGCATCGTGTTCCTTGCCACAATTATAGCAGCGGACAGCTGTTGCTTGGGCATCACAGTCAGCTCTCTGGTGTTGTCCAGAGCAAGTAGAGAGCGCTGGAGAATTCCGGCAGGTAGAGTTGATGTACCCAAAACGGCCACACATATGGCATTGGATTCGCGTTTCCACGAATCGTTCCACTTTGTGCCGTACTAAACCGAGAAACACTTACTCAGGAAGTATTGATGAAGTCATGGCCACTGTGGTAGACGTACCCATCCGACGAAAATATGTATTGCATCTGTCGATGTGGATCTTTAACTCTTCATGTATCTCGGAAGTCTCAATGTGGATGTTATCACAAAATCAAATCAATCAAATCGAATCAACTAAAACTGACAGACCTACTCAAGTAGTCTTGTCAAGTTTAGTCGGTTTAATTTGGTAATCAGTTTCGTCTCATCTAATGGCTTGAAGATGACAGTCAGATTCGAATGTCCGCCCTGAGGGGATATGATTCTACTGTTCCAAGACACACTCTTGGCTTGACGACATCGTTTCTTTGTTTTTGTCTTTTTTTATAACATCATAGTGAAGCCTTTGTCATCCGTTGTAGTCGCGTTAGCAATGTCTGTGAAGCTGAGAAGATGATGCCCAGCGGTCAGGTAGTCGATGCATATTTTCGTTTCAGGCGTTGAAGATCCATCCGCGTTCGTGTACTCGCTGTTCGGCAGTGCAGGTTGTTCGGCCAGTCCTCGGAATGCCGCCGCTCAATGGGTCGATCCATTGGTAGGTGCCATCTGGAGCTGTGGGGACGATGGGCCTCCGTCTCCAGAGGCCATGCTTCCACTTTACGTTAATAATAACCAAACTAGTAAAGAGGGGTGAAATGGGGCTTCGGCATGGAAACCCGTTGTGAGTACGATTTTAGTGGATTTAACAGATATCCGCGTATACCATAATATTCTAATTTGGTAAGAAGGATGTCATCATTTATTGTATTGAAGGCTTTGCAAATGTTCCAGAAAATGTTTCTTGTTAGTAAACGATTCTCTAGTGCTTTAAAAACTAATCCTTTTTGTTTTAGTAAAGCTACTTTTTTTAAAGTTTCCACACAAACCAAATTGGGAGTTATCAAATAACTTGTTCAACAAGATGCGATAACATTCGTACATAAACTAGTTTTTCCATCGGTTTGAAATGTACGCGAAGTATAAAAATAGGTCGGAAATTGTTAATGATATCTAAGCTACATCCTTTGTGTAAAAGACTCACTTCGGCTATCTGCATCTTGACAGAAAAAATAAATAGCACCGCTTTATGATGAAAACAACGGAAATAAAAGCTATGACGCAGAGAAAGTTGAACGAGTTAGTAAGTGGGGGTAATAAAAAGGCGAATATTTTATGCTTACGCTGTTTCTACTGCAACCAGTTACAAACTTGCTCATCTTTTTTTAATTCAACAAGTCAAATATTAGTTTGCGGTAACAAAAACACCCATCGTATTCATGAAGAAGATCTAAGATTGTCGACTGCACCGACCTCAACTCTGGCCGGTAAAACGCTTTTCACGGGTTAGATTTAAAAAAAAAAAAAGTATGTTCCAAACTAGGGCTCAAATAGAGAATTCAGTCTCAAAATGTCTGTTGAGTAGATTATAAAAAAAAAATACTGTTTCTCAAATTGTTACAAAGACGTCACCGGTTAACTCAAGGGTAAGTAATATTCAATACTTTTTTATAGTTACCTTAAGTGGTGAATGTTCGACAACAAGAAAACCAAGTTTTGAAATTACACCGGTCGCTCCTCCTTCCCTTTGTTCCAATAGATCTAACGTTAATAAGACATGCATGTGTTTTTTTGGAGACTGTCGCATTTTAACGAATGAACGACGCGTAGCGTGTTAATAGGACAACCATTGATTAGATCAGCCTGCTTATATTGCCACGCGCGTCAGCGAGCAAGGGCTTGCGTGGCCGAGTGGTTACCGCGCTTGACTTTCTTGTGGAAGCCCAGGGTTTCATTCCTGCGAGTTACCCGTCTTTTATTCATTTTTTTTCAGTTTAATGTTCTGGTAAAGTCGAGAACCCTGTTGCTCGCTCGAGGTCCGAATGTTCTACGTGCCGAACTTTCTACGCCGATTGTTCCGGAAGCCAACACGTGTGGATAAGGGGCTCCACGTGGCGGGCCACAAGCAGTCTCGCCCCAGCGTTCAATCCTGCTGCTTCGCCGCCATCGACGCCTGCGACGCTTGCCTTTGTTTATTTTGTTTGGTCACAAGTACACCTCAATAACGTTTAGTTTCCTTCACTTTTCATTGCCTCATCAATTGTCATTCGTGATATTTTGGTGGACGTGCGGGGTATCGCATTCGATGCCCGAGAAGCGTACCCCACCAAAGGCATTCCGGCCAAGTGAGGTGCTTCGCAGGAAATGCCGACACCCGAGCAAGCCACCGTACCAAGGGCCAACATCACAAGCCGAAGAAGACGATCCCGACGATGACCAAACCGACCGTCGTCGTCCGGCCCGTCGCTCCGTGGGCCCGTACTCCCTTTCTCGCGAGATCTACGAGGACGTCGAATTCTGGATCAACCAGTACTAACACGTGGCTCGCCACAACGGGTGGAGTGACGAAAAGCGCCTGCAAAACCTCTATTTCTCGCTTGAAGGAACTGCAAGGCGCTGGTTCGAAAACCACCAAGCTTCGTTGAACTCGCGGAACGTTTGCAAAAACTAGCTTACGCGTACATTCGCCAATCAACACCGAAGAGAGAGGGCCGACCACCTGCTGCAATCAAGGATTCAGGTCCCTAATGATAGCGTCACGAGCTTTGTGGAAGACGTCCTTCGCCTGAGTTCCCGCGCCAACCCTCAGGCCTTGAGGAAAAGAAGCTGTGAATTCTGATGCGTGGCGTGAAGGACGAGATTGTTGGTGGACTCGTACGCAACCCACCGACGGCCGTTGAAGGATTTGTCACGGAGGCGACAAATATGGAACGTGCACTACTAGCACGCGCCAGACACTACCAACGACGTCCCGGCGTCACTGACCTTTCGTCTTGCAGCTGCAAAACCCTGGACATCCGTGAGAACGTTTTGGACGTCGTGCGGGAGGAAATCAAGAAGCTTCTACCTGCCGCCGCAAGCCCGGCTTTGCTTTCAATCGCTGAGATTGTCAGAGAAGAAGTTCGGCAAGCGCTTCAACCAGAGGTTCTCGTCAGCGTCCCTCCGGAACCACCGACACTGAGCTACGCCGCAATGGCCCGACTGCCTCCACCAGCTGCTCAACATTACCCGGTGGCGCCACGAGAGGACTCACCAACGCAGGCGTAGCACCGACGCCGCGACGAACGACATTAATACGAGCGCCGAGAACACCCGGCGCCAAGGAAAACCGAGGTATGGAGGAGAGCGGATCGCCGACCCATCTAATATCACTGTGGGGAAGCCGACCACATCTCCCGCCGATGCCTCTACCGAAAACAGGGCTGCGTGAGTTCCACCCAAACGACTCGCCCCCAGGGTACGGTAAACGGCCTCGCGAGATCGAGGAGTACCTTCCACGTTCGCCATCCTCAGCTCCGCCAATTTGCCGTGAATCCCGCGCATCATCGCCCAAATGTTCAGCGTCTCCAGCGCCACGATCCCGCCAAGAAAGCCTGTCTCCTCTGCGTCGCCGGGAAAACTAATTGCGGCAAAGCCTTGAGGTGGCGTTGCCGAAGACGACTGAAGAACCTCCGAGAATGCCGGAGCGCTCCCAATATCCCGACGCCACGCATAGCAACGACGCTCCTGCAACGGTGCCCAACAACGTAGACGTTTTTATCAACGGCCACGCCGCATCACCACTCGTGGACACCGGAGCAGACTACTCAGTCTTGAGCGGGAGATTCTCTCGCAGATTTCAAAAAGTGGTGACGCCGTGGGATATGCTTCAGATACGAACCACTGGAGGACAACTCATCACGCCGGTCGGAAGGTGTACTGCTCGCGTCGAGATCTACGGTGAGACGTGCCCTGTGATGATCGATGGTCTACAAGAATGTGCCAGAGACGTCCTTCTCGGCATAGATTTTCTGTGTGAATACGGAGCCGTCATCGACCTTGGAGAAAAAAGATTGACGCTTCCGACACTTGTTCCGCCTTCAGAGAAACCCCAAACAGCGCAGCGTCAGCCGCCGACCACGTGAACCTGCCGCCGCGATTAAGTGTTCTTGTGCCCGTCGTGACCGATGCAGCTACCTCCGGCGAACTGGTTCTGGAAGGCAGGCTTCAATTGCTCCTGGGACGGGGAATAGGCGTCGCAAGAGGAGTAGCTGAGCTTCAGGATGGCTGCACTGTGGTCCTGGTGACGAATGTTCCGAAATAAAACGCTACACCTCACAAAAGGTGCAGCTGTGGACCACGTAGAGTAACTCCGGAGCTCCGCCGAAATTGCCTCGATTACTGAAGAATCCTTGCCACCTTAGAAAGGCAGTACGTCGCCAGCGCAGCTCGACACTGACATTAAGTTTCCGGGCCCGAAACGACGGCAGCTGATTATTAACCTTCTCGCCAAATACCAAGACTGCTTTGAGACGTCATCGAAAGTGCGCCAAACCGCCGTGGCGAAGCACCGCATCTTTACCGAGGACGACGCGCGCACTGTGCAGCGATCTCCGTGAAGAGTCTCCATAAAAGAAAGGTAGGTGGTCCAGGACCAAGTTCATGAGATGCTGAACGACGACATAATCCAGCCCTGAAGCAGTAAGTGGGCCTCTATAGTCATCCTGGTTAAGAAGAATGACGGAACGCTTGGGTTCTGCGTGGACTACCTTTCAGCTGAACGCGGTGACAAAGAAAGACGTCTATTCACCCCCCCGCATCCACGACACTCTAGACCGGCTGCGCCACTCTCGATATTTTTCATTGATGAACCTGTATAGCGGCTACTGGCAGACCAAAGTCTACAAATGGGACCGAGAGAAGCAGCTTTCGTCACGGCCGATGGGCTGTACGAGTTCAAAGTTATGCCCTTCGGACTATGCACCACGTTAGCAACTTTCCAGCGCGTCATGCACATCATACTGGAAGGACTGAAGTGTCAGAGCTGTCTCGTCTACCTCGACGACGTCGTAGTGTTTTTCGGCGATGTCGACGAGCACTTAAGACGACTCCGAGCAGTTCTTCAAGTCAAACGGCCCGCCGGACTGACCCTTAAGCCGTCAAAGTGCAGGTTCGCCTATCACGAACTGAAGTTCCTAGGCCACGTGGTTAGTAACGAAGGCGTCCGCCCAGACCCAGAGAAGCCTCGCTCCGTCGCGGCATTTCCAGCGACGACTGGCAAGATGGCCGTGCAAAAAATACTATTACGTTGTGCCTACTATCGGCGCTTCGTTCGAGATGATGCAAGGATTTTTTCACCGCTCACAAACATCACAAAGGACGCCGAGAAGTTTGAATGGGCCGAGGAGCAGCAGCAGGCATTCGACGAGCTAAGCGAAGACTCCAGACTCCTGTTCTTGAACACTTTGATCAGGATGCGGAAACAAAGATTCACATGGACGCTAGTAATTCAGGACTTGGAGAGGTACTAGTTCAACTGCAAGAAGGCACCGAGCGAGTCATCGCCTACGCAATTCGGACAATGTCCAATGCGGAGTGAAATTACTTCACGTATGAAAAAGAATGTCTTGCGGTCGTCTGGGCAATCACGAAGTTCCGCCCGTACTTGTACGGGAGCCCGTTTCGCGCAGTTAGAGACCATCACTCGCTATGCTGGCTTGCACACCTCATGGACACTTCAGGATGCTTCGCACGATTGAGTCTCCGACTACAAGTGTACAACATGCCTGCAGTCTACTAGCATTGCGACGCCGACTGCCTGTCCAGGGCCCTGTCGTGACACCTTCCGGCAGCACCGACGACGATTTACGACGAGTGCTTCCTAAGAGCAGTGAACACCGACGACATGGCATGACGTCAACGAGACGATACTGAGCAGCGCGCATTATTTGAGAGCCTGGAAGTGCGCGGGAGTACCGTGCCACGTGTTTTCTCACGAGCTTTGCCGACCTTCGCCATTCGACAAGGTCTACTCTATAAAGAACACTTCGGGGACAACAACTCGCCGTGGCTGCTGGTAATCCCAACCGACCTTCGAAAGGAGATCTTTTAAGCATGTCACGACGACCCGACACCCGGACACCTTGTTTACAGCCGGACACTGGCCCGTATTCGTGAAAAGTATTACTGGTCAAGCTCCCCAAAACCGTCCACTTCTACACCCAATCATGCCACGAGTGCCAGTGACGCAACAAAGCGCCGACGAAGCCGGCAGGTCTTCTGCAGCCAATTCTTCCACCAACCGCACCGTTCCATCAGATCGGAAAGAATCTACGTGGTCCTTTTCCGCCGTCAACCCTGGAAAACCGTTGGATAATCATCGCCACAGATTATCTCACGTGGTATGCAGAAACGAAAACCCTTCGTTCAGAGACTGCTGTGGAAGTCTGCAACTTTTTCATCGAGTTTATTGTCCTCCGGGACGGCCCTCGCGAAGTTTTAATTAAGGATCGCGGATCCTGATTCTTGGCATAGCTGACCCGAGAAATCCTTCGGCTCAGTCACACCAGCCACGGTAGTAACCCTGCGTACCACACGCGGACCAACGGGTTGACAGAGCGACTCGAGAAGACAATCACCGACGTGACCTCTATGTACGTCGACGTAGAGCACAAGACGTGGGATGAGGTGTTGCCCTACGTCACGTTCGCCTACAACAGGGCGGCTCAAGAGACTAGTGTATTTACACTTTTCCAGCTGATACAAGGCAGGAAGGTAACGATCATGCTCGACGCGATGCTGCCCCATGAGCAAGCTGGCAATGAGAGCGAAGACGCCCAGGTGGTTGCGCAACGGGCTGAAGAGGTCCGCCAGCTCGCCCGAGTCTTGATTCACGAGCAGCAACGTGTCAACGCGGGCTGCTAAAACCTTCGCCTCAGGGACGTCCACTTCCAGCCCGGAGACAGGGTGTGGGTGTGGACGCCCATCTGTCGCCGCGGCCTCAGTGAGAAACTGCTGAAACGGTGCTTTGGACCACACAAGGTACTTCGTCGCCTCGGGGAGCTGAATTGCGTGGTGATGCCCGATGGAGCAAGAACAACATCACGCCGCCCACCACGATCTGAAGTCGTCCACGTCGTGCGCCTCAAGCCGTACTACGCACAATAAGTCTGTGAATTGTGATCCCGTGCAACGCTGGATAGGACTGGTTTTTGCCAGCCTCTGTGTTTTCCTATTGTTTTGTTTGCCTTGCTCTGTTCTTCTCCTTTCTCGTGGTATTGGGACGATGCTCTTTTTAAAGCGGGGAGTAATTCCACGCAGGTCGGCGAGCAAGCGCGTGCGTGGCCGAGTGGTTACCGCGCTTGACTTTTGTCAGGAAGCCCAGGGTTCGATTCCTTGCAGTTACCCGTCTTTTGTTTATTCTTTTAGCTTATTGTTCTGGTAAAATCGAGAACACTGTTGCTTGTTCGAGGTCTGAACGTTCTACGCGCCGAGAGTCCTATGCCAATTGTTCCAGAAGCCAACGCGTGTACACAAGGGACTCCGCGTGGCGAGCCGCAAGCAATCTCGCACAAGCGTTCGATTCTGCTGTTTCCCCACCATCGACGCCTGCGACGCTAGATTTTGTCTATTTTGTTTTGGGAACAAGTTCGCCCCGTTTTATGTTTAGTTTCCTTTAGTTTTCATTACCTCATGAATTGTCATTCGTGACAATATTTTGTTTAGAAATATATTCACTGGCGAATGAATGTACAGGGCGCTGGAATCTACGGGCATTGAATCAAAACAAATACGAGAAAGCGAATTGTAAAATAAAAAAAAAGAAACCAGATAGCTAAAAAAAAGATGGAATAGTGAGAGGATGGGAAAAAATTGATCGCCGCGAAGAGACAGAGTACGACACCTCGAGTATCGTTCGAGTGGCAGACATTCACGAAAGAAGACGGAGTGGTAGAGACTCATTTTGTGTTGCTGCTTCTTTTACGTCTTTTCATGCTTCATTTTTTTATTTGTTGCAGTTCGTGTACTTGTGCGTTCAACAATGTCCCGTGGAGCAAAAGTGGCCTTAGGTGCCCGCACTTCCAGTGGCGAAAATGGCCACCACACCTCGCGTGCACACTATGGGATGTTCGTGCAAGACGTCGCATTCTCGATTCGCTTCTAGAGTTCCCTTTAGCGTTCCTTTGTCTTGTTTGTTTGTTTGTTTCGCTTGATAGGAGAGTGAGTAAATCTGGACGCGTCATTTGAATAGCTCACACTAGTGGAGCTCGGGTTGATGTCGCTTTCTAAGTTAAACCTTATTGGCAATGCGGAGTGCAAGTCCTCTGATTCTTGTGCAGGAGTTGCGGTGACTTTATAACAATTCCGAGCTCTGATTGGCTTTGATTGAAAGGATTGTGTGTAGCGTTCTGTCGTCACGCAACCCCTGTGCAAGAACCAAACGAACTTGCGCTCTTCACAGCATTTGAGTAATGATCCTATTTTATTTATCTATCATGGGTCACTTAAGCTCGTCTTTAAAAAGAAAATAATCGAAACAGCTGGATGAACTAATTCTTCTGATAGAATGGGATAAATCTTTCAAAGCCGCGTAAAGACAAAGGTAGGGCTCGGCCCAAATATTTGGGTCTTTCGCCGGATTTCTAATGTATCAGGTGTGTGAGGTTACCCAACGTCGTTGCTGGATACAACCTGACGTCGCGGCACGGCTATACACCAACTCGCTTTCCTGACGTCCCGCAGCTGCGCTGGCACTGCTTTCGACGCGGCTCAGATGCTCACGTACCACTTGACGCGGAGCTGGTTCCTGAACTCGAGAAGTAGCCAGGCCTACTGTGGGCAAAAGCGGGCTTGTTTGCAGAGTTCAGTTGAGAAACCTTTAATGCCATGAAATACAGGGAATGGGGGATGGGAGATGTAAGTCGTTTACAACTAGGCTTGGGCGCTGGCACAGGGAAAAGGGCACTACTAGAGACTAAATAAAGGCGTCGAGCTTAGAGCGAGCAGGCCTGAGCTCATTGTCTGCCACGAGCAATGGTTTTGACGGTGTGAAAGGAATCTGGAACGCGCGCTGTCATCACGTGATTACCAGAAAGCACAGAAATCGCTTGACACGAGTCGTGTTGCTGCGCATGTGGAGTGCCCACAGGTGGTTTGGGCAAATGCGGACATGCTTTAAACAGCGTGTAGGCCCATAGACCGACACTGTTTACAAACGGGTCAGCGCTTGCCCACACTAGGTGTTCACGGTGCACTTGAGCCGAAACACGATTCGCGTGAGATCAAGTGGCTGCACATGCGCCGTGCGGACAACAGCTGAACCGTGGCGGTTTAACTTCAGAGCCCCGTATTGAAGTAAAATAAGATTCGGCGCAAGCGTCAATTAGGCACATTGCATATCGCGACAAACAGACGGTTCAAGCAGCACCATTTTCTAACGTTGCGTGGTGTTACGAAAGCTTACGTCGACTTACCTCGAGAGCGACTGAGACATCTGTGCTTCGAACGAAGCGTGTCAACCGATTTAATGAGTAGACTAGCACGCGACATTTGAGGCACCGATGATCCGGTGTCTTATGCGTACCTTAGGAAAACGCGAGGAAATGTTCTTGAGTGAACCAGCCTTAATGCGCGAATACGTTATGACTTGCTCGCGGTGCACGCAACAATAAAGGCTGGTTCACACAGACCCATTTCCTTAAGTTACGTTAGGTTACTTTACGTAAACGTATGTCCAAGTCGCCGGGAAATTCGTGCTCCGTATTAAGCGAGGCTACCAATTCAAGGAGATAGCCTGTCTCTCGACATTCTAAACACGAATGTTTTTGTGAAGACGAGCTAGGACGGTGAGTTACCGTGGCAACCAAGGACACAAGGCTTGTCGTGAAGTAACGTAAGGAGTTGAGCTCCGTTTAACTTATAAAGCTGTTTAGCACAGCACCGTTTTCTTACATTACGTCTAAGTCACCGAAACATTCGTGTCTCGAATGTCGCGTGCCAGGTATACCTCCTCGAATTCGTAGCCACGCTTTATATGAAGCACATATATCCCGGTGGCTTGTACGTAAGCTTACGTAACGTAACCTGAGGAATCGGGGCTGTGTGAACTAGCCTTAAAGGGGGACCTGCAGTCGGGTGCTCGTGCTCCTGCTCGTGAGCTCACGAGCAGGAGCACGAGCACCCGACGGCGGACGGACATACGGACATGGCTAGCCCCTAAGGAGCTTCGCCTCTAAAAATAGGGCGAGGAGGACTTTTCACCAGGCTGAAGAATATTTCTGCTGGTCCCCCTTTAGGCCGGAGTCACGCTGCTTATAACGCAGCAAAAAGTTTGGGTGTCACCCCCTGGTGGAGTTTTTTCGCAACCCATTGTGAGGATAATTCAATTTCCTATACTGGTGCAGGCACATGCAAATCCAAGCCTCTATGGATAATGAAAATTAAAACGTAACCTCGTGGGTAGCACGTGCTCTACCCATAGTGAGCAGAGCCGTATTTACAGCGAGTTTGGACACTGGGAGAAGCGTGCGAAGCCAGGGCGTGTACCAGACGCGGATAGAGGGCTTGACGTGCTTTCTTGGCCAACCAGAAGCCGAAAATTCTCCCTTAGTGGTGGTAGCGAGAAACAGTTTTAATAAGTGCGTAAGAGTTAAATATAGTAATTCTTCGTGGTTGAGAATATGGTGTACGCGGTGTTTCAATTATGATCATTCAAAAAAGATACAAGAAACGACTGGGCCGCTCGAACTCTGTTTTGCTCGGACGGAGTCTGACAGCTTGGAAGGCAGATTCCCGGCCCTCGGCGCCTGGTGAATACATACATATCTGTAATTCCGTATAAGATATATAAATATATTGTATATATTTATATATCTTCCACCATGATTTTGCATGACAATGATCGAAACATCACGTGCACCATATGTTCAGTCACCGAGAGTTACTCTGACGCGCTTATTAATTTTGTTTCTCGCGACCACCGCCAGGGTATTATTCGTGGCTTCTGGTTGGCCAAATTCGAATTTTTTAAGACACCCTGGTACACGCCCAGCCCGCTTTCGGCCAATGGCGCCTCCTTATTTGTCTCTTATACTTCCCATTGAATGGTCAAACTTTCTTCACATACAGCTCTGATAGTGAGGAAAACGGAATCGCCCCTAGCGAGATTCTCACCGCGAATAAACGCGAGTCACCGCGAGATCCGTGGTTTTGTAGATCGTACGTTGCGGAAAGCTGGCCCACCTGGCACGTGCTCAATACATGCTTCGAAGTGACGGTACGAGCTCCCGCTAGCAAAGCGAAGCTAGCGTACGATCAAATAAAAACTCCTATATATTGAATTTGACCCGTGCCGTCTCTTTATCCGCTCATCTTGATAATGTACATTCTTATTTACTTCTAGACGACACACTGAGAACCTAATGAATTGCTCGAATGAAAATAACGGATAAATGTTTGCAGCGCAAGTATGCTGATAAAACCTTGCGCCTCAATGATGTCGCGCGACGTAAGAAATAAATTGTGCAAAGACGGTACGTCCAAAAATGATGCCAGTTGGTAGTAATGTTTGGGTCTAACTAACGCGACGAACACCAAGTTTTAAAGAGTCCCCAGAAAGCTTTGGCTATAGGTTCGCGGTGACTACCAAACGTAAAAAAAAAAAAAAGTCAATGACATTGAATGTTTCGCAAGATTAAAAAAAAACCACTCGCGCATTGTTTGGTCTGCCGTAAAGACGCAGTCGGAATGCGGGGACAAAGCAAAATGGTAGCTAGGGGAAATTTTCGCGGCTGAAAAGACTATGCGGTGAGCAAGTCGTCTGCTTCTTTGCAACGGTAGCGGTGACGTCAGAACGACGCCGAGGCCTGACTGGCTTTGATTAGAAGTATGGTGGGTGACTTCAATCCTAGATGCTTTTAGGTCTACCCAGTATTTTGTTTTTCAATCAGCCAATACGAGTTTGGCGTTTTGACGTCACCGCAACTCCTGCGTAAGAAGCAGACGACTTGCTCTCCGCTTACTTGGTTTCACAAGTCCAACCGCAGAAAATGCTGCGATCCGAAGGGGAAAATCGAGCAGCGTCGAAATTGCATCATCATCACGGCGCTCGTTTTCTTAATGGGTTTGCATCGTAGGCCAAATTAATCACGCACAAAGAAAAAAAAAAGAAATACTGCATCGCAACAAATTCACAATGCACAGTTGGTTTAGTCGTCGGAAATACCAAACGCTCGAGGAAATTACCGCCGTGACGAGGCACATTTGGAGCCGCTTCACTGGACTCCGTTGGATCTCGGCGTCTGCTGCGGTCGAACTTTGGGTGGAACGAATGCAGAGAATGCTATTACACGCATCACCAACGAACTCGGATCCGCCCGAGCAGACTAACGGACGCGAGGTATTTTCAAGAGGAGTTACAAAGTTTCTGCGGGTGTGCTCCTCCATCGCGGCGACGACCCGAGTGCTGCCGCAACACCGAAGAGACAGTCCCGGGTGGCGGTGGCGGGGTGTCGGGGTCGCCCCCGGCGTCATCCATCCTGGAAAACAAACGGCGACCTCCACGACGTTGGGTCGGAGTCGCCGGTGTTTCTTTGGCGCCTCGCGAGAGCGGGTGGGTGTGTCGTGTCAGGCCGACCGCCGCCGGGATGCGTACACCGAGTTTCCACGGAGCTCGACGGGAAGTCGACCACAACGAAACTTCCGGTATCACGTGTGCCGAAATAAATGCAGCCCTTTGTGTGTGTTGCTTTCTTTTTCTCCCTCTTTTGCGAATCATGAGGTGCTGTCATACTGTTGATGCAACATACAAAAGTCTGCAGACACTTTCTGAGGTGCAATTGTTTCTCGTATGACAATCCGGTAACATTTTCTTAAAAAACAGTCTGCGGACATTTTCCAAGTATACAAATATATAAATGCAAATATGCTTCGAACACGCTTCGTGCTTGTCCGCAAACATTTCCGTCACCATGTCTGCAGTAAGCACGTTGTCTTTTACATGATGCTTGGGCAGTGCGACCGCGGATTTCAGGTTTATGACCGAGTCCCGCTAGAGCGAAAAACAGAAACAAACGACAGGGACAAGAATCAAACCAGAGTCTTTAGCGATTTCACAGGCTTTGTAGAATAAAGAAGGCTATGCTCAAACACGAGCATCAGGCACGCGAGGGTATCTTTGGCAGGCTTGCTATCACTCGTGCTTACTTCACGAGCACCGAACGACTAAACGCCTGCCAAAGGTACCATCGCGAGCATGCTGCCTGTGTCTGAGGCTTGTCGCTGTCGTTTGTTTATGTTTGTCGCCTCAGTGGGACTCGGGCATTAAAAGGGCAACAATGCTTCGTTTGAACTTAAGTCCAGACGCAGCCGATCTTACGAGCGCGAGCATGTGGCCCCGAATAGCGCTTGCAGTGCAGGAGCGCTTGTGCTGGGCAGCGACGCTGAAAGCCCGGAGTCTCGCCCTTGAAGCTTCTACTACGCTCACACTTACAGTGAAACAAAGTATGGAAAGGTTCTTGTTTTACCAATGTGTGACCTGGTATGCGTAAAAGCACTCCCGTGTGCATAAAGAAACATAATAAAATGTAAAACAATGTATATAAATTATGATTATATTTTTATTTAAGTTATTTTACAAAACTTTATTTCTATCTTTGCGATAATTACAGCGAACGATGCCAAATGCACTAAAATATTCTACTAATACAGTGCAAACAAATAAAACCCAATATTGTTAAAGGTTTTGAAGTATTATATGTTTACATTAGTTAATTAATCTCTTAGGGTCGCCGATTGTTTGCATACAAAACACTTAAAGAAACATTAAAGAGAAAAAAACTTTTGTTTCACTTCAGTGTTTATTATTGGGAAGCTGAAGCGGTTTTGCATTAAAAAAAAACACACTTAAATCGTCTTTATTTCACCTCCACCCTAATGGAAAGACCAGTTTGAAAATCTAACTGGTCAGACTGGTATTTGGATTGGTCAAACTGGTATTTGGACTAGTCAGACTGGTCTAACAGGAAATCAAACTTGTGCAACTGGTGGCCAGACTGGTCTAACTGGTAACCATATTGATCTAACTGGTCACAAGTTTGCCTTCTAACTGGTCACCAGATTGGCCTGACTGGTCACCATATTGGCCTAACTGGTCACCAGATTGGCCGAACTGCATGTCACCAGATTGGCCGAACTGGTCACCAGATTGGCCGAACTCGTCACCGGATTGGCCGAACTGGTCACCAGATTGGCCGAACTGGGCACCAGAATGGCCGAACTGGTCCAACTGATAAACAGATCGACCAAACTGGTCACCAGATCGGCCTAAGTGGTCCAACTGGTTACCAGACTGACCCCTCTTTCTCACTTTATTTGTAGGGGTGTGCGAATTGAATAGCGCAGCGTCATTCGTAACCTTCACTGCGCAAAATAAAGTCGCGACAAACGTTTCTCTTAATAGCGTTGAAGCTATTTATTTGTCATGTTCTTCTACCCATCTCACGATTGTCACAGGGCGACATGACACCACAGCAATTTATTTATTTGCAACTGAATTGATGGCATATTAATGACCACACGAAAGGTCAGCTTTATTTATTTAGCTAGGGAACACTTCATTAATCCAAAATGTGAGAGCCAACATACTTAGATATTCTCAAATATTTTATTTTATATTTTCTTCCCAGAAATTGGTCAAACCATGTTTAAATTCTACAAAACGTCCAATAAAAACGTCAATAACTGCTTCGATAAGCTTATGTGGGTCATGGGGCAAGTTCAGATAAATTAATTAACAACAAAGTCAGAAAAAGAGGGCATCAGCTTACTACAACACCAATCGCATGCTGATTTCACATTCATAAGCATTTCACAGTTCCGCAAGAGTGTGATCTGCCAAAACAGTTTGTTATCATCTGAACACAATTAAACTTAGGTCATTATGAAAACATAGATGAGAATTGTACTATGCATGGGCCTTTGCGGCACATCTGAAATTGGAACATAAGGTCGGAAGCGCAGTCGACGAACACAGAAACATCTGTCTAAGGACAAATCAAACCAAGTTTTAAGTGGGGCGCACATACCGTAAAAATGCAATTTATGTGAAATGAACAAACAACAACATCAAAATTACTTTGAAAGATCAAAACGTACAGTATCAACCTGTCCTCATTGACACACAGCAAAACAAAATGAAAAATGACACTAAATGTGTCCACTGATTTTCCACTGCAAAGCAAATTTAATTTTAGTTTATACAGTGTAATGTCAGTCAGCCTTTGGAGTGAGGTAACACAGTGCGAGGGCTAGGACAAGTCTAAGGACAACTAATTGCGAAACAAAGTTCAAAGTGGGGTAATCATACTCATACTTGGGAGCAGCAGAGAGTAAATAGAAAACATATACCACGGGTACACTCGAGCGCGGCAGGGAGTGTACATGGTAGTGTGACTCAGGCGTGCCACTCAAAGGGCTTCGCTAGCCAAATTTAAATGAACGAGTGTTTAGAGCCCAACTAATTGCGCTCTATCACATTTAGGAGGTCACAAACAAAGGACTTGCTATCTGAGATGAATTCAATGTAAACACAGCTGCTTTTAACATTCCAGGCATTAACACCGCACACAGTGTTATTCTCTGAGAGAAAGCACTTCTTGATGTGCTCTGGAAGCTGCTGCGACTCCCTCAAAAGCACTTTCTTGCAGAGGAGGACGCAGCAAGAACCACTTGACAAAACTACTTCCACGATTTTCACAATCTTAATGTCCATCATGCGTGGAGACAAAAGTGGTGTCACTTTGGGTGACTCTTGTGTATGAAGTGCTATGGTGCACTTGATTTTTATGACGCATCTCTCGTACTCCGTAGCGCTGCTTACAGCAGCTCCAAAGTACTGCTGAAGAGGAAACTTGTCCTTACTGCTCATTATGGCAGGTTGCCCACAGCCAAGTGTCGTCGTTTCATTCACCGGCAAGCATTCTGAATTGGCATGTAACCGAGGAAGCCTTGGCAGATCTGCTTCTCTCTTGCCGGCAAATTTTGAGTGCAAAGCAAAAGCTCCAATTCCTGCACCATTACCACACGTTCTACAACTTGTTGAGGAAGTCCCTTGGCTGCTGACACAAGATTCACAAGTTTTCCATTCCCACCCTTGAAGACGATGGCTCAGTGGACCCATAGTGGCCCCAGGTGACGGACACAGTTCGCAAGATGAACAAGAAGGTACACGTTAAAGTTCATGGCAGCCACTCCGTAGAGGGCTTCCCCACGACCCACGAACATGTGGAGAAGTTCTTCTCCAAATGTAGCTTCTGTAGCTTAGCCAGAACCAGCTATACTTGGTGAATCCAGTTACCTTGTTCAAATTGCCAATCTCCTCATTTCATAATAAGGAAACATTGAGAATGCATAAAGAAATAGTATATTTTACATATGACATAAACCAATCTACACTACAGTAAAAGAAATGCAGTTACTGTTCCAAGTGAATGGCATTTAGCGTCGACCATTAGACTTGCACAGTGTACATGCTTTTAGCATGCACAGTCGCAATCAAGGGCATGTTAAGTCGGTACTCCTTCACTCCTGCTCCAATTCTCCGAGTTTCATACTCCGAGTGCAGTAACTAAACGGAGCATAGGGACCGAGAGCCTGACACTGGTGACACACTGAAAGGATTGACGTGTGAGACGTCACAGTGCGGTCATGATATTTGGATATGAGTGCAATGCGGTGCATACACGTAATGATTCTGAAAATAAAATAATTTAATGTGGCCCAATAGCTGTATTGCTGCATGGAACGGCAGACCATTAAACTGAAAGACACAGTTACACTAGAAGTGTATGAACATTTTAACACTCCTGAAAAGTTTGGAGCCTAACTAACAAAGGCAAAAAATGACGTCACCGATGTATTAATGCCCATGCCACCTACATTAAAAAAGTAAGCTCTTTTTGAGCCGGCTCGATTACTCATGAAGCTGTCAAACTTGTCGAAGAAGTTCGATTTGGCAGCGTCGGAGCAGCGATGCCTGTTGATCAGAATATCGTTGTTGAATAAACTGCATGTTTAATCATTTTCAAACGAGACGCATGAAGAACCCTTTTAGGAATGCTAACTGATGTTTCGGCTTGCCACTCGAATCGTCTTTACTCGCTGTGCTAAGTAATTTTAAACTCGAGATAGCCAGCGGTTCGACCGCCCCAGCGTCTCGACTTTTCTGCCGGCAGACTGCCGCCGCCAGTTCTACATTGGATGCAACTCGTTCCCAGGCAACACTCACAAAAAAACTTTTTTCCAGAATGCTAGTCGATGTTTCGGCTTGCCACTCAAATCGTCGTTACTGGCTGACCCTTGCATTCTTCAAATGAAAAAGAACAGCCATCCGATCATCCTCTCCACTCGACAGCTTTCTTAGTGGCACGGCCATGTTGTATGGAAGTGACGTCATGGAGGGCGAAGAAGCATCTCGTGCACTGACCCAAATGTTCACGCTCTGGAGCTCCGACTTAACGCTCCCCAAGTTAACTGAAATGTCCAGCTCTGCGCTTTTCTCCACGGAGCGCTGCCCTGGCAGCAGCCAGTGCAGCTTCTCGGTCACATGGCTCCAAACATCAAGTGTGCAAGGGAAGTGAGGTGGTCTCCAGGCTCGGGTGCACATAAAAAGAAGGTTGCAGTGTTTTTATTTATTTTTTTATGTGTGCAAGCATTTTATGTTTTGTTTTGGCCAGCATCATATCCCAGAAGCCAACACACTTCTCCCATACATTGGGATGAGCCTATTGCCATGAGACCAATTGGGTTTGCTGGCTGCGACCAGTCCCCAGCTCCACGAAACAAAACACACAGTCATACGATCGAGTTACATTTGACTTTCTATGGATGCAGTGTCAAGGGTAGTCACCAAGGCTCTCTTGTCGGCAAGAAAGAGATCGAGGAATGAAGTCCGTTCGTGCAGTTGAGGTGCATTTTCTCTTTTCGTCGAGAGCGTCGACAGACAGCGAGATACCGGTACGGTGACCTATGAGGAGCTACACGTCTGTACTGTACACTTATTGCTATTAACGAAACAATGACAGGGCACAGGTGTCCTACAAGAAAAGCCCGGGGAAGTTGCACGTATACAGAGTGTGGGCTCATCATGCTTGCTCATACCTGTCAGAACCGACGACAACAAAGCACTTTGACTGCCTGTGGACGCACGCATCAAATTAGAAACATAAGATGAGTTCATAAAAGTGAAAGAATGAGATGAAAGATAGCTTACTAATGGCTAACAAGTGCCTCAAAGTTCATGTTGATTTGGCAAATGTGACTTATAGACGAGAGGCTAGTTCCCAATGTCGGAGTCGGCAATTTCAGTCACATAACTTCCATTACCGCGCATTTATAGATTTGTAGTCAATCTGAAGAATATTATGTTCGCTATGGAAGTTACCGTATGATATCTTATTTTCCTCCTAAGTTTCTGTTGTTGACCTGACTAAAGTACCGAGAAATCGATAAACTGTTAGAATTGCACTCTTTAATTTTGCTTTTATGAAGTCATATTATGTGCCAGTTTTCTGGTTTTTTTTTTGTTTTTGACCGCAGCGAGCTCGGAACAAACCTTGAATCGAGAAAAGACATTGTGAACACACTCTGTTCACCTTTCTACGTCTCCAGCCTTTTCAGCTGCACTGCACACAGCTGCACAATTATGGGACCTTAGGTCCTATAATTTTCCTTGCTGTGCTATCTTCATTTGACGCCATGTATACTTACCCATCAAAAGATTTAAGTTTTTAATATGCATCCTCACTTCATGAATCTTTTAACAACCATTTTCTATTTGTGACAAATGCGAGCTATCGACATAAGAGTGGCAACTTTTTATATGACAATGAGACGCCATAATGATTGGTAACTCACCTACACCCTTGATTTCCTCAAGCGCAAGACTATCACGCAGCAAGATATGAATTGCCTCAGAGAGCTTGCACAGGTGCCTCCAGTAGAGTAGGGGCAGGAGGTCCAGCATGCATGGAAGGGCATAAAAAAGGATCCATTGCCTCCACTCGGCGGCCTTCCAGAAACTGCGCTCCTCAATTGAACAATGTAGCCTTGTGACGCAGTGCGGAGACTTGATGCTTTGGAGGCGTGCGTTGACCTTGACAACAAACCCCCGTGCACCTGCAAACCACGTGAAAATTCCTTAAATTGTAGGAACATTTATTGAACAGTGATTTTCATACAAAAAAACAACAACAACATAATGTACTAAAGTAGCAATTTGGGTAAGTTGGTATACGTTATTCATGGTGAAGGACAGCTCAAAAACGAAGACGACGAGAAGGAACAGACACAACAGCTTCGTCCTGTCGTGTTTGTTCCTTCTTGTCGTTTTCTTTTTTGAGCTGTTTTCACCATGAATAAAAGAAAAAAACAAACGATTGAGTAGCAAATACAAACTATGAACAGCCAAATCGAAGTTACAAAAACAAAAAAGACGTCCTCTCGATCAAGCATGCAACAGGCCAATGTAGGAGCAAAGCGACAAACAAATGTGGTTAGGTGTATTGTCTGCTAAACCGCTTGTGTGCCTGTGCTGCCTTTTCCACTGCTGCATTTCAATGAGGTGTCGTTTTTTGTTGTGCGTTCTCATACTTTTTAAACTTTGAATGTTTCTTGTGTATCTCTGATACTCGATAAAATCTACTTTTATAAAAACATTTTAACGATTCGCCCAGATATAATATTTATTTTGATTTAAAAAAAAACGTTCTCCTAATGCATCTGGCCCACTGCAAAGTTTCTCATTAACGTCACTGGCCGCACGCATTCAGCGCCACACGGCACCACTATAGGAATGTACCGTTTCTTCGTTGTCCGATTCCAATATGATGCAATAATATTTTGTAATTCTCTCCTTCCCCGGGATTCCCAGACCACTACAAAGATAGAAACCGCAAAAAAAAAACTACAGCCTCAAGTATGATTGCATGGCCCCCTTAACAACTGCTGCAAATTACCAAGAACCATGCATTGGTAATTGATAGTTGTAACAAAGCCTCTCCCAGGCCTCTCTGTTAAAGAAGTAAACAAGCGAATCCGTGGCGGAACTATTTTGCATAGTAATCGTTAAAGCTGGAAAGGCAGTTGCTTCATGTCTTCGCTCGTTTCGACCGTTTCGTGCAATGTCACATGCGCAGTGGCCGAGTCAGCCGAGTGATTTAAGACGATTTTGCTTGCATAGTATTTGTTACCGCTGGTGTTGGCCTCCACCTTGGGTTACATTGAATGGGTTCTTTGTTTTCACTGTAAACATGCCATGAGCTACTTTTCATCAACAAAGGGTTTTATTTGAAACGGGGCTGTTGGCTTCAGTGGAATGCTTTCGGGAGGTTTACTTTTGATTGTGTTGATTGTGCAATGCCTGCCCTAAAATATTTATAATAAAGATTTAAAGTTTTTTACATTTACTGTAAGTACGCAGCGGTAGTTTTTTATGCTTTGTGCTCGCCTGGAGCCTATAGCTCATGTATCAACTTTAAAATGAAACAATACTGCTCTGTATAAATATTGGGTCTAGGAAACATAAACAAAACAAATATATGATTCTCAATACTGTAGAACCTGGACATCTCTGATATTTAAAGACTTCGAACCTCACAAACCGGGACCTGAAAGAAACTTTAAATTTATTTATCATAAATTAAAAAAAAATCAAACTATACAGATGTTGCAAACTTTATTCAGAAACGAGATCGAAACCGCCGAACTCAAATTTACAGAAACCTTCAAAGCTTCTAAGTTTGCAAGTCCTAACTTTGGCAGTGTTCAAAGATTGCACACTTTTCTAAATCGAATGTCAGCAGTGTTCGAAAGTTGCAAAGTTAAGTTTGAATCCCCATCATGCTTGCGACATCTTTATTTACAACCGTACACTATGCAAGACATTAGAGCAAAGACCACATCGGCGTTTGTTTTTCACATTTGCTAAAACAATGCATCGACAAGAACGAAATTTTACCACTCAGGCTAGAGTCCCTAGAAAACACTCTTAATCACCAATCAGTTTTGATTACAGCGATTAAACACAGAAAAAAACAGGCGACTGTTTCCTCGTGCTAGCAGTGTTGTGTTGTGTGCATGCGGAAATCAATAAAGGATTACGGCAAGAACCTTCGACACCAGGTCTGCATTTAGGTTGTCGTTGGGAACCACCAACTAAATAATATTCAGGGCTTTTTTTATGCATGGCCATACATAAAAAAAGGTTTCAGTAGTTACCCATGTAGTAGGCCTGCCGTGAGCTGAAAGATGAAAAAAGCAGCTCCGTGTACTGCCGCACTGCCCCTTGGAGAACGCAGTGCATGTACTCGGCACTCATTCCTTCAACCAGGTCAAAGCCTAGGGAATAATTATACGAAGTTGGTTTCGACACAACACATTTCACATACAAAAACTACCTTTAAGGTTCATGGGTGCAGACGGACCCTTGACGCTATTCACAGGGTCACCCAGTCTCTGCGCAAGCCCCATATCTCGAGCAATAAGCCCCAATGTCCTTGGAGCTGGTGCCTCACCAGCGACATAACCTACACATCCTGCAAATGAAAGCAATGTGCTACATTGAACTCAACAATAGAGATGTGATCATATATACATTTCTGAACTGATATATTATATTAGTAAAATAAGTAACTCATACCTTCCTTACGCTCGCCTTTCATGACGCAGAACGGGCAGCCGAAGAAGCCGTTGAAACACACCATGTTCTGTACTGCAGCATGGGCAGGGGCATCCACGCTGCAGCACCTCACAGACGCTCTCGATGCGTGGCTGCGATCCCAATGTGTCCATGCCACAGGGGTCATGTTGTTGACCTCATCAACAAATTCATTAGGAAAGCCGACATGTCCGGGTGGCATTTTCCAAACCAGAGGGCAGCTCGAGTTGGATGGTGTAAGCGGACAGATGGAGGCAGTTCGTTCATGGTGAAGTGTATCGGCCACACCGACGTTTTGAAAGACTTAAAAATAGGGCTTCCGTCAGTGTTAAAGGTTAACTTCAGGTCACTTAGGCGTAATGCAGCCTTCTGGCGCAAGGTCTTGTACGCCGCACCTGTCGTAATGTCCGTGATGAGGTCAGAGCTGCTGGATTCAAGCTTTAACAAGCTATTATGAAGGTCAACACTCGTTTTTTCAATCAGCTGCTTGAGCTGTTTCTGAAGGTCAAGCATTAAGAAAAATAAGCCATCCTGCCTTAGCTTCTCAGCCTTCTCCTCAAATTGACAAACATCGCAACTTGCAAGTGTACGACCAGCCTTAAAGGGAAGCTACGGAGGTTTTTGAAAAAAAAATGAGTTAGAAGTAAATTCTAGTGAATCTTTACCCCGTGAACCCGAATACCCAAACCATTCGCTGCGCAGGTATTGTTAAACGCGAAAAAACGCGAAAGACGGTCGCTGTACGTGACGTCATCGACGGATCTTTTGGCTGCCCAAAGCTAAGAGGCGGGGCTTTAGCGCCGTTTTGAAATTGCTCTTATGGCTCTCAGACGCGTCGCATTGAAACATAATTGTGATATCTGTTATTCTAAAGGCCAAATAAACTCAGTTCAAGTGTTTTTTCTCAAATACAGAAGTGCCCCATCTTCCCTTTAAGGACTGTACCACAGCTCGGACACAGGTAGTGATACTTCACTAAGTTGTATTTTTTTCGTCCCACAGCTTCCAGAGCATGTGTGCACTTGGCGGCACAACCACGCAGCCGAACAAGTCATTAACTAATTTCAACAACTTGTCTAGTCCTGACCAGGTAAATCGTTCGAAGACTGCGATGGCACCAGATTTTGTGGTGGTCGAATGGGGCAATGTGCGCTCCCCGAACTCTTCAAAGCATAGAGTAAGTAGTTCTTCCACTGAGCCTGGTCCCTACACTTCGTCGTCAACGTGTTCCGCTAGGTCTTCGCTTCACTTCGGTCCCGACACTTCGTCGCCAATGTGTTCCACTTGGTCCTCGCTGGACTCCAATCCCGGCACTTCGTCGTCAACGTGCTCTGATAGGTCTTCGCTTGACTCCGGTCCCGACACTTCGTCGTCAATGTGTGCCACTAGGTCCTTGCTTAACTCCGGTGCCCGCACTTTGTCGTCAACATGTTCCGATAGGTCTTCGCTTGACCTCGATCCCGACAGCTCGTCGTCAACGTGTTCCGCGAAGTCTTCGCTTGACTCCAGTCCCGACACCTCGTCGTCAACGTCTTTCGCGGAGTCTTCGCTTGACTCCGGTCCTGACACCTCGTCGTCAACGTGTCTCGCGAGGTGTACGACTGACTTCAGTTCCGACCCGTCGTCACCAATGCGTTCAACATTCAAGAAATTGTTGTTTTCGTCAGTTGAGCTGATTTTCGTGTTTGCTTCTCTTCCTTCGGACGAATTTTCATCACGGCTCGGAAGCCCTCCGACAACAGAACCGACGTCCACTCCATTGTCATAGGCGTCTAAATTGTCACCACAACTGGTTGCAGTCGTCGCGCTACCTTCGCCGCGGTTCAAAGGTTTAGCGGTGTTAACGCAACCAGCTGCATGAGTCGCCTGGTAGCGTAAAGTTTAAAGCGGTATGACGTACGGCTCATCTGCATTTAGATATAGCTTCCGTCGTTTGATTCTTGGTCCTTGAGTAGCCATGTCACGAATATATCCGACGTCAAACGTAGAATGTAAGAGAAATTAGCCCCCGCACTAAAAATGTTGTGCAGGAAGCAGCCGGTGCGCGCTCCATAAACCCCGTTACCGCCAAGAGTACGATGAATTGGTTTGGATAATGACGGCAAAGCAACAGTAAAACTCTTGGACACCTAGTACACCGTGCGACCGTGCCCCGGTACTATATAATATTCGCTATGTAAAGTAAAAAAAAAAAGTTTGTGCTTGCCGTTTGAGTCAGGCGCGTCCCGGTAGTATCGCCAAGCAACGCACTGGTTTTGAATCATCTCCGCCTCGACCAGGAATATTCGATTTCGCAAAACAGTAAGAGTCACCCAGAGTCACCCACTTCGATCTGGAAAAAAAATGGGAAAGGTCAATTGAACGCAAACTTTGAGTCAGGCGAAAAAAAATAAGCCCAGAGTAGACGACGCCTAGCCTCAACAGTGCTCCGCGCCGACAGCTTTGCGCCAAAAACCTTCCACAGCCCAGTAAGGAAAGATGGCAGCCTGCAGAGGACTTCCATTGGACGTGTACGCGCGCACTTGCCGGAACGTCTTGTTTTGGTTTTATTTCAATAATAACGACAGGTGGATGTCGCACTGCCGCCCCCATCTGTTGATCCCAACAATGGCTCAGTCTCGATTTCAAAGCATAATACTTAAAATCGCAAAACTAGTCAATGCTAAAAAAAAAAAACATTTCGCGGTGCCATTTTACTTTATCCTCCATAAAGAATTACTCAAAAACTGGTCTTTTTTCTTCTTTATTTGTGTTTTTTATCATGTTATTTGTTACTCTATACTATTTCTTCGAAGTGTGGTATAATGGAAATAGCAAAACATGACGAAACACAGATTTCTCAGAATCTACTGATTTTTGTGCAAATCTACTGACTTTTTGGGGATCAATCTGCTGACTTTTTTTTTTTCTCTGTCTGGCAACACTGCGTAGTACTGCCGATTGTATCTGGCTGTAGTGTGCGTAGGCTTTGTTGTTCTCTTGCGTGTTTTGGGGTTTTGGTGTCACGCATCGTTGGTGTCACGCAATAGATCCATGCGAAATGCATGCTTATGTTAAGTTCACTGATGGTTGGCAATCGATTTTGCCCACTTCTCTAGTAAAGAAGTTCTCGTCTCGGGATGCTGCCGACATCGACGCGACCCGGCTGTACGAGGCCTACTGGGTCTCAGATTTCGGCGAAGATGAGGACTTCTGCAATGCCAACGTTATCCTTCTGGTCGGTAAGTCTAATTTATTAGGGGTTAAAATGACCTTCCATGCTTTTGTGGGTTAAAAACAGCCTGTGAGTGCGAAAGCTGGTATCAAGTCACTTAAAGTGTAACGTGAGTCTTGATTGTTGTAATCTGCCACCATGCGCACGGCCGGGCCACTTTCTCAACTCGCATCATTCATTACTTAAAGTCGAGGAAGAAAGTCTCGTGTACACAGCTGGCTTATTTTTTTTAGGTTTGGGTTTTGTCGGCTGCGCGGTTTCACAACGACGAAATGATCAAATTGCTTCTACTGTCTATGGTGCTCAGTGAGTGCTTAATGGTTCACTGAATATGTGTGTTCTCGATGCAGAACAACTTTTTAGTTCGAAAAGTCAGTCAATTTGATGAGTTCGGTTAGTTTTGAAGGGTGCGTCAACGAGCTTGGCCCATACAACAAATGAAACGCCTGTCTTTCGCAGCTTGTTGAGATATGGCAGCTTTTTTTTCAAAATTCTGGCGTGACCATAGCAAGGACCAGTTTGGGCAGGAAGGGACTGGGGCAGTGACTCTTAACTGCCCCAGTCTCAGTACGTGTGTAGAACCTATGATACTCATGTATTATACTCATGTAAATAAAACAAGGGTGCTATTTAAAAACGTTTTTACAGAGAGTGTTGATGATCTCCTGAAGAAGATGCAACTCAAGCCGTACCCGATTCCTAGGATTGTGGATGGTAGTGCAATGCAGAAGCAGCCTGCAAGAAAGGCAAGAATAATAGCTTTTCTGTGTAATTGCTCTTGAAGACCTAACAAAGATGCCACCTCGAAAGGATAACCAAGAACATTTTGAGATCATTGTGTCCTAAAAAAATGGTTGAACACCACAAACATGGAGTAAACGCAAAGGCGAGCGGGGAAGCCAAATAAATAGTGTTCGAACAATATCTATTATACCAGTATAGTGCAGCAGAACGTCGGAGAGGAAAACGTATAATACAGAGGTAGAAAAAAGATACGTGAGGCAGACATATCTCTGTATTTTCTGTATAAATATAAAAGCAATTCTTGAAATCAAAATTGTTTCTAATACTTTCTTTCCCCCACTCTTCAACCAGATACAATACACAGCATACAGGCAGTTTGCATTCCTTACATAGAAACCCCTGGAAAAAGGCAACCGACGCGTACTCCCCAGCTGTGAGCTCCACAGGATACGGTGCAAGTACCCGTCCGACGACGGTACCTACACTGGCTTCAGCCATTCTTACTGAAAGTATGAGGTATGCACTTTTTTTTCCAAAGCATTAATAAAAAGGTATGTGAGAGAACAACAGTACAACGCTTATACACTAAGTGTGAATCATCAGACGTTGAGCTCACAGAAAGGTTGAGTCACAAAATACCGTCATTCTTAAACACTGTATTTTTTTGAAATGTTGAGATGCTCATACAACAAGGTGTAAAGTTGGGCGAGTTGGTTGATTGTCATATTGAATGGGTTAACTGCTGAATGGGCGCCATCAGCAGTTTACTTGCTGAATGGCGCAGAAGTAAAAATTCAGTTTTAAGTCAGCGCTGTGACTGTGTGTTTCTTTTTACTGGTCCTTCGTCTTTTTGCGCTGCTTTAAACCATTCAATATGCTGATACAATTCAAAATAATGTGCAATGATGTTTTTTCATCATCCTGTTTTATATATTTAATTGCCTTGAAAATGCATTAAAGTGCAAAATCTTTTCTATTACAAGTTGAATAAGTTCATTCATTCGTGTTTTGTTCTATACATTGCTTGCACGTGACGTCAGTAGGCCCCTCTTTCTGTAGCCAGAGGTGCCTCTATAACGCAGCGTAAACACGATCTTGCACACCCTTTCCCCCGAGCCCGCCCCCTCCTTCTGGTTGGCCAAAGCATCTCTTTAGCGCAGCGGAAAGCTACCCTGTCACACGCTTTTCCCCCATTACGTTTAATCAAGTGGCATTAGTGCAAGCTGTGTATATGTGTGTCCACTACTGCTCTGCCCTTTGTTTCAGGGGGAGGGACCCCATCAAGCTTGCTCTGATAGGTCTTCGCTTGACTCCGGTCCCGACACTTCGTCGTCAATGTGTGCCACTAGGTCCTTGCTTAGCTCCGGTGCCCGCACTTTGTCGTCAACATGTTCCGATAGGTCTTCGCTTGACCTCGATCCCGACAGCTCGTCGTCAACGTGTTCCGCGAAGTCTTCGCTTGACTCCAGTCCCGACACCTCGTCGTCAACGTCTTTCGCGGAGTCTTCGCTTGACTCCGGTCCTGACACCTCGTCGTCAACGTGTCTCGCGAGGTGTACGACTGACTTCAGTTCCGACCCGTCGTCACCAATGCGTTCAACATTCAAGAAATTGTTGTTTTCGTCAGTTGAGCTGATTTTCGTGTTTGCTTCTCTTCCTTCGGACGAATTTTCATCACGGCTCGGAAGCCCTCCGACAACAGAACCGACGTCCACTCCATTGTCATAGGCGTCTAAATTGTCACCACAACTGGTTGCAGTCGTCGCGCTACCTTCGCCGCGGTTCAAGTTCGCGGCGTCCAGCCGGCAACAAGTACCGCTGTTCCCATGCACCTCCAGAAACGAAGCCCCATATCATTTTGTTCAGCGAAATTTCGTCGACAACATTCAATTTCCCAGTGTTAATCGTAAAAAACGAAATGTAAATATCGCAAAATACGTCGACAAAAAAAATGTTCAAAGATAAAAAAAAAAAAAATTACACCATCTTCCGAGGGGAACCATGGGTGATGCGGAGCATCGTGTTCGTTCCGAGGAAAGAGTCAGTTGCGTGCTGACGTCGAGAGATGGCGCCAACGAACTGCCTAGCGTTACCCCCTACGCGAGCCTTCCTCGCGGCTCGCGGCAGAGAACTGGAACGCTCGCCGCTCGCCGTTTATTTTTTTTTCACACTTGAAGGAGAGGAGACTAGAGGAGGATAGTTGCGCGTGCGCGCGAGGTGTGGTTAGAATAGAACGCCGCGAGTGACGCACACGCGAAAGAGCACGCCAGCTGGTAGAGAGAAGAGAGACATGCGCGAGCGTGGAGAACGAGCACGCAAGCATGGTTGCAGAGAGGTGAAGGAAGGAGAGTTGCGCAGGCGTAGTGTGAGTGCAGACTACAACGCCGACGCCGCGGACATAGCCCCAAGATCTCCGTCAAGCAAGCACTGGGATTGAACCCGAGGCCACTTGCTCATGAGGCAGACGTCTTACCACTAAGCTACACTGCAGCTTCAAGAAACTGGTTTTGAGACCTCGTTTTATACGAGACTTTCGGACGGCACTTGAACGCGTGAGTAGAGTGCCATCGGACGGCACTTGAACGCTCTGCAAGAGTGCCGTCAGACGGTACTCTAGACACTACGTTCAGAAAAACGCCCTCGATGTCTGAACCTTTCGGGACGACCGTATACACTTTAATTCACAAAACGTATGCGACTCTGTTGAAGCTAGAGAGCAAGCATGCATGCTACGACAGACAGCCCTGGCTTCCACGGACGAACGCGAGCAGCAGACATATCTGAACTACGCTCGCGGATGCTTTTTGTCTGCGCTCTTCATGAAACAATAATAATGAGCTGCGACACAGCGGTAAGGCCAATAGCCCACAACAGATAGAAAGGTATAAACTTTCTAGCCTAAACCTCTCGGACCGAGTAAAGAGCATTGCAGTATTGCAGCACGAGGTTCCGACAATGAGTGCATCGCTCTAAAGAATGCTTCGGCTCCATATGGAGTTAAGCCTTCAGTATGGTATGCAAAGCACTCGTACATCAATATCCGTACTTCAGTTCTACTCACCTGCCATGTCGAGTACTTTCGCGTAGTAGAACCCTCCTTTTGTTCGCGCGTCTCGGGCCCAGTAGACCTGGTACACCTTGTCGTGTTCAACTACACCGCTAAAGTTCCTTACATAGTCGGAACTCCCGAAACACTGGGTTTGGCGAGGCAAACACTGGGTATGGCGGGCAAACAAAACGAGTCGAGAGCGATCGTTCATGGAAGCTCGGCGAAGCCGGGCGAAGCGAAAGTGGCGCGTTCGGCGTTTCGGCGGGCTTCTGATCAGGGTTGTCGGGTGCCCTGCTTGTCATATCTCTAACATCAGCGGTTTTATGGGCTCACACCCCGAAATCGTTTTCTCGTGCATAGATTATTTTTCGTATTCATAGATTTGACGAAATGGTAATATTCGAACAACCTTTACGTCCTCTGACCGTACGTCTGTCTGCACGTCAAAGATTTTCGACGTACAGTCAGAGACAATCAATGTACAATCAGAATCGCCACCAAGAAACCTTGACGGCATTTCGCGGCGGCCGACTACCACGAGGAAACCAACAGAAAGCCGACAAGTGGAGTGTGATGGAGTTTGACTGTCGGTCAGAGTAACTTGTTGGCCAATCAGACATGCTTGACGTACAGTCAGGCAGAGTCAACGGTCCACTAGAAAACATTGACTGCCAAACAGGGTTACATTGATGGATTTTTCATTCGGGCGATTTGAAATGCTAAGCGAACTATAGGTGCTAGACATAAAATGGCGAGATAACAAACATTTTAAAAGAGGAGAATGAGCAGGATGCAAGGTTGCACCTTTCTCATTGACATAGTCACAGCTGGACAGGCACTATTGAGGGTCCTGAAGTTAGCTGGGTGCACATGATGAGAGACGTGGAGCACGCCATCAGGAGGCAGTGGAGGAGGGAGGTCGCAGAGGAATGGGGGCCTGTGGTAGGGAGTCCCCCGCCTTGTGGAACCCAGACACTGCAGCCACACCGGCAAAAATCTCCCAGTGTTTGTCTGAGATGGGTTCTGAAGGGATAAAAGCGACGAGCTCAACAATCCAGCACCTTGTTCATAGTGTATGAAACAAACCTTCTCTGTGAAGCCTTGCAGAGTTGCTGAGCGGCGGTGGGTCGTCAGCAGTCATGGCAACACAGGCACGTTGTGCCTTGCTCTGCACCCCCTTTTGTACTGCCTCAAGGAGCCTTGCTATGTAGCCTGTAAAAAATAATTTAGTGAAACATAAATATGATTTTGTGTTTTCGGTGTACACCGATAAACCCCGAAAAGTAATCTGAGTCGGTTTTATCAAGATCAGTCAATACAGAAACACCCCGAATCGAAGCTGTCCTTTGATAAGAAAAACCCATGCTTCACCCAAAGGAATCATAACGTACAGCTTTATCTTGTCCTCACCCGGAACCACGCTCACATTGAGCTGTCTGCCTGACTGCTTATGTCTTTTGAGAATTACACCATCATCTCATTTACTTCTTTCATCTGTAGAAATTTGTTTTTTAAGTACATATCGGGGTCATCCACATGTTCCCTCGAGGCTGCGAAGTCCCATGCGGTGTCCCGAGTTCTTCAGCATAGGCCTCAGTAAATTAAAATTTTTGTTTCCAACACAAAAGACACAGAAATATACTGAGTCTGTGGGGGGAAATAAACAAAATACACCCCCATATTAAAAGAAAAGTAAACTTTGAAGAAACTAAAATCTAAACAACAATTGATGGCATTTGAGCTGCCCCATACACTAGTGTTGAAAGTCGCTCCTGGCAATACTTCTGTTAAAGGTTTCACAGAATCAATAAAAGTAGTTTTTTCTTTACTTGCTTCAATTGAGTCTTTTTTTAGGAACATGGCAATCTATGTGGTTGTAAACAATCAAATTGGTACACGTTTTTCTCGCTTCGATAAAGCCCCCTTCTATGGACATGACAATCGATGTGTGTATGAGGCTACGGGCAGTTCCTCCAAAGACAATTCGTAGCACGTCAATTGGTAGCAGGGTGGTTTGTCATAGGGCAATTCATAGTGCTGACAGTTGGTCAGGCTATTTATCGAAAGAGCTCTCTCTTGCCGTTCTATTTTTATAGAGCCGAGAATATTGCTCCCAAATTAAAAACCTAGGGTGAGGCACTATTGCCACAAATGTTTTGGGGTCTCTACAATAGCTGGTTGAATCACTGTTACTTTCGCAATAGACGCTGTCTGACTTCGCGGGACTCTAAACAAATCCGGGTATGAGTGGTCCCGATAACTAATCGGAATACAGCGGCAAATATGCAAGTTTGTGTCAATATAATTTGTAGAAGAATGTCGGTTGTGCATCACCGATTATCTGGATGTTCTTGGAGTCGCTCAAGAAAGAGCAGGCACTGGCCGAAATGAAGTTAACCTAAGCCACAAGCGTCTCGACAAGGTAGCCAAGGAATCAAGAAACACGTGACAAGCTCCTTCGAGCAATTCTTTGATGCCGCGACGAAACGGACAGCACAGACCTACTCGAGGCGTGCGCCCGGAACATTTCAGTACGAGTAGATGTTTCTATAAGGTAAAGGGACCATTTCTAAAGAAATTCGTTTAGGCAAACTTGCATATTTTCCACTGTCTTCCTATTAGTTACTGAGACGACCCGTACCCGGATCGCGTTGGAGTTCCGGGAAATCAGACAGCGTCGTCTGAGAGAGTAACAGCGATTCGACCAGCTATAATAAGAAACTCCAAAATATCTGTGTCAATAGTGCCTTGCCCGAGATTTTTAATTTGGGGCAATATGCTCTGCGCTAGAAAAATGACACGGAAAAACGAAGCTCTTTCAGTAGCCTGACGAACTGCCACTGCAATGAATTTCTCTATGATGGAATGCCTTATGGAACGAACTGCCCTGCTACCAATTGACCAGCCACCAATTGTCTTTCTACCAACAACAGCACAGCCGTGTTTATCCACTTTCCCTGATGATGAAAAATAAAACACTTCAGTGCATCTTAAAAATGAATTATCATTTCATAGTCCCTGACAAGGTGAGAACAGAAGGCCGTCTCTTTTGAATAACCAGCCTCCAGTGCGCACTTGCTTCTTCTACAATGCTTTGGCTCCGCATGAATGCACGAGATGCCGAAGTGTTACCGAAACTAGGACGCTCGCTCTGCACGCGAGCCTTCTAGAGAACGAAAACAAAGCTGCATGAAGCAGCTTTTTTTTCGGTGTCCTTTCATCATATTTTTAATGAAAATAAATATATGATTAATATTATTTTTATATTCTTCTTCTTCTTCTTCTTATCTAAGAACGTCGGTAATCACAGCATTGCAACTCCTGGCCGTTGTAGCTTTTATGAACTGTCAAGCCGGAGAGTGACTTGCACCAGAACAGGAGTCTGCCCCACCCATCACCGCTGCTGTGACACCACCAGGGCCGTGGCAGGTGACAGCATAACACTTCTGCAACATTATCAGGTGGAAATCGAGGGACCACCTATTGGAAACAATATACACAACAGCCCGAAACATGTCCGAGGCGCCATAGTAAGCTAGAGTACAAACTTGAAACAAAACTAGAGTCCTGCCGTTCGCCATGATAGGTGGGAACGCGGTAGTGCAGTCGCTGCAAAATGTAGTTTATAATTGCGATTTTTTTAACTCTACTTTCCTGAAGATGTATAAGCCACAACCTCTGAGAGGTTGCAGCTTTCATGGGAACCTCCAGCAATACATCATGCGGCAATTTCGATTTCGATCGTCATATACAGCTGGATAAGACTACCCTAATGAGAGCGGTGAGAACGAGAGCTTTCTCAAACAAAATATGACGATAGCTGGTGTAGGTCACTGTTAAACATGATGATTTCACCCAATCCGCGGAAAAATTTCCGATGCTCAGCTTTCTCTGGCTGCTGATTGGACATGTACATCACAAGTTCCTGCTTGACAAGCGTTGTTGAAATCCAACATTTAACCCGCACATGCATAGTGAGAGAGATCTCGCAGCTGCTGATGTTTGTTTAAAGCTTTTCTTTACCCACCAATAAATTTCAGCATCTATACAACAACAAAATGAATCAAAGACTTGGAAATGAAGCATGGGTTGTCGATTGCTTTCGTCATAAAATAGCAGACACTCATAAATCAAGCTCATGTTCAAATCTATCGCCTGTGGAACGCATTTATCAGCGAAAGTCCACTTTTTTTCGGTTACGCTAGGTGTGTAGTGTTTGTACCCCGATAAACAAATAGCTGGATCATCGCCACATGCCTACGCTAGGGGGCCGCCCATTTTATCCTGCTTCTATCTTGATAAAAGCGCTTCATGGCTTTCTGTACGCGAGTGCTTTACCAGCGATACGCGCGGTCTGACGGCCGGCTGACAATAAACCCATGTTGTTGTGACTACTGGGCTAGCGTCCCCCTTCTAAGACACAACAAGTTGCAAATGACACCTTGTAGCAGGCGATTCCTCGCCGTCTGCTCTCGTTCCTCGCAAGAGTCATGCATGACAGGATTGCATTCTGGCACACGCTCGATTCTCTCGATACAGTGAGTCCGTGCCTACGTAAAGTACCGGCGCCGAAACAAACTCATAGTACTGCATAGCCAGCCGGCAACAGCCAGGCGGCTCCGGCAGAGTGAGAGCCCACGGTTATAGCCTTTCTCGTTGTAACTTGGCAAAGGGGGAACGATAAGCCCCACATTGCGTGCCGAAGGCTTCGAAATGCGCGACGTATACGAGCGCAACGCACGCATATTGGAGCATGACTCAGCGAAAGCCTGCTACTTCGTCGGAATAGAGGCGCGCCCCGGTGGTACGCAGTCACGTTCCCATTGGCCCGCCAGGGCTGTAGCTTCCGCTGTACTGGCATGTAACGCGATCACGGCTTCCTGGGATACCCAGTATTTTTGGCTTCAGACACTAGGCTAAGCGGTGCCACCAGTGTAATAGCTCACGTTTTAACAATGCAGCCGCCACTCCCAGGGATACCCAATATTTCTTGCTTCAGTCGCTAGATGGCGCCAAACCAAACAGCATTGCAGGTTGCCTATAGCCGTCGTGGAGTGCCAGCTGAAACGAACTCGCTCCACTCTGCGAGTGGCCATGCCTGGACAAAACAGCATTAAAACGAACTCAATATTAATTTCATACACTCTTTACAACATTAAAACCATAATAAACAAGGACTGGCTTTCTGCAAACATACTAGTTTCGCCTTCATACTTTGTATTCAGTTATTGTTTGTTACTTTATCAAAATTCACACATTCCAAAGGCAGAGAGCATTATTTTCTTTGATAGTGGATCCTTGCAAGAACTATTTTGCTCAGCAAATGACTTATGCGCAGAACATGTTTTTAGGTGACGAGTATAGCATAGGACATATTTGCTTCCCTCTTTCCTTATTGTATGAGATTGTTGCAAGTTACCTTGCTTTCATTCTCTTGTTTGAGTACTGGCAGGACTTCGGAGAGTAGTGAATAAGCAGCCCATGAAATGCCTCAAGCGAGTAAGTTTGGAAGCGGGTTGAGAGCTGTGGCAGGTCTGCTAGAAGGTGCGTTTTAGTGATGATTGCTGCAAGCTTCTCGAACGTTCGTGAGTCTAGAAAATCCAACAGTGTGGGAGAAAACATTCAATCAGTGTCACGAAGTATTCTGTGGTGCACTTAGTCATCATATTTAAAAGCTTTATGCGCATTATCATCTAGCCACTCCCTAGGCTCCAGCTCCCCATGAGCACACACAGGGTACAGAGGATTACTGTGTACGTGGATGTCCCGTACATGATTCAAGATGAACAACCACTTGGGGACGATCAGCCTGGGGTCTCCCTCACTTGAGGCTGCCACCTAATACAGGTGGTTCTCCACAGACCTCCTCCACAGTGCCAGCTCAGCATATATTGCAGTCTTTGTTGCGGCAAGAAGCTCTTTCTTCACCCCTGAAAATGGAAAGAAGGAACCACCTGAAGTGTGCTTTATTATGGTGATAACTAAATAAACTTCGTGTCTAAAGCTTGTTATCTTGCACTGCAGATACCTCCTCTCAATACAAAAAGCTATCCTTAATTTGTGTATGCCTCTAGAAAAGTTGATAGTGATGGTGCCATGAAGTACACTAATCAGTGGCGGATTCAATGGGGGGTCCGGATGTCCTCACCCCCTTCTCTAATTGCAGTTGTGTGAAATTTTAGGGAGTTGAGAAAAGGGGGGGGGGGGCGTCTTGGACATTTTATATGCTGGCCCCCTCTCTGGAAACACCTGTATTCCCCCTGACACTAACACAGTGCTGTCCCAGATAGTTTCCAGGCACGAACCATTGCTCATGTAGTCTGGAAGTCCAGTTACTGCCAAAATTTAAAAATTATAATCATCGTAACTGCTGTTAAAAAGAGGCCGAATTGCTTTTTGAAAAAGAAAAGCAAAAGTCTTGAAACTTGTAGAAGTCGGTAATATGTGCCATATTCTGGTACAGGTGCACATAAGCAATAAAAAAGGAAATAGCATCTTTTCCCACGTGCCAGACGTCAACTCATGGACGATGTGAGGCATCTCTTTCCTCATAAATGCCTTTGCTTGCACGTGCCGATCCCTGAGGAGGAGCTCCACTGTCACGCCATGGGAGCCCAAGAAGATCAAGGCATTTTTGAGGCCTGCCAGCTCCATCCGGCCGCTCCCACAAACTTCATTGGACTGTCAATAGAATTGTGTCATATTCATTGCAATTCAGTGAACAAAAAAGAATGCAAATAAACTTGGCACTAAATATCATGTCCCTGAACATGGCCATAGATGAATTCTTTATTCAAGAAAAGCCTAGTAGAAGTGGAGTCAGTTTTAATAAGTGGCTTTCCAGCTTCCTTTCGCTTTAAAAAGAAATGCCTTTTCTTTCACTATAACCATGGACATTAAAATGTTCTCGTGCAATGATGCATATAAGTGCAAGACTCCTGCCAGTGTGTTTACCTGTATTTCCCCGCTAATGCACCTGGTTCGTTAGATAAGTTGTGGTGTTTAATCTAATTCAAAGTACTACCAGTAGGATCTGTCCACTTAAACTTTATACCGTGAAGACATAAAGGCGTAAGCTTCAGTGTTTTACAAGAAACCTGCAGTTAGAATGCATGTGTTATACTGTCATGTGTAACAGAAAAGCAATGCCACCTCGTCCTAGCATTCCACGTACCTGTACAAGTTCGAAATGAATTATCGTTTCCGAGTCCAGATCAAGCAATGAGTATGGACCGAACTTTGCACTGAAACCGGGCGAGTCTGCCCGGCCATCTCCAGCCAGCCTGGCAGGATGGGCACTTGCCTCGTTCAGCAATGCCACCTGGTCCTGGGTCCATACCTACAAAATAAGATAGGCACCATACTTTGTGGCATTCAATACTCACCAAAGTATGAAGAGGTTATTGAGCTTAGTCAACAAATGCCTGGAGCATGGGTTCCCAAACTGGGTTTCGCCTACTCCTCATTAGAAACAGTTTCCAATGTAGGCATCATTTCAGAAAACATAAGTCACCTATTAATGCATAACTATGTACCAAAAATGCCCCAGATATTTACGAAATCTGTTTGTTTCTGAACTGCTTTATTAAAAGTGTGCGACAAGACGGTGGAGCCAGTTTGGATCCTAACAAAAGCATTTTGCATTAACGCTGTATGTAGCAGCCGAACTTAGTTTCTAATCAATGTCAACTTACCTGTGCACAGCGCTATAGAACGTTTGGAGCCACAGTTGGCAGTAAATTCTTTTAGGCTAGAGATAAAAATCGACCACATGGATCCCCTCCTTGCCCTGGTGAATCAAAACGTGTTCATATGTATCCCAGGACATCTACTTGATCCACCAGCCAGATAAGAGCAACCTGATAATAAGATGAGCAAAAACTAAGTTCCACATAGATACTTTCGATTACTGACACTAGTGAATGTCGTCCTGTAGTGATTCCAGACCTTTAAACACCCAAGTTCTTGGTAGAGTCAAATGTCAGCACAGACAAATGAAAAACAACAGTGTTATCATCGCTTCCGTTTACAACTGCGGGATACACAATCGAACCTAAGCTACAAGCAAATCCTATGGTCTAATGACATGAGAACACATGCCGAGCAGTGCTGGACGTGGGTAGGTTTTTGAATGTCAAGGTGCGAAACATTCACTCTAGAGTTAATTCGAGAAACACGGCGAAAAGGAAGGTGCAGACGTTAGTGGCTAAAATGTTGCAGGTCCATTAAAAGAGGTTGGAGCGGGCAGCACTTCACTACGTGACTTAACACAAATGCTATTCTTGGTGACGCTGCCAACCAGCTGCCAAGGTGGAGCGGCGTACCCCCCCTTAGGTGTCATACGCTCCCTATTCTAAAAATACTGAGAGCACAATAAGTTTCTCGGCTACCAATAAAAAAAAGGGAGGTGTTTCTCGTGAAAAAATTGATTGAGAACCTGATATTTTTAGAATAGAAGCTTGGGCGTGTTGATAAGGCATGATTAGCATTTGTTTATGTCCTTTCTTCCGTCCTGTCTG
Organism: Ixodes persulcatus; assembly: GCA_013358835.2. NCBI lineage: Eukaryota > Metazoa > Arthropoda > Arachnida > Ixodida > Ixodidae > Ixodes > Ixodes persulcatus. The sequence continues at coordinate 1,011,967 of JABSTQ010009088.1, forward strand.
TTTCGCTGTTTGTTTTAAATAATTAAGCTTGAGAACCTCTGAGCATAAAGATACTCACTCTTTCAATAGCTGGGAAAAGGTGGGTGTGCTGCAAGTTGAAGAATGTCCTGCAGCATATTGTTTGCACACCGATGCTGCTCAGGATCCTAAGTGATGCGTTAGGGTTGCACCCTGCAAACAGGATTCCTGCAGCGACCAGCAGATTTAGTAGAGGCTGTTGGTGGACCACATCCTGGTTCATCCAGTATCCCCGGTGATCAGATGGGCACTGCGTGTAGATTTCCACCACCGTTCCCTCGCACTGGATGTCGACTTGGCAGCTGGCAAGGCATTCTCGGCATACCCTGAAAAGCTCCAAGAAGTGTTTTTCCGCAACCATGAGTATGCGGCTGCCTTCAGATGTGGCTTCTGGCTGATTGGAGCTGCAATGCAAGAAAATGTACTACAAGTTTCAAATTTTAAGATGAGCTTTGAATCTCACTTCAAACTCAAAACAAAGTTTTTGCAACCAAGTTCCAATTTCAGACTTCAGAATGTTTGTAGAACCTCCGTGGCTCAAACACCTGTGAAGGTGTGCAATATCTTAAATGAATACGTGCAAGTTTCAACCTTTCGGCTAATATAGCAAAAATATTATTGGTGAGGTAATCAAAAGAAGTAAAATTTGAGGGCTTTACATGCCAAACCAATGACGGGCATCTGGCACCGCCCAGCGGAGGACTGAGGATTAATTTTGACCACCTGGGGATCTTTCAATGTGCAGCCAAAAACTCGGTTACATAGCAGAATGGACAATTGGGCGAGTTGGTAAGAGTTCATTATAACTTACAGCGCGACTAGGACAAGGACAGACAGAGGAGAAAACACAGGACAAGCCCTGAACTAGCAACTGATTCTATTGAAAAAGAAGATTTATAACTTACAGCGTGACTAGGACAAGGACAGAAAGAGGAGAAAACACAGGACAAGCGCTGAATTAGGAACTGATTCTATTGAAAAAGAAAAGTTTATTTTCAATAGAATAAGTTGCTAGTTCAGCGCTTGTCCTGTGTTTTCTCCTTTGTCTGTCCTTGTCCTAGTCGTGATGCAAGTTATAATGAACTCGGTTACACGGCGTCTTCTCCGCAATAAGCCTCCGTCAGATTCCGGGCACTTTGGCCGGAATTCAAACCCGCCACCTGGGGATCCGTAGGCCCGCTCACCGAGTTCTAACTTCATCTGGGAGACGGACCCTTTGCTTCTCGATGCTTTCTAACACAGTGCAAATACAAACAGTAAAAGATAATACAGAGGATGGCCAAGCACATAGTTCACAAACTTTGTGATATCCTTCTCTCCCAGGTGAAAAGTTTCCAACTGGTATCCAACTGGTCCCAGTTCAACTGGTTTAAGTAACAATTCCCAGTTGGACCAGCTGGACCAGCTGGGACCAGCTGCTTCAGTTCAACTCGTCCCAGTTCAACTGGTTTAAGGAACGATTCCCAGTTAGACCAGCTGGACCAGCTGGGATGTAACTGGGACCAGCTGCAACTGGGGTCTAACTGGACCAGTTAGATCCCAGCTGCAACTAGGACCAGTTAAATCCTAGTAGCAGCTGGACGGTTGTCGCTGGTCGCTTGACACTAGAAAATCCTCTGTGAACTAGTTCAAATAATGAAATGTGGTGCAATTGCACTTTGTTTACAATTTATTCCTGCTGATGAGAGCTGAAATAAGACGCTCATTATATCCTTTGATAGGCCTCTTTGCACCTCACTGATTTAATGTAATCTTGTATTTTTTCGAACAAGATGTTTCCAAGGTTGGAGACCGCTGCAGTGACGTCCGCCTTCTTTACCCCTGCCCAATGGTGCAAGGTAGCTGCAAATGAATTGGCCAAATATTATTTTTGTTTCATGTTGTTCAGATTACGTACCCACCTTCAACAACATACCTTTTCCGGGGTCAATGCGGGTTTGGGCTGCTCCCCCAAGGCCCTCTTGTTCACTGGCAGCTTGCCTGACATACTTCGTACTGCCAGCCCAGGTGTAGTCCAAATGGATTGGGCTGTCTCTTTCACGACGAGAGACGGCTTGGTGTGAGCCATCACTCGTTTTGCCTGAGTTGGCGTAAGTATTATTCCCTTCTGGAGGTGAAGCTGTAAGCAGATTGAGCATAATTATGTAAAAGAGTGTTAATAGATAAGGACAATAAGGAACATACACGACAGGATCGGCGCTGACTCACAAGTTTATGATTTACTAGGAGGGAATGAAGACAAAGTATACTTAAAGTGTCACAAGTGTGTGTGCCAGGCTCATGATAACTGATCTTCAGGTTCACACTGGCATGCACGGAACCTTCATTATCCCCTTTCGAAATTCCAACTCTTCATCTCACAATGCCATGATGCATAGATCACGCGGCCACTTCCACGCTTTTGATGTGATAGGCCTCCATCTCTTCACAAGTTGTCTTGTCCTTGTGCCTGCCTAAAATAGAAGAGCTGTGGAAGGACGGTCCACAATCGCACTCCATACAGTGAATTAGAACATATCCTGCACTGTGGCTCTAGGAAGCGTGTCCTCGGTGTCTGTCGTTCAGGCACTGCCCTGTCTAGCCAATGCAGTTGGTGCCACACAAGAGTGGAATGCTGTACACTCCTCCCAAAAACACTGAACAAACAGTCTGACATACTTCTTGGTGCTCTTGTTCCCAGACAGTCCCTTGGCCTTCGCATTGACTCTAGCTCATATTTGATTTGTTTTCGGGGGGTGCTGAAAAGACCATTGAAACTTCAAACCGGCTTTTAATATTTTTTTTTTTAATATGAGACACCTTGTGACGGTCTTCTTTTTTCTGTACTGCGGTCGGTATCCTGGATACCTCTCCCCTCTTCAACAGGGTGCCTGCCCCATCTAAGGCAGATGGCCGATACCCTGCTGTTCTCAGTCCATCAATTTGTTTTCCGAAGCTATCTGCCAATGTGTGAAAACAACTTTTGCAGTGCTGCGCCCAGACACGAAAGAGCAATACCCTTTTGATGCTTTCAAATAGGCTCGCTCAAAGAAATGCATGTTAGACTACAGGTTGCCCCATTCAAAGATAGTCAAGAGAGGTATTGTTCTTTCGTGTCTGGGTAAGGCACTGCAAACGTCGTGCTTTCACACACTGCCAGATAGCTTCAGAAAACAAATAGATAAGCAGACAGCTTATCTTCTTTTCTGTGCTCTTGAAGTCTCAGGTGTGGTGTAGCTCATGCGGATAATAAGTTTCCTGATCTAGATACCTTGCAAATACATTTTATTAGCTAATGAGCCAGAGACTTTCCTGTTTCTTTTTGTGGCACTAACTTTTCCACATACACCTTAAAAGATGACAAGTAAGATACTTACACGACCATCAGCCATGTAGGTAAACTCTGCAGGGCATGAGCCAGTCAATGCTGAAATTAAAAATCAGTCAAACATTTATGTAAATTACCCTCGACACTATTCACAACTCTGATTCTCAAGTCTTGCATGGAAGCAAAAAGAAATAAAATCAAACAAGATCACAAAAGTTTCAGAGGGAGGTAAATTTTTTTTAGAGTGGCAAGATCCAACTTACCTGCAACAGGACCCACAGCTTGAGGTGCTTGTGCAGCCAGCCCTCCATGTGCTGCAAAGAGTTAATGTAGGTCAGTGTGTCTCACAGAGACATTTTGTATACACAGAGCCAAAACAATGGTCATAGAACTATTGGCCCAAGAACTCTATACAGCACGCCTTGGATAGCTACATAAAGTGCACTCAGCAAAAAACTGTCTAAATGTCAACTTACCTGCACCAGTACTGGCATGAGAAGCACTCGCAGCCCTGGAAGCATTCGCAGCCCCGGCTTCTTTAGCTGTAAATGTATGCAGGGCACTGAGAACGGTGGGTTTCAGATGCAAGAAGCTGGGTAAATGCCAACAACTCATCTGCGCCAAAACTACCGTAGAATGCCGCGCATCCGCCCATTCCACACTAAGCGCCCATTCCCAATTTTGTAAGATCTGAGAAAATATGCAAAGTACATTTAAATGTAAAATTCATGACCGGACAAGCGCCCATCCCCCATTTCTTCGCGATTATCTCTAAATCTTGAGTGGGTGCTTGCCTGTTTTTTTACAGTAGCCTCAGAACACTGCGCAGCTGCAGCATTTGCTGTAGGTATAAACAGTGCACTCAGAGCAGTCAGTTTAAGATGCAAAAATCTGAGTAAATGTCAACTCACCGGTGATGGAAGCACTCGCGCAAGCAGCTTGGCTTTGGCTGCTTTGGCTGCCTTGGCAAGCTGTAAATATATGCAGTACATAAAATATATTATGTTTTGCGTGTAAAAGCTGCACAAATGCCAACTAAACTTCTACGGAGGACCTCTTTCTAATTTTTTTTTTTTTGAACCAGCAGCCCCGTGTTTGCTGTAAATATATACAATATATACAGAATCAAGTGCATATCAAAGGGTCATATGTCCGGCCAACTTACCCTCTGCTCTGGGTTTCAACCCCTGTGTAGCTTGACAAGGCTCGGCAAGCACATCAGCTTCTTGTGCTGTATTATCAAAGAAGCTGCTTCAAGAATGCAGAGGGGTCATGCGACCGTTGCCCCTCTTTAGAATCTTATTACATACTAAACCATTGCAACATAAGCTAAGGGCCTCCCAAGCACTCTAAGCATAAATTAATTACAAATAATGTATGCCAACTTGTACATTCCGGTGTACAGCTGGGTAAATATTTCCATATGCCAAGCAAGTTAGTCTTGGGTTAGACTTGCAGGATGAAACCAAATCAGACAGATCACAACACCTAGATGAAAAGTTTCTAGCTCTACGAAACTCATACCTTCAAAAAGATTATTCATACCTGGACTGCCATGATCCAGAGTTGCCACCTTGTTCTGGTTCTGCTGCTCTTCCACTGGAAAAACAATTTAATGAAAAGTTATTTATAAAGTACAATTGATCACATTTTTAGTACTTTGGATAAAGGCAGACATTACATATTGTAATTACCAACTTGCACAGTAAACCCCATTACGTAATAGGTTACAAAAGCCAAACAGACAAGCAACAGCTAACTCAGTCTTACTCACTTCTACAGAGCTTGGAGCCCAGGAGTGCCTGCTGGGCACGCCCTTGTTCTTGGAGGAAGACATTGTCTTCCCGCAGCTCCTTACACCTGACCTTCCAGTATTTCGTCTTTTTTCTGGCTTTCTGAAACTCGCTGCCGAAAACCAGCGAGTCATCGGATTTCGATGTGCTAATGGAAGCCCGCTGTCTTTTCGGCTGTACATTATTTTGAAACATACAAAAAACGCTGATTAATGCCATCCATGCTAGGATGAGACAGTGTAACAAAGATTTTGAATTGTCACACAATTCGCAATACTCACGGTGAATGGGCCGATACCAGAACTCTTCTGGTGAGCCTGGCTCGGCTGGTTCCGAAGCATAGCCTCGTAGCTATCTTTCTTGGCAGCAGCCTGATTACATTTCTTCGTTTTTTTGCTGCATGTGAGTGAAAGTGATGCAATAAATGATAACGATTAGTTTGGCCAGAGCAGCGCCAATCAAATAGCCTAGCAACTTGCTGGCAAGGGAACTAAAAAAGGGCCCAACACTGATTCGCTTCGGAAATGAAACGGGGGCCAAGGCATCTCAGGAGGCGTTCATCCGTTTATTTTTACAATTCTCTCCGGTCGAAATGAATGAACTAGCAGAAATGAAGTTCAGGATTGAAAATTACCTGTACATTTCTTTTCTGAGTGGACGTCTCGTCCTCGGAGCTCTCATCCACCGTCACTTTGGGCACTGGAACTCTCTTAGGGCATTCCCGCACAGCTTCTTCGGAAACTGCAAAACGAGTCGAAAGAATTAATCCAAGCATTTTTAAGGTGCAAATTAAGGGAACCTAAACGCGGCGTAACAATGAATGCTTACCGCCGAGCATCAGAATTTGTGCGGAGTAGTCTCCCGTGTTTTCACTGTCCACGTCGTCCTTCCAGAAGACCGTGCATACAGCTCTGTTGTCAAAGTCGATCTTGTGTCGTGGAGAAAAAATACGAATATCGCGCACGGGTAGCGCATGGCGGCGGTTGTCTTAGTCTTTTAGAAATCAACCCAGCGCATACATCGCGTGAAAAACGTAAAATATGAGAAAATACTACAAGGAAATATGTTAATTAAAGCACAAAAAAGACAGAGAATGATTGCCGCAAAAAAAAACAGCACAAAAGAAAAGGAAAGGCAAAAACAAAGTTCGGGAAGATAGGGCACGTGAGATAGGGAAGATCAACGAAGAACCAAAAGTGCTTACATAAACGTTGCCAACGTTGCCAGATGCCAAAGTCCATAGAACCCAACACCCAACTCCAAGCTGCTTCACCAAAATTGTTGATCATATCATTTTTTTAATAAAAATGCATAAAATGATATATTAACCTAAATTGTGCTTTATTTTATGTTTTAGAGAATAATAAATAGAAATAATGTATCAAACCTCATTTGACACGGCGCCATTTAATCACATAATTAGCCGACGGAATCCACATGCTTCTGAATTTGGATTTTGCCGCTGCGTGCGAGAGCTCAGGTGAGGCCTAAGGGGAGAGACTGCAAAAACGTGTCGAACCACCGATATGGCTGAGCCACCAAAACGGCGGGAGCTCTATTTAGAGCCGTTTTTTGACGGGGCGGGCCTTCCGACGACGACGGAATACAGGCCAGATTGTGCCGAGAGAAGTCACGCACAAAGGATTCGTGATGACTGCGGTGAGTCGACCGCATCTGCCAATGATCCTTCGGCTCCTGGGAACTGCTCCCTAAACAACAGTGCTCCCGATGATAGGCAAGCTGTACACGAGGTAGGTGACTACGAACAGTCTGGTAGCATGGCGGCAGACGAGCAAGATGACTGCGAAGCATATGGCAGCCCGGTCGTGGACGAGCAAGATGACTCCGAAGAATGCGGCGAACGGGTGAGATTCCCTCCCGACTCCGGCTCCGACTTCTTGGTAGAAGGACCTAGTAACACTGGTATGAGCTTCGCGGTCACTTCGGGATTGCCGTGGACACAACTAAAAAAACTCATGAAGTTTGTGTGTTTCCTCTTGAAAAGAAACGATCTTCGTGACACGAAGTTCCTCTTCGAAAAATTTGCAGGGATTTCGCTGGAGAGCCTAACATTTCATTTTTACTGCCCCAACTGCATGCTTCTCCTCGCTGAATGTGAAGGCGATATTAAAAAAAAGGCAGAAGGTGCAGATGACGTGTGGAAAGTGCAATGAGAAGTATATCGCAGAAGCTCTTACAAGTGATGGCAATTTTTTTGTGAGCCTTCCTATCGAGCAACAGCTCGCTTCTGTGCTCTCGTCCCAAGAAGTGGCCAGACCGCTGAAGTGCTTCTTGGAGAAGATGTCCGAGCGTGGTGAACGAGCTGTCGTGTCTGACATTAAAGATGGAGCGTTATACCGCAAGCAACGAGAAGAGCTCAACCGCAGCAAAATGAACCTAACCATGCCAATGAACTCTGATAGTAGCCCTCTGTTCAATTCGTCGAAGTTTTCTATTTGGCCTGTCCTGATGACGATCAACGAGCTGCCTCCACATCTCCGAAACAAGCATGTGACCATATCTATCCTCTGGTATGGCCAGTGCCATGCCGATATGACTATGGTGCTGCAGGCATTCACCAAGCAAATGAACTTACTTGCCCAGACGGGCGTGGAACGGACCTGCGATGGAGAGACCCTCCACTCAAAGGTATAATTGTACTGAAAATTGCAGTTTTGGTTTTAGTTTTAGCCGTATGTGTTTTGGAGTTTTCATCAAGCCAAAATAAAAACAAACTTGCTACTTCAAACCCACAAGGAAGGAATTATTTTCATTTTTCTCAAGTGCCTTTTTTACATCCGTGTTACATCTCTCACTCTTATTCTTTCTAAAGTACACATGTCAGGTGCAGGTCAGCACCTAGTGTGACAGATAAAGCTTCCTTTCCTTCAATAAATATTTGGCAGGTGGAGTGTTTTCCTAGTAAAAGTTCTAAAGCGCATACGATTGAAACAGTTATTTATATTTTTTTGTCTGTGATAACAGTTTTCAGTCTATTTGAGGGCAGTTCCTCCGTGATTTTTGTTTCTTTTCATGGAAATCATTTAATGCATTCATTTGTGTGACTGCTGTAAGGACAGACTTTTTGTCTCTATGAATGAGTGAGGTCACATTGCATACTAATTATCAGGGAGTAATATCTGAAGCATGGAAAATGGCTTGTATTCCGCATTTTGTTTCCTTCATGCAATAAAAAATACAATTAATTTGAGTTACTTCCTTTACAGGTGTAGTGTCTCAACTGCTCCGCTAATTCCTCAGCCAGGGCCATCATGCAGAACATGATGCAGTACAACGGGTACTTCGGGTGTGGCTGGTGCCTGCACCCAGGCACCTCTGTTGAAGGTAAGCGAATTCATTGACATGGTGCACAAACTTTCTTATTATATTCACATGCCCATAAAATAATGCCACAGCCTATCAGACATTAGATTTTGCTACCGGGATGGCCTCTATTGCTTGTGTATTCAGCATCTTTTTAATGTGTGCCGTATGCTAAACATAGGTACTGACCAATGCCTAGCACTGGATGGATGAAGAAAATAAGAAAAGTTATTTGCTTGCCTATTATATTGATATGTGTGTCGTTATTTTGATGAAATACAAGAGCCAAGATGTATGTTTTAGATCTAAAAGTGCTAAGCGTGGAAATCAATATTTATTTATTTATTTATTTGTACTCTGCAGCACCGTACGTAGCATTACAACACAGTAGTGGGTTACAGATCACATTTATATGTCGGAAACTCGCACATACTGCACACAAGTCAGCAACCAACAATATAAATAAATATAATTGAAAACAACACACAATAATAAAATTTCAAAAATTCAATAACGCCAAAAATACTAACAAAGAAATTCAAATTGCATTGATCAGGGTCATAGACTATGCACTGTCAGCTAGTACAATATCCGGAGGTAGCTGATTCCTTTCCGGTATAGTTCTCGAGGGAAAAAAAAGAAAACATCATAAAGTTCGACATTTTATTTCGCGCATTTTCTCCTCATGATTCCTCCTGCTCGACATACAATGGGGAAGATAATCAGCTTTGTTGATTTTACTTAAATGATTATTAATTGTGTATATAATTTTAAGTATAATTTTCTTACGCCTTTTGTCAAGAGAATCGATACCCATAATAGCTTTCACCTCTGTCACACTTTCTGCCCGAGAATAGTTATTTAATATAAATTTAACATCACGATTTTGAATGCCCTCTATCTTGTCTATGAGATATTTTTGATGTGGGTCTCATACTGCACTTGCATATTCAAGGTGTAGTCTAACTAGTGAACGATGCACAGATATTGGTATCTTTTCTGATTATAGTATATATTATAATGTTTTCTCCTCAAATGTATTTAACAGGGACTGTAAAGTACCCTGTTGCTGCCGCCAGTGTGCCTGACAGGACAAAAGAAGGCACGGAGAGCAACATGGCAGAGGCTTTTGAGACCAGTGCACATGTTCGTGGCGTAAAGGGCCATAGGCGTTGATAAACTTGCCGGGCTTCGACATTGCATGAAGCTTCAGCCCAGACTACAGGCACTGTGTGCTGCTTGGTGTGGCACGGCAGTTTCTGGAGTTGTGGCTTTCCGACGTTGGTGCGCCATACCACATTGGATCGCCACAACTCCTAAAGGACATTGACGAGCGACTGTGTCAAATCAAGCCCCCACAGTGCATGGCACATCTGCCCAGGTCTGTGCCCCTACGGAAGTTCTGGAAGGCTTCGGAGTGGCAGCAGTGGCTGCTTTATTTCAGCTTGGTATGTGTAGACGGCAGTTTGCCCGAGCGTTACCTGAACCACTTCAACCTGCTAGTGAGGGGTATCTTTTTTGCTTCTCCAAGAGGAGGTATCTACTGCCGACATTTCTGACAGCACAGACTGCCTGGTGCAGTGTGTTGTAGGCGTTCAATTTCTTTACTCGGAGAAAGAAATGGCATCTAATGTTCATCTGTTGCTACATCTTGCAAAGAGTTTGATGCTACAGGGGTCACTTTGGGCGCATTTATGCTTCACTTTTGAAGCGAACATGGGGAGGCTGAAGAGCCTCATCACCTCAGCGAAAGGCGTACATCACCATGTAAAGACTCGTGTGATGAGGGCACACAGAGTCAGTGCATGCAAGGCGGTTGCAAGTCCTCACGTTCGGGACTTTATCGGGTGTGGAGCACCTGAGGAGGAGCCCATTGCCCTTCTTGGCAAGTCAAGACCTGTGGAAGGGGCTTTGTTGAGATTGGTTGTGAGACCAGTTCCTCAGCAGATCACTGGCCCTGTTGTGGAACAAGAGAGAGTTCGCATCTCTGGACATCTACTCCACAGCGAACAGTACCAGAGGCCAGACAAAACTGACTACACAGCAGTAAAGCTGTCAAACAATGTGTGCGCAAAGATTGAGCACATTGTATCTGTGAGTTGCAGTGACATGAATAGGGTCTTTCTAGTTACTAGGAACTATGCTGCCTCCGCGTCATTCGGCACCACTCATATTATAAAGGTAGAGAGGTGGTCGTCGCAGAAGGTGACTGAGATTAATGCCAGTGCAGTTAGATGCCTCTGGCTAGAGTGTAAGGAAAAGTTTTTTTTTGCAACCTTGTGAACCGTTTCTCAATCTTAAGCATTTTTTCTTATGCAATTGTCGGGCATATCAACAGTTTTTTTCACTCTTCGGTATTTATTCTTAAGTATTCGTGCCTCCTAGCTTTTTTTTGTTTCCTATGAAGGTCTTTGTTTTTTATCTTCTGTTCTAATCTTGACTTTTCTGTCAGAAGATTTTGTGCTTTAACAATATACTTTTATATCATGTGAGTGTCGTGTGTAGGTTATGGTTAAGGGTTTGCTTTAGTCTCCGTTACTGTTGTGTTACTACAGAACTTCGTTTTGGGGTGTTAGTTTTTGTGGGGTACAAACTGAACCTGGCCGTCTGTGCTGTCAGTAATTTCGAAGATAAGTACCTCGTCTTGAAGGAACAGTAAGATATTTGTACTGGCAAGCTGAAGTAGGTTTGTTAACGATCAAGGAAGCTGAGCTTCTGGCTGCACGTCATAATATTCCATCTGGTCTAAATGAATATTTCTTTCCTTAGCTGGGGCACACCAGTTACCCTTCATTCTCTCGGCACCAATGTTTTCTAATTTAATGTCTGTTCTTCACATAGTACTGGGCGTTTATGTGGCATGTACGTGTAGTGGTGAATTGAAGGCTCATACTCTCCATGTTCTTACACACCTAAACCTTGCTGTGACCTTGTCCAAAGTAAATTTTATCTTGTATGTGTTGCCCCATACTTACCAAAAATAATGTCATATTTTTCCTTGATAGTGTCAGACAACCTGTTCTTTTTTTGTGACCTGTTCAATAATGCCTACGGTGGTCCTGCTTTAGTTCATAAGAGTCTTGCAGACTGAGAACATGAAATATTTTTATTTTCGCATATGCTGCGTAAGCCATGTCTGTACACAATAGAATTCTGTGGAATTGACCTACCCATGTCGTATAGCACATAAAATTACTTTCAAATGCATTTTCTCAGATCTCAGACAGTGAATGCACACCAACTACATCTTGCATTAATTACCTTGTGCTATAATCAAGGACCTTTAATCCCGTTGCCAAAACTTCTGTGCAGGCGTTTTCTGTGTTGATTTTTACAAAGTGCTTTAGGAAATTTATAGCATTTTAATGAACCTGTGTTTTTAGATTGCTTCAAAGAAATGTTTGTCACTGGGTTGCCATACTTTTCATACTGCTTTATATTATCATCGTGGTGCATCATCTTTTGAACAACCAAAATAAACAGTATGAAACAATATTCAGTTACTTTGTACATTTCTTCCTTCACATGAATAACATGTCTGTTATACGGGGTATGCATTTGATATGCGTGCAGCTTTATAAAAAATGGAGCATTCTGCATAAATGAAAACCACTGCATTACTAGCAAAGTGAGATCACGTACAAGTATTTTTTTCACTTGGATAGCTAATTCATCGAGGTGTCATTGGAAACTAGGGAACTTTTAAAGAAACCCCGATTTATGTGTTTGCAACATGATACACCGTGTGCTTTTTCGGGGAGCCTGTGAAATATAAAAATAGGCTCCGTAATTAGGCGGGTGGATGGTCATGTGGTATTTTGTTATTTTCACGGCTCAACTGAACATAGTGCATTTTAAATGGTCCAGTTAATTATCTGTCCCAGCTAACTTGGGAACTGCAACCCCCTGACTCCCAACCGAGATTGGTTGACTCCCAGCTGGTACCAGTTGGCTCCCAGCTGGGACCAGTTGACTCCCAGCTGGGATGGGTTGACTCCCAGCTGGGATGGGTTGACTCTCAGCTGGGATGGTTGACTCCCAGCTGACTCCCAGCTGAGACCAGTTGACTCCCAGCTGAACCAGTTGACTCCCAGTTTGCACCAGTTGGTTCCCAGTTAAACCAGTTTGATTTTCAACTGGTCCCAGTTGTAGATTTTTACCTGGGCTGGCAGGCACATTGTTTACTAAATGGTTAGTCACTCTGACCTGCTTACATGAGCCACCAACTGCTGCACACAATGTGTGACACAGAGTGAATGGGCTGTCAGTGCTTTATCTAATTTTACTTCAAAAGGGTATTGGTGGACACTAAATTTTATGGCTTAGATTAGTATCACAAATGGGTACTTTCTTCCTCTCTAGTAGTTATGATGACAACCTTTTAACTAAACAAAAAATCATAAGCAGAAAATACTAACAATCAGTTGTTTGTGCTAGCAGTCTTGCATTATGTATGCCGACTGTTCTCTTGAGAACATTCTCCACAAAAAAGTAGGCTTAAGTCTTAAATGATTTAGTCTTGCTTGAACTTGCTGCCTTTGGTTCATACCTGTCTTCACAACCCTCAAGGGGATTGTAGTCCATCACTGGAGTCATAGCCCTCCCCAGCGGACTCCCCAGTGGACTCCCCTGTTTCGTCAGGGTCTTCGTCGCTCGTCATGTCCTCATCTCTGTTTGAGGGATAGGTTATACGTAAGCTGCTCTCCATCTCGGTGCTTGCATCAGCACACAGCGGAGTGGCTTGCACTACTGAAAAATATTAAAAACTTTAAAAAAAGATATGGTAACTCTGACATTTTGAACCTCTTACACACACGTAGGGGTCCATTGTTATAGATTAGCTGCTTCTGTGGTGTGGACGCAGCCGACACTACCAGGTAATGTGACCAATCAGACGGCATCAAAGTGGAACTATCATGGTGTTCACACTGCTCCTGTATGTGTTCTATCATCGATGAACCAATCATAAACAGAAAAGTACCCAGTAACTTGCGCTTTTGACGCTGATTCATTGGTCTCCTTAGCTCGTAGCTTCGACTGCGTCTGGAATTAAACTGAAACGAAGTATAAAATATCGCACTCAACCGGTTTGTGGACTCGAGCCACATATGGGTGCACAGGCTACTCTTTGGGAATACCGTAAGTACTTAAACTTCCCCAAAGAGTACTCGATTGACTATTGGAAAGCATACTTGAAAAACATCTCGCAGTGGCAGTTATGAATGCACCAGCTAGTATAGTACTACAAATTTAAAAAAAAAATGTTATTCGGGAAAACATAATATTTTTTAGCTGCAGCCAGGATTCCCTGGTCCCAATTAAGGCGGTGATTTTGTTTTTATATAGTATTGCAAGAGTGGTATGCTTGGGTTTGAGTTGCGGTAAAGAAACACTGTTCTCAAACCCTCTGGTGTAATCAATTCACTCTCGTTCGCCGGACGTGCCGTGTCCAATGTGCAACAATACTGGTTGCATTATGATAACTCAAGCCTAAACTATCACTTCTCGGGCATCACAACATACAAAGCAATAGAGAAAATATTGTGGTGCATTGTTGATTTTTATTTTAGTCTCGGGGTTTAGATTATAATATTTCCTGACCAGCTTGCATGTATTTCTCTTCTCAAACTTTCCGAAGTATTTTTGTTTTTATGCACTATCATTGATCAGAATGGTCTACCCCTGGACATACAGTGTGTTTGTGTGTTTTGACCTTCTGATGTTTGTTTTGTGAGCTTTCTCTAGGCAATCATAGTTTTACTGCGGCCTACTCTTTATCGAATAACCCTGGACAAATTTCCAATAACCCTGGACAAATTTTAAGGCATCATAACAAATGCTTAGCTGTTTTTCACTTTCTTGATCTCATATGTTGGCAAATGGAGTTTATTAGTGCTTGCTGCTCACATCTCTTACTCGTGCAGAGTTCACTGGAGTGAGCATGATCTTTACAGTAATGCCATGCACCTTTTCAAAGGTGAAATACAGTTGCATACGTTCAGTCAGTGCCATGTCTATACTCTATCTCACAAACATATGCAGTAAAGAGAAAGGCATGGGCACGAGCATGCGGCTTTAGAAAGTGCCTCTTATGCACAAGACCTCGTACAAAGAAGAGCATACTACTGAGCTAGGCCTGCGTGCCTATGCCTTTGTCGTTACTGCAGACATTTGTGAGATGGAGTAGAAGGTTGGGCTAGATATAGGCGAACTTATGCATGTCATACTTTATGTTCATTTTGTTCCAAATTGAGAGCTAAGGGAAAATATTTTTTCTGTCTCAAGGCAGGAACAGCTAGTATCATCATAGCGAAAATGGCATACCAACGAACTTGATTGGAGCTCTAGTTTGAGTAGACCGAGACACCATCCTGGGCCGCACTGACGCCTGTACGCCCTTGTCTAATGTGTCGAGTTGTGCACCGTGCTGTCCGTCGTCATGCTGATGTGCACGAGGAACACTCACGTCCAGGCGCTGAGGCTCTTCGTCTTCCTTCACACACCGCCTCAATGCTGTCCAGTGTCTCAGTTACTGGACGAGTAAAGTCTGCGCCAGCAGTTGAAGAGTTTGAGGGCGCCGATGATGCAGAAAGGAGCTCAGAGACAACCTGGGAAGAGAATTGGGTGTTATTGACCATTTACTACAGTTATTTTGCGTCCCCACAAAGTTCAAAATTGGACAAATTATATTACATGCATTTGCTAGTGTTGCATTTGATGATCTTGCGTAGGATTTTTATTGTGAATCAAATTATAAAGTCCAGTAGGGGTATGTCCCAATAAGCAAAAATTACAAGTGTTCTGCCTTAGACACAGATGAGGAGAACTGTCGGCAAATGAAGAATATATGCTTTTGACTCTGTGCCCATCTTAGACAACGGTGAGGAGAGCCGTAGGGCAATGATGAATATACGCTTTTGACTTTGACCATATGTTCCTACACTGATATTTTGTTTCTTACACCATAAACAGTAGTTTACACCCCCCTCCCTCCCTCTCCCTCCCCCTCCCCCTGCCCCCCCCCCCCCCAGAATTTTCGACACAAAGTACACAAGCCAAATAATTTTCTACACAAAGTATATAGGCACCCAAAGCCCTCCCAGAATTTTTTTTTTGCCTTCCTCCAGGTTCATGATTCTAGACAAACCCCTGACCGTGAGAATCACAATTCCAATGGTGTGAGAATAACAAACAGAGGCTGGCTATCACGGTACTAAATCGCCATTACCTACGTATAGTGTAAAACCCATAATGTTCGCGAGCTCCTAATTTTCTCAAATTCAGTGGATGCGAATAATCAAACTGTCTGTAGAGGCGCATTCCATCCAGCCATCAGAATTCGCAAAATTTAATGGTCGCGAACATGCCCCAGTTGCCCAATTCGCGGAAAGCCAGGCAGGCGAAAATAAAGGGTTTTACAGTAGTACCAAGGAACTTGCACACTGTCGCATTTATAAAGGTGAAATCTCGCACGAATGCTTCACCACGATAAGTTCTAATGTTTAAAATCGTGAGAATTTCGTCTCACTGACTCGGGGATTTAACGCTCGCTCAAAAGGCTGGGATTTCCCTGAAGTCTTCTCTCCACAATTTCGATGTTTTGAAATGTCACATTCGGGAGGTAAAGACTTTTATTGCGTGGGGCACACCTAGGCACTAGCGCAAATGAAGCTCTTTGGACAGGCTACACGCTCCCGCCTTTTAAAATAATCCACGAACCTAATTGCATGCTTGCGCAGAACGATAAACTGGCAATCCTTACCTCCGTTCGTCTCCGTTTCACGTAAGCTCCTCGGATTCGCTGAGGTGCCCGCCTCTCATGTAGGAAGATGCTCGGAACTGCGTCGCGCTTCAGACGAGCAGCTTTGACGTCCAAGCCCATCTCATTCATAAGTCACACCTTGACGTCGTAGGCTCCAACCAAAAAATGTTCCGAACACAGAACGCTGTGCTTATTGGGCACAAACTTGTCCCTTCGCATGACAAGAACCCATCGCTTTGACAGTTCGGAGTCCGCGGGAAATTGATGAAAGCGCACCGAGCAACCACGTCAATATCGGTTTGTACAACCGACGGCCGCACAGAAGTTCGGCATGAGGTAGCGAGCCCGTCTGTCGAGCTTGCCAGATAGTCCACGCCATCACAAAAAGACGAAACTAAACTAAACAAACACAACACAAGCGAAAATCAACACACCCAAAAAGAAACTAAACAGTTGCGTAACAACAACGTACGACGCTGGCTTTGCCGGAGGAGCTGAGGAGCACACGCGAGGCGAGGGGCGAGGGTCCTTTTGGAACGTCATCAGACGTAATGTTTTCCCTTCTCCTTTTACTCCCTTCTCCCGCTGCCGCGGAGAGGCGTGGTTTCAACGCAACTTTAAAGGCGTCTTTTTAGGTAACGCGGGCATGAAATAGCATACTTATTTCGATATTCGTGATGTTTAAAGTTCAGCTAAAAAGAATCAAGTGTTTTTAATAAAATCCAAAACCGCTTCAGCTTCCCTTTAAAGGAGCAATAAAGACGATTTAGGAACTTCGTTTGACGATCGAAATAGACTTCGGGCATAATCCAGGTAATGTTGACCAATTTTTAGCCCGAATCGTCGCCTGCGTGTCGCACAACTTAATAGACTGATCGCACCAACGGTTGGCGCATGCATCACGCCGCCATAACTGTAAGGGGGCAAGCTGAGCTAGTTGGTTCTGAGACATCTTGGGTAAAACCAGCTGAACAAAGGAAGGAAGATGACAGGAGAAAAGAAAGCCAGCGGTCTGTTCGCCATTCTTTTCTCCTGCCATAACTGTAGTTCACAGAATGCTGATGGCAGTGCACGAGAAGGCTCGTGCTTTGCTCGCGTAGGCTAGGCTTGCAGCTGGGTTGTGGCACGTGCAAAAGACTAGAGCTCCCGCGGCACATTGGGGCAGCGGCGGCCATATTTATGTCATATTTACGGCCATATTTACTAGAGTCCTTCGCTACTTTTCTGGTCATGAAACTTCCCCGTAACACTATGAGAGCACTTTGTGTGCTGCAAAGCATGACTGTGCGGCGGCGCTGGCGTAGACAGTTCAGCATAGTTGGACAGCAGTTGGGCATTCAGTAACACAGTGGTTGGCCCCCTGAGGCCCTCAATCGGGTCCCACGACCGGTTTGCTCATCTTGCGGCCGCGGTTGCGGTTGAGAGGAATTTTTATGTCGCGTGACCAGCTCTACGGGGACATGGAAGTACCTAGCGCCCCTTCCTAATGGCACAGAAATCCGGGTCGCTTCGAGCATAAAAGCTGGATTTCGCACGCAGAAACTGACCGCAGAGGCATGCAATTCGAGTCTAATTAACCGCACCCTTGCACTTCAGAAGCGGCCGGGGAACGTCAAGATGAGCCGAAATGATAGATAAATCACGCTATTCAAAAGCGGAGACGGGACTTGGCGTGGAAGGGTTCGTATCGCGGCATGACTGGACTTTTATTTCACAAATTATATTTTACGTGTGTCTTACTTTTTAACTGTGATCCTTTTTTAGAAATCGTTCTTGCTATGTCTAAGTTTTTTTTTACTTGCTCAACTTATCTTTTATAAGTTAGTATTACAAAATTTTATTGTTATTATTATTATTTTATTACTTATTTATATTATATCTTATTTTTATATATTATTTTATTATTACAATTCAATAATATTACAATATATATATATATATATATATATATATATATATATATATATATACATAATATTACAAAACTTTTGTCGCAGCAAAATGTAGAGTAAAAATAACTTTTATTGCAATTCACGCAAGTAAAGGTTTAATGTTTTATTTTTGTTTTACGACCTTCGAATTGCATCTACAGTTGCTAGATTTTTTTTTTTTTTGTGGAAGCTTTTAATTTTTGAATTGACACAACTGCAGTGTGTGTTAGTACTAAATATGCGCCTGCTGTTATTGGATGAGTCGTACCAAGCACCTTGAATATTCAAAAAAACACATACAATCGTAGTTGCTGGGGAAAGGACGCTTGTTTCGACACAGTTTGTATGAAAGTCATGCTGTTGCCATCATCTTGTCTTCCTTTTAACGAACATTATGAAACCATTGTAATAGCGCATTAACTTAGCTTAATCCTTTTTTTTTTCTTCAGACGTGTCGATTCAACAGGCGATTCAAGCAATAAAAAGTGCATGGCGCAGTCGTGCAGGTGGATGATTTGTAAAAAAGATGACAGGTAAAAAGTAAGAGATGCGTAAAATATAATGTTGAAAAAAAAAAAAAAGATGTTCAGTGTCGGTGCGATTGGAACCCGAAACTTTCACGCCGCGATGACAACCCTACTGAAAAAAACCATTTGGTGCCTATATGAAAGTAAACGGGTTCATACCGTTAACAGTTTAGCCATACCGGCCACCAGTTTGTCAAAGGGGTCGCCCGTATGGCTCAAAGGGGTCCCCCGTATGAGCCATAACGGTCACCTATTTGGGCAAACAGGTCACTCCTTTGGCAAACGGGTCACTCGTCTGGGCAAATGGGACCACTCGTTTGGGCAAAGTTGTCGCACGTTTGCTCAAACCGGCCGACCATGTTGCCCAAGGGGGTTACCAGTGACCGTCAAACTGTACCGGTTTAATCAAACGACTCTCCGGAGCCCGTTTGATACTGAACGCAAAGATCGGCGGCATGGGTACGCCAGTTTCAGCCGTGGCAGCCTGTTTCCGGAAGGTCGGGAGAGCCGGTTCATCGATTTCAAATCGTCCACGTAATGCAAGTAATTAAATTTATATTTTAATTGCGCTGATGTTCGCTTATACTGCAAGAACAATAAACTTTTTTTTTTTTTTTACGTAACATGCGACGTTGCCGAGCCGATATTTTTGACAGAATTTTAAAACTTTGGCGTTCTTTGTTGCCTCAATTTACTTATTCAGCTCAAATCTCTCTCGCAGAGGACGCGACCGCGTGAAAGAATATACTTTTTGACTCCGTTTCGCCTCAATTCAAGACTCAGCGAAGGTAACGCGCGAACACGTGGCTGTACGAACATCGAGCATTGCGAGAGCAGGCCCGCGGTTGCAGCAGTCAAATTACGAGCTCGCGCTGTGTGCTTCTTTTCGCTCGGGCGCAAGCCGAGCTTCAGGCCGGCGCGCGCCATTTCCAGGTTTCAAGCGTGCTAAAAAAATTCGCCTGCTTTCCGAGGCTGCAAACGCGGCATAGTCAGCTTTCTGATGCAAGTCGAAGAAAGGAGGAAAGCGCGAGTACAGCGGTACAGCGGTTGGTGCACCCTCTCCCCTAGCATTAACTGCAAAAAAAAACTAAGCCGCGAGTCGTTTTGTTGTTGTTGTTGTTTTATATAGAAGGATGGGGTGCGTCCCGGTGTCCGGCGCCTTGATCTTGCCCCCTTCCTCCTCTCTGGTCAGCTCTGTCACGTGACCCGCAGCAGCGCGCGAGCTACACGCTGATAAGCGTCGAGATCCAGAAGGGCGCACCCAGCAGCCGCTTTTTTCTTTGTCTCCTTGTTCTCAGTTGCAGTTTGAACTTCGCTCGTCCTACCTGCTTCGACCTGCGGTCTTATTAGGATGTCTCGCGACAACGTATTGGCACTAAAGCCCTAAAGCTATCAATGTTCGAAAAGTCCTACGCGTATATCGGCAACAAGCGACTCTTCAAAGAAATCAGGAATTCTTGCGGTTCGGCTGTGTTCCGCAAATGACAGCTTGTGCGCCGCATCGTGTTGAAACTTCAAGGAGCCTTCTTTCTCGTTTTTGTGTTTGTGTGGTTGTCCTGCTTAGACCGTGTCAACTTTTATTTTGGATTACATCTTTCAAGTCAGCTATTATTATGGTAAGTGCACTGCAACCTGGTTGTTGGCAACGATTGACCGTTCTTTTACGCGTACTCTTCCAGATTATCTATATAATTATGCATGCGTCTAATGTCGCGGCAGCCGGGAGAATAATTTTTCCCAAAGTCTGCTATATTGTCTGAAATTACCTCGGCAGTATAAGAGTGCCTCTTCGCATTTCACAGAAGGCTTGCACATTTGTACTTGTCTACGAAATAAGTTGTAATAAACTTCTAGGCGAATTGAAAACAATCTTTTGTGTCTGTTTTCCTGCCCATTTGCAAGCACCTGCGCGAGCACGATTTTTTCCACGTGTTTCCTCCTTGTTAGAAATAGGTCTATGAGTTTCGGGACGTCTTAAATAAGTTTAAGATAACCACCCTTCCAGACGATACCCATTTAGGGCTAGCGAATAAATTGTCTATCCGAATGGCGTATTCAAATATGTGGTCACATGCCTGGTCGAACGGGCACCCGTATCAAACGGGCGCCCGTATCAAACGAGTACCGTTTTCAAACGGGTACCCGTATCCCATAATCGCGTTTGATCCAAACGGATCGACAGGTTTGCCGCCCATTTGATTCAAACGGGCGACCAGTTTCCGACCCGTTTGAATTTCAAATGGTTTTTTTCAGTAGGGAAGTCTCAACACCGTTACCCGTCCGCCACGCTAGACTTTTTTTTTTTCTTTGGTGCGTGCCATTATTCATTTACAAAAAAATACACTTTCAGAAACACTTAAAAAAAAGTGCAAGCTGAATTAGGACTGACGCAGACTGATTAACATGAACTTAATGTGACCAGTCCGTCTATAGGATTGGCAACCAATCAGGCCCATCTCCCAAGACCTTATACACTTCTCTA
Organism: Ixodes persulcatus; assembly: GCA_013358835.2. Taxonomy (NCBI): domain Eukaryota; kingdom Metazoa; phylum Arthropoda; class Arachnida; order Ixodida; family Ixodidae; genus Ixodes; species Ixodes persulcatus. Next base: position 1,033,111 of record JABSTQ010009088.1, read on the forward strand.
ATCTGACCAATGCCCTGAGGAAAATAGTGACACACTGGTCGAGCATCCACATCAGCATACCGCACTGCCACGCGGCTCTTCCAGATATTGTGTAAGCCAATAACCATGAGTAAATCATACGGTACAGAGTCGGTCGGGGCAACAGGCAGACAACGTAACCCGTATGCGAAGTTCCTTTTTCAGTGTTCACAGCAGTACATCCCAGGAGAACACCGCGTCCTAACAATCTGAAAACACATGCTCTATCGACTCGGGCCTTTTGCGCAAGATACAGTTCACAGTCCAGGGAACAAATATGCACTTTTCGTCCAACCATGTTTTAACCGTAAGTGTTCCGCTCTTGCTCTACCTGGGAAGAGACGAAGAACGGCTGCGGCCGGCGCGTCGTCCCCTCTTGCTCGTCACTACCAACCAGGGACTCTCAGTCTGCTGGAGCGACCGGTCGGTTCCCTCCTCCGGGTCGCTGAGCCACCGCTTGACCGCCTCAGTCGCGAAGTGGATTGCTGTTCCATCTCCGCGTCAGTCGCGTCCTTTGCAGTCGGTGTCGTCTCACTGGCGGTCTTCGCATTAGGCTCATTTTCACGAACAGTTCTTTCAGCCGTCAATGCTATGACGGAGGCCTGGCCTTCAGGCATCGCTAACGGCGCGCGTTGCTGCTCACCGGATGCCTTACGGGTCTTGCGAAGAAATCCTCACTGTGGGTCAGCCGCCGCCTCGGCCTCTTCCTCATCCATTACGAGGTTTCTGTCCTCACTGTCGGTGATCTTGCTGGCATCAGCACGAGCGTACGACCGTACGCAATCCGAGGCCTCATGCCCTAAGGCTCGACACTCCTCGCACCTCGGCACTCTACAGTCGCGCCGTATGTGCCCCGTGCGTCGACAGCGGAAGCACACCGGTGTGCGCCCGGGGACAACAACCAGCAGCGTGCCTCCGTAAAGGCGGAGTTGATGTGGCAGGGACTCCGGTGTTAAGTCTTCACGGAGTACCATGCGTTCGATGACGGTAGTGGAATCCACGTCTGCCAGGCCCTTGATTTTCTACACCCCCCGGGTGACACCATTGACCACCCCGTATGGCTCGAAGGCCCGTCGAAGGGCGTCTGCAGATACGTCGAATGCCACCCAGTGGACTTTTACCTTCAGCTCTCGTTTTTTTTATCAATAACCAGGCATGGTCCCCTCTCGCAGAAGCTTCTCTTTGGCGGAGATGGTGTGCAGCTTCAGCAGCCAGACGTGCCCCATTTGAAACGCACCAAGTCCTGCTGCGTCTTCGCGAACTCCCAACTGGTTCAGAGGCTCTACGAAGTCTTCAGAACGGTACGGCCGCCCCCGGGTATCAGCCTGCAGCACAAGGCTGCATGTCATGGCTTCCCCTGTCGGCAGAGTAGGCAGTATCACTGCGTAGTCATTTGGAACATCGCCGCGTACGGCGTCACCGTGACTCGGAGCCGCCGTCATCGAGCCCACAGCGGAGCGTTCTAATCCACGTGCGCACGCTACCGCGTTCGAACTCGGAATCGTCCGCCACGCAAGACGGTAGAACTTGCGCAGCTGGCGCAGACATATATGTATAACACCTCTGCTTTTGTCCCGCGTGATTTATGTTTTATTTTGGCGCATATTGACCTTTTCTGGCTGTAACTTTACCTGCCGTTTTTAAAGTTTAAGGGTGTGGTTAATTAGACTCGAATTGCAAGCCTGTGCGGTCAGTTTCTGCGATAGAAGTCGAACTTTTGTGCTCGTAGCGACACAAATATTTGTGCCATTGGGCAGGGGCGTGGGGTGCTACGTAGTTCCATTTCCCCAAGGAGCTGGTCACGTGACATAGACATGCCTCTTGGCCGCAGCAGCAAGTTGAGCCACGGCCGGACTGGAAGCGCGCGCTCTCTTTCTCTTCTTACGGCCTTTGCAATCGCCCGGGAGTCAATGGCATTTTTTCTCCGTATGTAGTTCACTTGCTTGCCGCCAGAGGCGCAACCACCTCACCCCACTTAACCCCACTAGGAGAGTGCCTTCGAGCTGCTTTGCGCTGGTGTTCGAGCTTTGTAGGTTTTTTTTTTTTTGGCAACGGTTTATTGAAATTCGCTCCGATTTAAATCACTCTACCGACAGGCAGTGTCGTCAGCAAACTGCGTTCCCCTCTGACATGGACGGGACCTTTGTACTGACCTGAAAGAACTGAAAGAGCCTTGCGCTCCATCTCCATTCGTGACATACTCTGGTCTGGTGTACGTCAGTGGCTATCTGGTGAAACTCATTAGTGAGTATGGGTGCGACGCCTGTGTTATGCTGTTGACTACGAGTAACAGAGGTGATCCTCTGTTCGTCTTATTGCAAGGCCAGGATAAAAGCGGACTTCATTATCAAAATCCTAGGTTCCTCGCGCTTCTGGACAACACTGTTGCTTTTTTTTTTTAAAGGCTGTTAAGCACCTTCCGCGTACAAATGTGCACGAAGTTCTGCAGCTCTTCATTGAACCCTATCTTGAAGACGCGTCAATCCTAAGTTGCCCAGAGGGCATTGACAACAGGCACTCAAAGCGCTTGGCTGGTTTAATTTGCAACAAGCTCCTCAGAATACCTCTGATTAACCATGCAAAGACGGTCACGGACAGAAACGAAAAATCAGCTGGATATGTGCACAAGCCCTCGAGGAAGCACTTTAGGCTGTAATATGCACTGTGCGAAAATTGTACAGACTACTACACCCTCGTCTAAAGCATCTGACCGACTTTATGTGCGGCCTATGAAATGATGATGCAGGCCACGGCATAGATAGATTGGGCCTGCTTACATTTCACGAGAGTATACGAATTATTTGTCATTTAAAGTTCCTCCCCGTAGAAGGGGCCCATCTCCTCCTGTTCTTGAGTTGCAACAGAAGTCCTGGAGGTAAAGACGAGTATAGTTTTTCCACAATTGCATTCGCTGTCTCTACTTACTACTTTTTACTCCCGAATCTCTCGGAGATGTGTGTCAAATATTCACCGTTTTGGGCTGATCAGAAGCGCATTAGATAGTGGCTGAAGGTCTGAACGTAAGGATCAGGTGTCAAAGGCTATAAAAATCTTGACCGCAAGTTCCGACAGCGCTGAGATACACTGTCAGACGCGCTCTGTGCCAACGACAAAGGGTAGCCCAGGGGTGAGGTGACAGCGCCCCCCGCGAATTGCGGCGGGATGTGGCGATTGCCCCAATTGCAAAGGCCGTAAGAAGAGAAAGAGAGCGCGCGCTTCCAGTCCGGCCGTGGATGAGCAGACCGGCCCAAGGGACTGAATTTGTTCACGGGTCAGAGCGAGATCCGAGTTGGCTAAATACTGTTAGCAGACACATCGTCCGGTAACGCAAGCGAAGAGTGGGGTTTGTCTGCTATGAGGCGTCGACCCCAATAGAAAGGATGGACACAAGTTGTCTTCTGGCAAAACCGAAGAAATGTGGGCCTTCTGGTACTACTTGTGTCCCACGGGCGGACGGCGAGGTCGGAAACAAAGTTAAATTGGGGACATCTACTATTTTCTAAAGGGCGCAATTGACGACATGTGCGTCGTTTGGAAATGCGGATTCTATTCATTCTCCTGTCGTGCGTAACCTGACATCCGCCGGTGAATAAATAGGAATTAGAAACAAGCACCTACCTGGCATGCGAGAGCTTTGCCCTTCCGTAAATAGGTGAGGACTTCTCACCTACTTAGGGATGGTGAGAGCTCTCGCATGCCAGGTAGGTGTTAATTTCAAATTCTTATTTATACTCGAGTGGATGTCAGGTTACTTATGACAGGAGAACGAATCCATATTTCCAAACGAAGCACAGGTTATCAATTGCGTCCTTCGGGAAATAGTGGACATTACCAATTTAACTTTGTTTTTGATCTCCTCTTTAATCTCACCACCTGCTAGCTAGGATTTGCTAGCAAGTGACGTCTCAGTTCCGTCGGGAAATGACACCTCGTAGCAGACGAACCCCGCCTCTTTCGTAACAGACAACCCCCGATCCGGCTGAGATCTTGCTCTCACCACTGACCATATCGGGCTCCACGATTAGAAAGTTTTAACATATTAGGTGGCAGCGTCTCCAAATCGACTGGAACTGAAGCTAACGGTAAGCTTCGCAGCCACTCGAGTGTTATGTTGTTCTGGTGCATGTTTTTTTCGGCACGTCAACAGATTTGCAGCCTTCAAAAGCGAGGATAGAATGCCAGAGTTTAAACGATGCTGGAATATTTGAGACCTTAATTTTAAGCCCATTCACGAAGAATGGGCATCATGCTGCCGAGTCAAGTACTTTGCGCAAAGGTAAGCGTCAAATTGCGGGTCGTGTGTGCATAGTCGCGCACTGCCGACTTCGCGCAAAGGTAAGCGTGAGATTGCGGGTCGCGTGTGCGTAGTCGCGCACTGCGTGACCAGGCATGAGTGGCGTTTTAATTCGTAACTGCTACATTTGTTAAAGCATATGGGTAAATCTGCAGTCCAGAGAAAGAGCAATAAGACACGAGAGCAGGATACGCGCAGCACGGCCGACCTGAACACAGTCTTTCAGCGTGAGGGCTGCCGCTCGAGTCCCGTAATGAAGTTTGAAATTGTGCCGTATGGTTTCAGTGAGCTCGTTGTTCTTAGATCTAACTACGCAAGTAGCACCCTAAAAAAACAGTCCGCTTGTGTTGTTTTTTCTCGGTCATGGTTTTTTTTTTTTTAGGGTATACGTAAACGTCCACAATTACTCCTTCAATGGGGCATCCCCACGTCAAAACCGATGGTTCCTCTCTTGAAGCTTGGCCTTTTAGTGAAGGTATGTCGAAAGTATTCTCGTACGCAAGAGATTGTCAAGCAAAGGAAGGATAGCAAGAGTATATTAACGCGTTAGTAGTGCTGAAACTACCAGCATAAACCAGCGCATCTGCGGTGGTTTGTTTCTACTCTCGACAGGAGCTTCTGTTCATGTATCAAACTTCGGCGGAAGTTTCATCACCAAAAGCATAATTAAGGACTCTGGTTTCCCATTCACAAGTAGTGTAAGGCTTCTTCCACATTGATCTTTTCATTCTCGGTGTCCACGGTGGGTTCTTTGCTACCTACCAACACAACTATGTCTTCGTCTGTCGGGGCACCGCACACCACCACAGTGCTGTCAACATTCACGTAGAGTTTGAACAGCCCATTGAACACCTAATACCCTTGAGAAAAGAATTTTTCAGTGCCTTTAAAACTCCTTGAATTTATTTGCATTCATTTTATTTCTTATACATAATGGCGCAAGTGGGTCAGTTATTGTCTTTATTGGAATATCAAGAAAACTTTTTTATGGCTCTTTTCTTGAAAAGTTGGGGCCAAGCAAGCTCGTGACAATAAAATGGCGTGTGCACTTAGCCCGCAACGGCACATGATCTTGTTATATGGCAGTATGATTATAAAGTTCTACGTTGGGCTGATAATGCGACCTAGACTCACTGTTTTGCCAAACTCAGGTAATCCACTAGATGAATGTTTTCCAGATCAGTAGATTTTAGCATTCACAAGGAAATTCTTATTTCATTTATTGTTGCTCAAAGACATCCTTTCGGACGTATTACATGATCGAGGATTTGTGAAAAATTCATACAAAGCACAATACATATAAAACTTTGGGTTCAAAAACTATAAAACTCGAGGATTCAGGAAACAAAATCATACAAAAGCATAATACAATAAAACTTAGTGTTCAAAAACAATCAAAAAAGAAACAACAACATCAGAGGGACCCTTGATTGGCTCAAGTAATGTACACAATGCCAAGAACATTCAAACTGAAAACAGATTATCATCTTGGAAACCTACCTCGACAATGATTCGCTACATTTTTTTCTAAACAACAACTCGTCACGTTCAGTTGCCACAGAGTCTGGGAGTGCGTTTCAATCTGAAATACACAAAACTAACGGAGATGAGAGAAATATATTAGTGCGTGATGCAAAAGGTTCCACTTTCTGGGTGTTATCACATCGGGCCGAAATATGGGTTGCAGGCCTACAGAAAGTTTGTCTGAAAGTAGAGTCACTGTAATAAATTCGATGAAAAAAGCACAAGCGTGCAAGTTTCCTTCTTATCTCCAAACACGACAGACCGAGATTTTGTTTTAAACTCGTGGCACTGGTTTGATAAGAGTAATTTCCAGAAATAAAACGGGCGGCTTTACTTTTCAAGGCCTCAAGATTTTTAACAAGTTAATTTTGGTGCGGGCTCCAGATTAAGTTTGCATATTCTAGTTTTGGTAAAATTATAGCTTTATAGGCAAGCAGGCGTGTTTCTTGGGGTGCCTGGTACAGCGTACGCCTTAGAAAACCGAGTTTTCTAGATGCGCTTATAATATTATGTGATTAATGTGCTCGTTCCAAGTTAAGCTGGATGTGATATGAACACCTAGATATTTATACGACGTGGCAACTTCTAGTTCGAGAGAGAGGAGGCTGTACTGGGTTAATATCACATTAGTTTTATTGGTAACTCTCATTACACGGCATCTTCTAACGTTAATGTTAAGCTGCCATTTTAAGCACCAATTACTAATTTTGTCAAGGTCAATTTGCAGAGCACAACTGTCATTTGTACTAGTTATTTTTCGATATAAAACACAATCGTCTGCAAACAACATGATTGATGATGATAAGGTGGATGGAAGATCATTGATATAAATTAAAAAAACAAGAGGGGACCAATTACGCTACCCTGAGGAACGCCTGATGTCACGGGAAGTTTTGAGGAAAGGGTATCGTTTAACTTTACTGATTGGGTTCTACCACGCAAAAACGCTGCAATCCATTCCACGATAGATGGGTCTATTTGAAGATGGGACAATTTTAAAAGTAGGCGACAATGGGGAACTGTATCAAATGCCTTTGCAAAGTCGATGAAGATAACATCAGTCTGGGTGCCGGCATGAGTGTTAAAGTGCAAATCTGTGATGAACTCTAATAGTTGAGTATTGCATGAGTGGTTTTGTCTAAAACCATGCTGATTCGAAAAAAGGAAGTCATTGCCGTCGAGGTGGGACAGAACAGCTGAAAAAATGACGTGTTCCATGATCTTGCACGAAACGCTAGTGAGGGAGATAGGCCGATAATTGGAAGGGTCAGACTTTATGCCAGATTTGAAGGTTGGTTTGACGATAGCGAAACCCCAGTCAGTTGGAACAGTGCCAGTATCGAGACTTTGGTGAAATAGCAGAGATAAAAGAACAGAGGCCGAGTGGTTTAAGATTTTTAGTATCTTTGAAGATATGGCATCATCGCCGGCGGCGCAGTGAGACGGTAGCTTATCAATAAGTTTAGCAATATCGTTACTTGTGAATAAAATGGGAGACATGGGTGCAAATTGAGACTCCGGTGGCGAAGGAAGCGGGAATGATTCTTGAGTGAATACCGTCGAGAAAAAGCTATTCAGTATATGATCCACATCGCTATCGGACAGACAGTCACCCTCTTGGTTTGTGAACAACAAATTACTTCGAGTTTCACTAGGATTTAATATTTTCCAGAACTTACGAGGGTCGTTTCTTAACATATGTGTCAGTTTGACTCCGAAAAACTCAATTCTTGCTTTTATAATTTCCTTTTTTATATTTTTTTGAAAAAAAGACTATGTGCGAGCCAATCATCGTCTCTGGTAGTTCTTTTTGCTTTTTGAAACAATCTCTTCTTTTTGTTCAACATACGTTTGAGGGAATTTGTGAACCAGGATGAGAGATGGTTGGATGCAATATTGATTTTAGGAATGTTGGTTGACACCAAATTCCAAATTTCGCGTTTGAATAGGGTCCAATTTTCTTCGACGGAGCGATTCATTCATTCATTCATTCATTCATTTATTTTTCGTGCTCATGAACGGCGAGTAGCCTATGTAATGATGCACAGAGTCAAAAGAAACACACATAAGAAATCAACAGCACATGCAACAGCTAATATCTATTATGGGGGAACAGGAAATAGGTAACAGTTAAATATTAGCCAGAGAACGCCTAAACGCTTGAACACTTGAGTAGAAAATGTCGATGTCGATGCTGGTTGGACTGAACCTGTTATAAAAATGTTGGATGCGGTTCATGGGACTGGAGAGGTTGACTTATTGAACTGAGAAAGTGGGATTAACCCTCAAAAGCACTCGCGGTACATATATGCTAATAGCTGATGTAAGGGTCGAACAGTCAATGCAACCATGAACGCATTTATACAAAAAAACTAGATCGCGCTCAAGTCTTCTCGAGCTTAGTGTGGTACAATCACATCGTCGTAAAAGCCTGTAATACTCATAATAAACACTGCGGCCAATATAGCGATCATATACAATACGGAAGAAACGTCTCTGCACGTTTTCGATTTTTGCTTGGTTTGCATTACCAATACAATTCCAAACAACAAAACTAAACTCAAGCTTGCTACGTATTAATGAAAAATACAAAATGAATATGCAAGCTGACGAAGGGAATTCACGTGTTATTCTCGAAATAACACCTAGCGTCCGATAGGCAGCATTTGTGATGTTGGAAACATGTTCATTGAATGACAAAGATGAATCAATATATACTCCTAGATCTCTTGTGCATTCAACCCTACGCAGAGGTAGGTTCTCAAGATAATAACAAAAACTTACAATTTCCAGTTTCTTAGAAAAGGACATAACTACAGTTTTTTTAGGATTTAGTGTTAACAAATTGCGACAACACCAATGATGCACAGCATTAACATCCTCCAGTATCATTTCACAGTCATAGATGGATGAGACCTGCCTAAACAATTTGATGTCGTCAGCATATTGCAAAATATGTGAATGGCGGACACAAGAACCCAGATCATTTATAAAGATATTGCATAAAATTGGTCCTAGTATGGACCCCTGTGGCACACCCGAAAATGACACATAAGGTTTAGAATGATGTCCCATTATACGAACGAAGTTTTTTCTTTCCATCAGATAGTTCAAAAAAATTTTGCAAAGCTGGTTATTGACTCCATATGTCCCAATTTATGGACAAGAATTGAATGATTAACCAAGTCAAACGCTTTCGATAGATCAAAGTATACGGCGTCTACCTGCCCACGCTGATTGGTAATCGGCGAAACGAAGTTTAAAAATGATACTAGATTGGTCTCTACAGACCTGCCAGAGAAGAAACCGTGTTGTGAAATGCTAATTTTACGTTTAAAAAATTGTGACAAATGTTCAAACAAAACGATTTTATAAACTTTCGAAAATGCACAAAGCAAGGATACCGGTCTGTAATTCTTTACGTCATCGGTCTTGCCACCTTTGTGAACAGGCACAATGACAGAATTTTTCCAAAGCTCAGGAAAAGTAAAACTTGACAGAGACAAGTTGAAAATATGAGTTAATATCGGCGTAAAAATGGAGGAACAACCTTTAACAATAAAGCTTGGGATGCCATCAAATGCCATTGATATAATAATGATAAGCGATCATGATAATGAGTCAAAAATTCTTCTAAAAATACGTTTAGCGAGATATTCATAACTCCCATATTTGCTTGAGCGTAGTTAAATATTGTCTTGCAATTGTCAGCTCGGTTTTCGGAGGTAAAAGTAGTTTCAACGTGAATAATCGCATGATCAATGATGAAATCTAGGACATTTATTGTGCTTACTTGGTCAGGGTTCTTAACAAAAAATAGGTCTAAGACCGCATTCGCTCGGGTAGGGGTGGTTACTAGTTGGTGCAGCCCGAAACAGTAAGCCAAGGCAAGAAAATCATTGCAGTGACCCGGATTTGCACTCTGAAATGAGGGACTAAGCTTCGCCCAGTCTACACCAGGAAAATTGAAGTCGCCTGCTAATATTATATCGTCGTTTGGGTAAGCTTCCGTTAAGTGCCCCAGACAACTATACATGGCATCATGGAATTCGCTGGGGTTTGTGTTCGGCGGACGATAACATGCGCCGATTAAAACTTTACGAAAGCCCAGCTGCAAACGTATCCACAATGTTTCAAGAAACGTGTCATAAGTTATTAACGTACATTTTAAATTAGCACCAACTGCAATGAGTACACCACCGCCCCTTGCATTTGGGCGGTCTTTACTGTATATGTTGTATGATTTGTTCAGTGTTAACTCTTTGTTGTCTACGCTTGACGTCAACCAAGTTTCAGTTCCAATAATTATGTCAGGTTTGCAAGAGGCGGTAATGTACTCAAATTCATCTTGCTTTGAAAGTAAACTACGGAAATTTACAACAAAAAAGGACAATGTTGGATAACAGAACGTTGACGTACATTCCGGTTTTGTCAGACGTTTGCACGGACAACTTCAGGTGGTCTTTGAACAGGTGCGACAGTTTCGGTAGCATAGTTATACACATACGTTTCATTACCAACATGCAGTTTATCGAACGAAAGTTTGTACCTAATATGTTGATCCCTAAACAAGGCGGCAATATCCAGCAATTTTTTTCTTTCGAAACGTACTCTCGGCGAAAAATCCTCCGAAACCCATACCCTCGGCGATACGTTTTTTAATTTGACAGCGTTTCGGATAACGTTATCTTTGGCTTTGAAGCTGAGAGAGCGGACAATTATTAGACGGTTTGAACCTAGACGCTTTGGCCCCAGTCGATGGGCTCTTTCTATTTCGCCAACGTTAGGCGTCAGTTTTTCTTTGATAAAGGTGGACACCACTTCTTCTGTATCCCTCTAGGTTTCGTTTTCACGTTCCGGCAAACCGCCAAAGATTCGATTGTTTCTGCGCATCTGCCCATTCATGTCATCCAGAGAGCTCCTTAGCCCAGAAAGTTGTCCATGCGCACTCGCAGATTCCCGCTCCACAATACTAAGTGTTTCGGTGACGTTAGCCAGGTTTTCCTTTATTTGGCCGATTTCTGCAACTCTGACTTCCACGCTGGACACACGAGAGCTCAGGTCTGCAATACCTTTGTTGATTTCGTTTAATTTGGATACGTTTTCCCTCTGGTTTTGGATTGCTACTTGCTATAAGAATATCAATGGATTCTTGCAGTTTATCTATTTTCTCAGCGTTAGTGGGACCTGGGTTTAGCTCAACGTCACCTGCTGAAGAAAGTAGTGGAAAAAGTACAGTCAGGGCGGAAGTTTCCGATTGGCCAGGTCCACCAAAAGTTTCTTTCTGTGCGTGGAATAATACGTGTGACTGTTCTTACCTCATAATTATTTATAATAGTTCTTTTTATCGAGCTCTAAGAGTAAGAAAGGAACTAAATGTAGTTTAATAAAGCGCAAAAACAAGAAACAACAAAAACAAGGTCTTTGCGACATTTGAGCCGCCCTGCGGCATTCATGTAGCGGAAACTGAAACCAAACTAGCAGACGACGCATTGTACGCACACGCGCTCTCTTCTCGTGCGCTTTCACGAAACTCAACTCAGTGAGTGGGGACGCCGGTCACTCCCGTGGCGTGCGGGGGGCGACGATGAAGGGACGATGCATGGATGCCAGCACTGAGAGGCGAGCTGAGCGCCGGCGATGTGTACACGGCTTTGGAGAGGCCGCACGCCCGCCGCCCAGCGGCTCAACGGCGAAGGAACACTGCGCAGCTGCATAATGCCAATCCAAGGCACCACTGTATCAAGGATAGCCGACGCTAGAAGTCACTATAGAGCGACGATGTGGATCCGGCTGCGTAGGATCCGCCGCGTGTTTCCCGCCTACCATTGGCAGCTCCATTTACCTCACGCAGTGCCCACTTTTGTAAATTTCGTTTGCTAATAACGTCCCGAATAATTTTTATTTTGGAAAGCGGTTAGTTTATTCATGCTATTGCGTTGCCCGCGGTCACTCTCGGCGCAAGTTTCATACCAGTAAAAAATGATTGGAGAGGCCCTCTAAATCTCTGTATTCCGGAATGGACAGACACATTTCCGGGAATAGACGGAGACATATTCTCTGAAAATCAGCTCTTAAAATTATTAGTTACAATGTCATGTGTGTTTTACAACCTGCATTTAGGTTGATTGTTGTCTTTGGCCAGGTGTTTTGGCACTACCAACTTAGGTTTATAATTGCCACTATAGCCACTTGTGGAACGTTTTTGTTAAAAGTGTTTACCATATGATTTGTAGAATTGCACTGACTTAATTTAAAATAAAATGAAGAGAAGGATGTGCCCGTTCTGTCCTTCGTCTTAATGTTCCTACTAATTCTTTCGTGGCATAATACCCTTATGATTTCATCCATTAAAAATGAGTAATTTGTTCAATGCTCTGTATAGATAAGAGTTCAAAATCATTTGCTTTGACCTTGATAGATCTAGTTGTAAATTTCAAATGATGTTACACCCACACCAACCTGAATGTACCGATCGTATTTTGACAATACTTGTCATTCATGGTCACTATCGAATTGCGCTTCCCTATTAGTAGAAAGAGTAATTCGGCCTTTGTCTCGTGCATTTCTAACTCTTTAATAAATTTACAGGGAATTAAGCCCTCCAGTTCCTTTAATATATATTATGTTCACATAATTGTAACAAAAAGAAAAACAAATTATTAAGTTTTTTTTCTTGCATAGCTGTTTAACACAGATATATTTACAATTTCTCCAGGTGGCCTGATGTACTACGAAAGAGTAAAAAAGTCAGAGCCCGATCGGCGGAAGATCCTGGAGCTCCACACGGTGGTGAGGGACATCCTCAAGAACTTCATGCCCGACGTTGCGAGACAGAGAAGAAGGAGGACGCAGGCTCCGAAGTAATAAAATAGAGTGATTCCTTACACCGTTTCACAGGGAATTCATGTGCACAACGGCAAGTAAATTGCGAGTTTGCATGGCACTTCCACTAGTTGAACCAGCGTGACAAGTCAACGAGTGTGACCAGTTCAACCACCATGACATGTTCAACCACCATGACCAGTTCAACCACCAAGACCAGTCAACCAGTATGACCAGTTCAACCACCATGACCGGTCACCCAGTGTGACCAGTTTCAACCAGCTTGACCAGTTCAACCATTATGAAACTGGTCGAAATGGAGCAATAACCAATTTTGAAACTGGTACCAGTTTGAACTCGTCTTTCCAATAGTGCAGGGTCTCGAATACTGATACTTTTTTTAGCGTGAGCTACACTGGCCGAGGCTGAGCAGATTCGCGTGGCTACCAAAGAGCCGTGCTGCGCATGCGTGAGGAGCAGTGACGTCACACGGCGCACAGCTGGCGCGCCGGAGCCGCCGCCTCCGCGCGCTCCGCCGCCGCCGCGCGGGCGTCGCCGGTCTGCGCATTTCAGAGGAGTGACGTCATAGCCGCGGAAGACGCACTGGCGCCGCCGCGTGCCCAGCTGTGCGCCTACGTTGCACAGTAGCCAAGTCGGACGCTGCACCGGAGCCGCTTGATAGCGCCTCTCATTTTGTGCGCATAAGCACACGCTAGTATATCCTGGCATAGCCGAGCTAAGCCACCGCAATTTTTTTTATTAGAGCGCAGCTCTTAGGTGCCCGTTTCCGACTTGAGCGGCGTCGGCGTCGCCGTCGGCGTAACCGCAAGGTCACGTGACCGCTACAAGGTCCCGTGACCCCCACAAAGTCACGGGACCCCCGAGGTCACCTGCCCCAACACGTGACCCCCCGGTCACGTGACCCCCTAGGTCACGTGAGCCCCCAGGTCACGTGACCCCCCCCGGCCACGTGACCTCCCCCCGACGTCACGTGACCCCCCGGCCACGTGACCTTCCTCCGAGGTCACTTGACCCCCTAGGCCACGTGACCGCCCCCCCTCCCACGAGTTCACCCCCCCCCCCCCGAGGTCACGTGACGCCCCCACCCCCCGCGCCTTCCCCCCTCCTCAAGAGCTGCACTCTAATTCGGCGTTAAAGGGAGTTGTAAACGGCTTTCATTTTTTATCCTGTCCTTAGTTTAATGCCGCTACTATGTTTTCTGTGTACAAAAGGAGCTTGCGTGATCTAAATTTCACGGACAACGCAGAATTCAGATTTGTTCAGTATTCGTCTACTAGACTGCGAACTCCCAATAAAGAAAAGAAGCAGTTTTCTTCTACGATTATTTTTGGTTCACGTAGGTTGCTGAAAATAATTTCCAAATTAACGCTGAAGGACGTCCTTCCCGGAGCGTGAAGTCACAAAAGACGTTTTTGAAATCTCCGCTCTCTCGCCTCTTCAGCGCAGAAACAAGACATAAAAAAGGCAGAAACAAGACATCCCAGCTGGTGCCAGTACGAGGAATATACCTGGACAGCGCTTCGCCGCCGAAAGATCCTCTTATGACGTCACGATGGTCGGAGGTTTTTAGTCATTTATCGCGTTTTATCACATCTTCAAGGAAAACGAACGTAATATTCAGATTCAGGGGATAAAACTACGCTAGAATCAACGTCTATCTCATTTGTTAAAAGAAGTGTTTCAGATTTCCTTTAAGGCGGATTCAGCCGCTCGTCACTAATCACTTATAGAAGTGATTAGTTATAGAAGCCAACGCATAGTCCTTTATATACGAGGTTATGGCCAAAGCTATTGGCGTATGTGCGCTCGTGTAGCTTGAGCGTCGCCCAAAGCCACACACGCGCGCTCTTCATTTTAGAAGGCAGTAACTTTACAGGCCCAACCACGCAAAAGTTCATGTCCTCGCCCCGAAGGTCATGTCCTCATGGTCATGTTCTCAAGGTCTCATAATCAAGGTCACGTAATCGCCCGTCGCGTAAGCTCAGAGGCGTCGGTAGCTGCGGCTGTCGTTATGTGGCGTTCCTGACGTCGTCATTGACGTCGTTCTAGAGGTCGTCCTAAAGGTCGTCCTTGATATCATCCTAGAGGTCATTCTTGACGTCATCCTCTAGGACATCATTGACGACGTCGTTCTCAACGTCTTCCTTGACGTCGATTATGGCGCCGTCTGAGACGGCGTCTGTGAGGTCCTGGACGCTGTCCTTGATGTCGTCCCCGATGTTGTTCCTAAGATCGTCCTAGACGTCGTTCTTGAGATCGCTCTGCATGCCGTCTTGACGTCGTCCAGAGGTCGTCCTAGAGGTCGTGCAGAGGTCGTTCTAGACGACGTCCTAGACGCCGTCATTGACTTCGTCCTCGACGTCGTCCTAGACGACGTCCGTGGCGTGTTCTTCGATGTGTGCACGGCATGTTAAAAACATTTTTAAGCCAGACCCTTTCCTTTCCTATTTTTTCACTAACGACCTTCCTGTAAAGCTACCGCATTTCATCGCGTTTCACCCAATGAACCTGACAGTAATTTGTTTCTAAAATGCCATAGAATGCGTGCTGGATCGGCTGTGTCATTCTGCTGTAATAGCTCGCTGCCGGTGCTCACTGCGTCGGTTTTGAAAGTGAAAAAGAGGCGTGCGGCGTAAAGGCAGTGCACGCTGTCGCAACATTACGACGTCATATATACATCGTTTCAGACAAGCCTGTGAACGACATTCTCTGCTTCAACGGTACGTCATCACATTCGAATGGCGTCAACTCAATAATTGGACTTGAGCCAGAGGCTGAGCGTCATTCGACACCTTGGCTGGACACGATTTACAGCCAAACACAAGCACGACGCATTGACTAATTACGATTTCCAGCCGGGTATCACTACAGCATGGTGCACGTTAATTCCCCAGGCTAGCGGCTGTAGAGCGCTGGCAAAAAATCTCAGCTACAGCTGAGACACCAAACGCCCATTTAGGCTAACTTTCGGCTGCACAAGCTAACACACAACACAATTTATCTCGGACGCGCCATGGGGTCAAGGACACTGCTTGTGCCGCATGCCATTTGCTTGGCCCAGCTTTCCATAGCTACGAAGCCAAAGCTACGGGTGCCCGTGCGCAAGCGCAGCCTGATCGCCACTGAAAGCCGTACAGCGCGCGCTTTTCACTGCGTGAGAATTTCCCGCACCCCTTCACCGTCGCTCATATTGCACAGGATGAACAAATGCGTGAAGTAAACAAGAATTAGGAATCATGTTGTATTACACCTGAGACTGCGGTGGATGAAAACGGAAGAACTTTTGAGTAGAAGGAACAGACACAGAGAACGTCTGTTCCTTCTACTGAAAGTTCTTCCGTTTTCATCCACCGCAGTCTCAGGTGTAATACAACATGATTAGCTACCACCAGCTCGCCTGCACTCTCACCGTCTTTTCAAGAATTAGGAAAAGCCAAAAGAAAACCAATTTTATTATTTTGACATAAGAATGAAATTTGTTTTTTAACGTTTTGTAAGCATCGTTGAGAAGATGCTGACAGATGCTTATCCCCCTTAAACTCTCTTTCAATGTTTACAAAATCACACCCAGCGTGCTACCTTTAGAAGCCAGCACAGGATTGTGCGTCGCTTCGAAAAGCGAGCAATGCATCCACATACGCACAAACACTAAAGACCGCACAGGCCAGCAGCTTCCTGTTTACAAAATACTGGGTTGGGAAGATCGCGCAGCTCAGTATGCCATCTTCGCAGCTCATTACTCGAATGGTCCTCGATTCAGAAAGCTAGAAACGCACGCGCCGCACCAACAAACGCTGAAAATGGCACCACAATCAGGAGTACTGTAAGGCGTTTTCACGTGATTTCAATCCGCCATTTTGTTGTTACATGTTCCGCGGTGAAACCTGTAGGCCCCAGTGCGCTACGTATTTGATGGTGTCAAATGAGTCCGTCAAACGTTCGCCTTTGGCACGCGTCAGAACGCTACTAACAACAAAATGGTGGACATAATGACGTGAATGAAGACACCCTATTCTACCTACGACGCGGACTCGAGCATGATTTGACGCTAAACATACAGGATCGCGTGCGTCTAAAGGATGAATTTTGTGGAGCGAAGTTTAACAGCAAAAGTTGCGCTTAAAATGTATATTACAACACACCGCCCCGTATTCATCGGCATAACACTTCCTGCGACAATCGAGCGATGAACGCCGCCGATTCCGTAGACGGTATCAAGACGTCATCTGCGTGGGCGACTCTATCTGCACTCAAATGACGCAGCTGTAAACGTTGAAAACCCGAGTGCTATACCAACGCACAGCACCATCAGCAACTAGGGTGCTCATAAAATACGTTATAATGGTTCAAAGGTGGTTCGAACTGCGGAGAAAGTCTAAAATGAAAGAAACTGGAAGAACTGCCGGTAGCGGCGGACTACTGGCGAAAATTTGGCAACGAACTTTACCTTCAAGATCTTATAATGCATAGAAGGCATTATAAGGAATTAGTGAGGCAATTAACGAGAGAATCGGTGTGTCACGTGACGTATGTTTCTATCATAAATTTAGCGGGGAAACTGAATGGTTGTATAGGTCACGTGACATCGATTTCCCCCGCTAAATTTAGCGGGGAAACAAGATTGGCGTCTC
This sequence comes from Ixodes persulcatus, assembly GCA_013358835.2. NCBI lineage: Eukaryota > Metazoa > Arthropoda > Arachnida > Ixodida > Ixodidae > Ixodes > Ixodes persulcatus. Next base: position 1,050,424 of record JABSTQ010009088.1, read on the forward strand.
GGACACACCGCCTGAATTTTTTGCTAAAATTAAAGGGTAATAAAATTGTTGTATAGGTCACGTGACGTCCATTTTCCGCTAAATTTAGCTGCAAAACTGAATTTTTGTCCACGGGACTGGAATCTTCCCTTTAATTGTAACGGGGAAACTCAATTGACGTATAGGTGACGCACAGTCAACTTCCCCAAGGTGTATAGATCGCGTGACATAACGAGACGACACGTAACGCCACGTTCCCCGCTAAATTTAGCGGAAATGCACGGACGGACTGACAGAAAACATTTTGGGATTGGGGATAGCGTCGAAAAGCATTTCATGCTTTATAAATACCTAGCCCTTAGATTGGCACGAACAGCCCATGGCCAGAGCCAACCCCGATCGCCCAAGATGTATGGTGCTGCGACAGGGACGGGACGATCTCAGGCGTTAAACCAGGAGTCGGGGCTGTGACTCGCTGATTGTATAGCCCCAAGGAAACAGACTTGGAGTTGGATGAATGAAGTGGAACATTTATTTACTGGGAATACACAGGTCGACAGTTCAACCGGCGTCTTCCGGCTCCCTGAGCTCATGTTACTTAGCCCCTTTAGGGCGAGAAGGCCCTGTGACAGAAAGGAGCCTTCCCAAGAGTTCGGATGTTCACGTGACTTTCAAGGTGCGGGGGCAGCTGATTCATAATGAGAAACAGCGCAAAAGGGACAGGACACAAAGTAGAAGAGGGACACGGGACATACGCTGACTAACAACCAAAGGTTTACTATAACTTCCACGCGCGCACAGTGGCCCGCGCAAGCAAAACCTCTTCTTTTTCTTTCAAAAGAGATAAATTCTAATAATGAAAGAAACAGCGGCACTAGAGGGACGTTGTTTTCTCGTGCCGCTGTTAGAATGTTTAATATTTTTTTTTTTAATATTTATTCTGGGCACGCGTTTTGCAACGTCTTTCTAGTGCCGCTCTTTCTTTCTTTATTAGCATTTATCTCTTTTGAAAGAAAAAGAAGAGCTTGTGCTTGCGCGGGCCACTGTGCGCGCGTGGAAGTTATAGTAAACCTTTGGTTGTTAGTCAGCGTATGTCCCGTGTCCTTCTTCTACTTTGTGTCCGGTCCCTTTAGCGCTGTTTCTTATTATGTCGTTCAACCAACCAGCCCAGCAAGGTATCCTGTTACAGCTGATGCAATTGACCTTTGTTCTCTCAGCGAGTTGCAGATGATGCAACCCGTAGCGACTCTTGCCACGCTGAAGTGTCTGATGCAATGTGTCGACACTCTTGCCGCACATACACAAATGCACACGCCGGTGTTTCTTCTTGCCAGAGCGGGCGGTTCGAGATCGCCTCGTGGCTTCCGGAAGGCGTTCTTTTTGTGTTTAAAGCCCTCAGCGAAAGCCACAACTCGCCTGATGTTGTAAGGGTTCAACGCCCCGAGTAGAGTAGGCTGTTCTCGGGCGGTCTCTCCTTCAGCGCTCCCAAAAACACAACAGCTCATGACGGCTTGAAGCTGAGCTAGTTATTTCATTGCTATATATTGTGTCAGCTGAACATAAAGGAAGGATAAAAGAGAGAGAGAGATAGATAGAAAAGGCATACATACCGCTGGTCTACAATTTATTTAATAATATAATCTCATTCTTTATCTATATTGAGTTTCAACTCCTTTTTTTCTTCATAAACATCTACATTAAATTTAGTTTAATTGAGGAACATCTTCCTTTTCATTTACTCTTATAACCGAGCATCTTCCTCGACTTGCAATAGACCCTTTCTGAAATTCAGTGCCATCTGGTGGTTTGTAAAGCAGTTTAGGTTTTGCCATATCAATGGCGGAAATGAACTTGTATCGGCACCGCCACTTTCGCAAGTCAACGGCACGCGAGGAAATGTTCAGTGTGAGTTCTTTCTTGATCAATTTCATTTCGATGGTGACCAAGAACCTGCATTCAGAACAAAGCTCCAACCCACTCGGATGCCTCGAGAAAATTTTATACACCAAAGTGCTTTAAAGCCGATTGTGTGCCGCCCACAGATTGACTGAATCTGAGTTATTAGAAGTAAACTTTAGAAGTTAGAAGTTTCTGTAGAATTAGAATTAGAAGTTTCTGTAAACTGTGACCCAGCTTACAGAAACATTGCATGACTTCGCCACGTCTATGAGCAACAGAGGGCAGATCGACGCCTTATGCCTAGACCTATCGAAAGCTTTCGACCGAATACCCCATCCTGAGCTTATAAATAAATAACTGAAACTGGGTATAAACCATAAAGTTATCCTGTGGATCAAGGCCTACCTTACAAATAGAAAACAATTTGTAGAAATAAGTAAATCAAACTCATGTTATGTCCGCGTTCCCTCGGGCGTTCCGCAGGGATCCGTTTTGGGACCTGTTTTATTCTTGTGCTATATAAACGATATAGTGGAAAATATAGGACCCTCTATTACGGTGCGCCTGTTTGCAGATGACTGCTTGTTGTATTCAGTTATCTCTTGCCACGATGATCAGGTCCGGCTTAATTCGGCACGGCAGACAGTAGAAAAATGGTGTAAGGAGTCAAAAATGAAAATTAACTTAACTAAAACTGTACATTGTACTATAACTAACAAAAAGCAAAATATTCTACCATTCGTATACAAGCTTGGAAACGAACCTTTAGTTCAGGTGCACGAGTTTAAATATCTTGGCCTTACCATATCATCAAACTTAAGCTGGAAAACGCACGTTGACAATGTGTGCTCAGCTGCTAGGAAAAAACTCTGGTATCTCAAGCGCAATCTCAAGCTCGCTCCCCCTGAGACAAGACTAACTGCATATAAAGCACTAATACGGCCTACTCTAGAGTACGCTTCTATAATTTGGGATCCTTTTAGAGCCTATCAGATAAATAAACTAGAAAAAATACAAAGGATGGCAGCCAGATTTATATTGTCGAGATATCAGAGAACAGAATCAGTACAGGAAATGCTTAACTATCTCAACCTTCCAACGTTTTGTGACCGTAGAAAAATAGCACGCCTTAAATTCTTTTATATGCTACAAAATGGCCAATTTAATTTTAATACGGACCCTTACATAGTTGCTCGGCAGATCAGGCCTCTCAGAGGCAACCACTTAAACCACTACCAAATTGATACGGCAAATATTGATGCATATAAATACTCCTTTTTTCCAAGAACGATAACTGATTGGAACAGCCTACCACAAGAAATAACAACAGCAAATACACTAACCTTGTTTGAAAAAAGCATTCTGAACCTTTTTCAATAATATCTTTCGAATCCTTAGTATTTCCTATTCACGTATGGTCATGAGAATTTTTCTTTTGTTTTGTGTATTGTGATGATATTGTGTGATGTCTTTGCTTCGTCGCTGTTTGACGATTTATAAATTCAATGTCAAGCGCTATTTTTGTATGTTTGAATTGTTGTTGATACAGTGTCCTTGTTTCTTTTTGTATTTGGTCATATGTATTCTCGTGCCTTGTGCACCCCTGTAACAACCCTAACGGGTTAACAGTATACCTAAATAAATAAATAAATAAAATAAAATAAAAATAAACGCTTACGTAGCTCTTGAGTCCCATTCCTACGTCGCGTCGTACTGACCCCCTGAATGTACAGGCCTCTCAAGTTCCGCTTAGGAGCATCTTCAACGTCTTTCTTTATCAGTCACTAGAAGGCCGCCATTGGTATGGCACAGATGACGTTCCACAGATGAAGATAGTGATCAAAGCGGCCAGACTGAATTTCAGAAAGGGTCTATTGCCCGCCATGAGTGCGGCCCCTCTAAGATACACAACTTTCTGTGTGATGTAGCGCGATGGAAGGCGCACTCACGCAATGGACCTCTTGGCGAATATGTGCTGCCACCAAGACACGCGAATCGGTTCGAGACTAGGTGACTGGAAAACAACGCGCGCCCAAGGCCTCTCCCACCCGTTCCACACCCAAAACATCAGCTACATCCTGGTCACCCATTGAGGCGATGTGACCTAGATACGGCTCCCCCAAGCTCACCTTTGTCCCCATCGTGCGTAATCTTCCGCCCCGAGGTCGACGCAACGAAACCGCTCAAAGGCGAGAAATGCAAGATGGCGGATTGTTTGGAACTAGATACTCTCGAACCCAGGCGCATGAAATACTCCGCGCTTGCGCACCGCGTATTTCTACAAAAGGTCCATTGTCCGCCTTTGTGTCAATAGCATCGACCACCCGGATTTTCTCGAGCGAACTTGTTGCGTTTTCTTGCCAGGATGTTTAGACTAGAAAGCTCTGGCACACACTGACATATACGGCAACGGGCGGGTAGGTGCCCTGATTGTGTGATGGCCTTCACTGAAGCTGCTTGTTTCCTCGTCCGGTCATTGATGGACCTTCCAGTCAGTCCAATGTAACATTGACCGCGTGTCAGTGGGATTTAATATACAACCTCCTCACATTTGGTGTACTTGTTCTCGTGAGATACATTGCAGTTTGTTTTTTCCTTGTTGATCTTCTTGTTTACCGTCTCGTTCATGGAATAGGCCTTGCTGGGCGCAGAGCATATCACCCGAACGCCCTGCCGGCGGGCAATGTTTTTCAATTGATGAGTGAGCCCATGGATGTAGGGCGCTACCACAAAAGGTTTTCGAGGCTTCTTCGTTGCTGCTTCGTCATTTACCTCAATTTGGTACTTGATTTTAGAACATAAGTTTTTGCATGTCTATACCAGAAGTGCGCTAGTGTGACCAGCGTCCTGGACCTTGGATATTTGCGTCGCAAAACTGTGCGCGACCTGATGTTGGCATGAATTTTTAAGGGCGGAAGTGAGCGCTGTGGTGGCGACTCCTCGTTTGACATTCTTTGAATGTTTGGATCCAAACGACAGAAATCCTTTACAAGACCTTGCCTGATATCTCCAGCACACATGTCTCGGTGTGAACTCAAAGGATAGATCCTGAAATGTATTGCTTTTGTTCAGGGGGAGTTCATGAGTGATGACAATATCCGAGCAGCTTTGTTCAAAGCATTGCATGATGCCTTTTATTGCAGCAATTGATTGTATCATTTACCTCAGTGTTAGACAATATAAGAAAATCTTATACGTACCTGAAGATCGTCTATATACGTGAAGATGAAACACGATGAGGATGTTCGGTTATAAGAGTAGAAGAAGTTGAAGAAGTTCCTCAATTTAATTAAATAGTAACGTAGCTGTAGATAAAGTATAAGAGGAAGTGAAACAATATAGATGAATAAAAGATTATATTTTTAAACGGTTGTTAGTCCAGCGGTGTGTATGCCTTTTCTTTCTTTCTCTTTAATCCTTCCTTTATGTTGAGCTGGCTCTATATATAGCAATGAACCAACTAGCTCAGCTTAAAGCCGTCAGACGTTATCTTCCTACTTCTTTGTGCACGCCTATTTATTTTTTAATCTCCTCAATCTGCAGACTCTAAGCCTCTTAATTGCCGCGAACATCTGTCGAACAATGCTTCTCTCACGCAGCATCAAAACGAAAATCCTCCTCGATGAGGCAAGTCAATTCTTTGGCCTCACTGAACCTTCACAAAGACACGCCCAAAGAGTCTGTAAGGTCCTGAAGTCAAAGACGTGTCGACAGGTACGACGTATCACAGATCCCATGAGAGAGAAGTGTTCCAGCCACAGCGCTTTCTCCAATCAAATGGGATTCACAAGATGCACCACAGAGAGCATTTGGATACAATATTGTCTCCCAAAATAGAAACATTACCTGGAAAAACAGAAAAGGCATGGCCAAAAAGCTCCCCACTCATGGTCATCGGAATGTCAGCTTGTCAACGCAAATGAAGCATGTACTTGAACAAAGACTAACGTTCGCACATCCACCAAAACTGCAAGCGGTTGACAAGGTCGCGCTCGTTAGGGACATGCATTTATGGCTCCGAATAAAAAAGAACGACGCAAATCATCAATGAAGGAATAGACTGCCTTGAAAGCCTATGAAGCAAAGCATGCACTAGGATGAGTTCAACTTCAACTGTATAAAAACTGCGCAGCAAAGAGCTGAAGATATGCATCTCAGACAAAGGAGGAGGGTTCGTGATCCTTGATTCAGGGAAGTTTGGAAAAAAAAGCCAACCAAGCCATAAATAGGAATTGTATTCCAATTGATTAAAAAATACCCAAATTAATAAAAAAAATCAAAGAATAAAAAAATCCAACTTTCAGTCTTTTGCCCTGCCAAATCGCACAAAGAATGCGTTCCGTTTTGCACCATAGTTTCGGAAAGTAACACCTGATAAGCTCATGTGTCAATCTTTTCACCTAAACATCTGTGCAATGTTCAGGTGCAAGACCCATTCAATATTTATAACTGGGAAAGTGTAATCGCTTTTCTTCAAGCGAAACGATGTGACACCGCCTCAAGGTTTTCCATTCACATGCAGGATATGTATTATTCCATCCCACATAAAAACTTCCTAAAGATTCTCCGAAACAGCATTGAAGAACATGTACCCTAACCTTTCAAAATAAGGCGAGTATGAACATAAACAGCTTCTTAGAACTTTTAAGCGTCTACTTGAAGGCAACAGTAGTGACACATCAAAAACATACAGTATGTACAAAAAAGTGGCATCTGCATAGGATCCCAGGTAGCTCCATACCTCAGTAATCTGTACCTCGCAGCATGCGAACTTGCCATCCAATAGCTTTTAAAAGGTCCCAGAGTTGAGAGGATTTTTCGGTATATACACAATTTTCTAATACTGTCTAACACTGAGGTATAATGATCCAATCAACGTGTGCAAAGAAGTCGTCATGCAATGTTTCGAACGAAGCTGCTCGGATCTTGCCTTCAATCATGAACTACCCGTGTGTGGTGATTTCGGATTTCAATGGAGAAACAAGAGGATGACGACGAGGAGGAATGCTGATGTGGCTGGTTTACTATGTGTTTGTGTGCACGGAGAAAATTCGGCACGTGTGGCCGGTGGTGGAAAAAAAAGAAGAAGTAGAAGGAGCCAGGAGGCGACAGAACAGGACAAGCGATCAGGACCCGGTGGACAAAAAAACCGACCCGCAACGATAGCCGTGGTCGGCACGGCTTCAGTTCGTCGTCCACCAATACAGGCCTGGTCAGCGGGCCTCCGAGGCTGCCCGGCCGCTACTTCGAGCCACTTCTTCAAGCCACCCCGTCGTCCACTACCCGGCCCCAACGCGCCAATATACCTGGCATCACGACTTCGGAGTGTCAACCATGACCAGAATTCAGACCCGCTTCTCGGACACTGTGACGTACTATTCTTTAATTACCCTTTAAGTGTTAGACTTTCCGATAATTACTTTTTGGATTTGCTCATTCTCTAGTTGTATAACGCTTTAATATATTTTTGTACTGGCCCAAAAATGTCGTCTCTTTCTCCATACTCTTCGCGTCGCACACCCACGCAAGCGTGAACACGGTCCACTACATATCTGGCGTCCGCGACAGGACATTGCTCTTAAATGACACCCTAAAGAGCTTCACCTTGTGAATCGGTGTGACGGCTGAGGATGGATACCGAGAAATTAATGAAGGTTGGCAAGGAGTTGGGCTTGTCCGGGGCAGCATTGAAACAATGATGGATGAAGAGCGATCGCGCGAGAGGGACCAGCGTACAGCAGAACGCGAGGCTACTAAAGAAGCAGAAGCCCTTGCTCGGGCTCGCTTAGACGCGGAACGCGAAACCGCTAGAGAAGCGGATGGCCATACTCGTGCACGCCTAGAAGCAGAACGCGCGGTACTGGAGCTCCAGTTACGATTACAGGAGCGACGAGAAAGTGCAGTAGCGGGAATTTCGAACGAGTCTGGTGCGGGTACACCTGCTGGCTTTGTGCAGGGGTACCGGAGCCCACACAAGCTCATCCCCGCTTTCAATGAGAAACGCGACGAGCTTGACGCCTACATCCAACGATTCGAGCGGGTGGCAACGAGCCAAGAGTGGCCACAGGACAAATGGGCCTTGTCCCTGAGTCTATGCTTGACAGGGGAGGCATTAAGTGTAGTCGGACGCATGGCTGCTGACGCTGCTACAAACTACACTGTGCTTAAGCAGACTCTTCTCCAACGATTTCGGTATACGGAAGAAGGGTACCGCGCCAAGTTCAGAGAGGCAAGACCAGAGGAGGCAGAGACAGGCAGACAGTTTACTGGTCGTCTGTTGGGATATTTTGACCATTGGCAAGAAATGGCCAAAACGGAGCGTACTTACGACGCACTCCGGGACAAAATAGTGTCAGAGCAGTTTCTCAAGAGATGTCACGAAAAGCTGACCATCTTTCTAAGGGAAAGAGGCTGCCAAGGACTTGACAAGTTGGCGGAAGCTGCCGATCATTATCTTGAGGCTCAAGGACTAGTCCATCTTGGCAGAACCAATAAGGACAAAGACGCGAAGCCTTTGGGGCAAGCGAAGATTTCTAAGCCTCCAGATGCAACGGGGAGACCCGCCTGTTTCCTTTGCAACAAACAAGGTCATCGTGCTGCGGACTGTTGGTCCAAGTCAAGAGGATCCAACCCAAAGTCGACAGTTTGCTGGAAATGTCGCAAAAGCGGGCATAAAGCAGAGTCTTGCCCTAACAAGACAGACGCGGGTGGACAGGCATCGTGTTCCCTGGCGCCTCAGAATCAGCCTGGGAAAGTTGGTTTGGACAGTCATTCCCTTAAAATAAATGAGAAAGCAGAGGAGGATGAAAAAGAATCGATGTTCAAACAGATGGCATGCCAACGGCTGAAGGACTGCTTGAACGACACCCTGTCATTGTATTGCGTGATTCAGGATGCAACTCGGTCATCGTGAAGCGATCTCTGGTTCCTGATGACAAACTCACAGGAAGGAGTCGATCGATCTACCTTCTCGACCGGACAGTTCGATGCCTACCTGAAGCAGAGGTGAACATCGACTCTCCTTATTTCACGGGCACAGTAAGGGCGACCTGCATGGAAAGCCCGCTGTATGATGTCGTCTTGGGCAACATCGATGGCGTACGGGATGTTTCTGCTCCTGATGTCAAGTGGAGAGCAGACCAGAAATTTCTTCCCCTGGAAGAAAAGTCCCAAGAAGAAGACAGAATCTTGGGCAGCCAACAAATTTGGACAGGGACGACCTCCTCATCGAGCTCCGAAGAGCAGAAAGGCGAGCTTCAGGCTAGTGTCGTAACGATGCGGACCTCGGCGACAACTGCTGGGCTACCAGTTGCAGAAATAAATCCACTGGACATCAACCCGGCGGAGCTAAGCGCCAAGCAAAAACAAGATGCTACACTCCAAAGATGCTTTGAAGCCGTGGGGAACAAGGTTGCCTCAAGATCAGCCGACATCGAGTTCGTGCTGATGAACGGGATTCTTTTTCGACGGTACAGACTTCCATCGCAAAAGGAAATGGAACAACTCGTTGTCCCAACTGGCCTCCGAACATTCGTGCTAAAAATGGCACACGAAGGAATACTATCTGGACATCAAGGAATCAAAAGAACGACAGATCGAGTGCTCGAAGAGTTTTATTGGCCAGGGGTACAAGGGGATGTCACGCGATTTGTGAAGTCATGCGACACCTGCCAAAGAACCGTTCCAAAACACTTGGTAGGCCGCGTACCTTTGGGAAACATGCCCGTGATCGAGACGCCTTTTGAACGGGTAGCAATTGACATCGTGGGACCACTGTCACCAACCTCAGAGAAGGGAAACCGTTACGTACTAACCATGGTGGACTACGCGACCCGCTATCCTGATGCAGTTGCCCTACCAAGCATTGAGACGGAGAGGATTGCGGAAGCTCTCCTCGAGATGTTTTCTCGCGTGGGATTTCCTAGAGAAATCATCAGCGATCGGGGCAAATCATTCACATCCGGACTCATGAAGGAGTTTAGTCGTCTCCTCTCGTTTAAGCAGATGCCAACCACGCCGTATCATCCAATGGAGAACGGCCTCGTGGAACGGTTTAATGGCACACTGAAACAGATGATACGACGAATGTGTCAAGAGAGCCCGAAGAGATGGGACCGATACTTGGCACCACTACTATTCGCGTATCGCGAAGTGCCGCAGGCCAGTGTTGGGTTTGCACCCTTTGATCTCCTGTACGGCAGGTACGTCCGAGGACCGATGTCCATATTAAAGGAACTCTGGACAGGAGAGCACCTTGACGAAAACACGAAAACCTCGTACGGCTACATGGTCGAGCTCCGCCAGCGCTTGGAGGACACCTGCCGGATAGCACAGGAGCAGCTCAGAAAGGCGAAGCTGGTACAGAAGAAGTACTACGACAAGAAGACGAGAGTGCGCCAGCTCTCTGTTGGAGACAAGGTTTTACTTCTTCTCCCCTCCGATAACAACAAGCTGATCCTGACCTGGAAGGGCCCCTTCAGGGTTTTGGAGAGAAGAAATGACATCGACTACGTCATTGATCTGGGAACAAGAACAAGTCTATTCCATATTAACATGCTGAAAAAGTACGAAGAGAGACCGGTTTCTAACCAAACACCCCAGCATGCCTCAGTCGCGGTTCAGCACGAGGAGGTAGAGGAAGAGGACATACCTTCTGTGACACTCCACAAGAAGGAAACTCACCAGGATGTGAAAGTCTCGAACGACCTAACAGCTTCTCAACAAGCGCAGGTCTCGCTCCTCTTGGCTGCGCACCAGGAAAGTTTCACAGATGTCCCAGGAGAGACCGGCTTGGTGGAGTGCAAACTGAAGACCACCACTGACATTCCTATTCGAGTACAGCAATACCCGATACCGTTCGCTATCCAAGAAGCGGTGCAGGAGGAAGTACAACAAATGTTACAGCGGGGCATAATTGAACCCTCCGAATCGCCGTACCAATCACCCATAGTGGTGGTAAAGAAAAAGGATGAATCAATGCGGCTGTGCATTGACTTCAGGCAATTAAACAAGGTCCTCGTCCCCGACAATGAACCCATTCCAAGGGTGGACATGATGTTCGCTAAGTTGGGAAGCAGCCGATACTTCTCAAAGTTCGACTTTTCGAAAGGTTATTGGCAAGTGCCGATGCACGAAGGATCAAAGCAAATGACAGCTTTCCCTACGGCTGCGGACTTTTCCAATTTCGATTTATGCCTTTTGGCATCAAGACTGCACCGGCGGTATTTACCCGGCTCATGAGGAAGGTAGTTCAAGGCCTGCCAAACGTCTACCACTATTTTGACGATGTCCTCATCGCCACCGAAAACTGGGAAGAGCACCTGGAAACACTCAAGTCATTCTTCCAGCGGGTGAGAGACGCCGGTCTGACGATACGGCCAACAAAGAGCGAAATCGGCTTTGCATCAGTCAAGTTTCTCGGTCACATCATTGGACATCACCTCCTGCGACCGCAAATCGAGACGCTAAAAAAGATTCAAGTTGCCAAGCCACCCGAGACAAAAAAGGGTGTCCGCTCGTTTCTTGGCCTGACAGGCTACTACAGAGATTTCGTTCCACAATACTCTGAAATTTCACAACCGCTAACCGAGTTGACACGAAAAAGGGCCCTGAACAAAGTGAGATGGGGAAAAGAGGAACAACATGCTTTTGAGAAACTGAAAGAACTACTGTCCAGTCGACCCATCTTAAGGGCACCAGACTTTTCTGAATCTTTCGTGCTTAGTACGGATGCATCATCCACAAGCGTGGGGGCGGTTCTCATGCAGCGGCATAATGGAATACTCCATCCTGTAGCTTACGCGAGTCGTAAACTGCTACCTCGTGAAGCCGGCTACTCGACGATAGAGCGAGAAGGCCTGGCACTGATATGGGCAGTTAAAAAATTTCACGTGTACTTGTACGGGAAACCATTCATTCTGCAAAGCGACCATCAGCCTTTACTGTACATAAACTCTGCAAAGCACATAAACAGCCGTGTACTACGTTGGAGCTTGACGCTCATGGAGTACGACTTTACAGTCGAATATATCAAGGGCTGTGATAATGTGGGTGCCGATTATATGAGTCGCATGTCTGTTAAATAAGAATCTCAACTTCCTTATTATTTTTTTAGTGATGCATTGTGTACAATGGTCAAAACAGTTTTTTTTTTAATTGTGAATTTAACGTGCGTATGACAGGGTTGTCGAATCAATTACTTTGCATATGTTTGTGTGTGAGGGAAACCAAAAGTTTGAACGGACCAAGTGTCAAATGTGTAAACTGTAATATAATCTGTGGACAAGTTTTTTTTGTTGTCATATTGTAGACATTGTTTGACCGAAACAATGCTTTTAAGTGAGGGGTAATTGTGGTGATTTCGAATTTCAATGGAGAAACAAGAGGATGACGACGAGGAGGAATGCTGATGTGGCTGGTTTACTATGTGTTTGTGTGCACGGAGAAAATTCGGCGCGTGTGGCCGGTGGTGGAAAAAAAAAGAAGTAGAAGGAGCCAGGAGGCGACAGAACAGGACAAGCGATCAGGACCCGGTGGACGAAAAAACCGACCCGCAACGATAGCCGTGGTCGGCACGGCTTCAGTTCGTCGTCCACCAATACAGGCCTGGTCAGCGGGCCTCCGAGGCTGCCCGGCCGCTACTTCGAGCCACTCCTTCAAGCCACCCCGTCGTCCACTACCCGGCCCCAACGCGCCAATCTACCTGGCATCACGACTTCGGAGTGTCAACCATGACCAGAATTCAGACCCGCTTCACGGACACTGTGACGTACTATTCTTTAATTACCCTTAGTGTTAGATTTTCCGATGACCAGCATTGCGCCGCCGCGCGAGGAATCCCTCTGGTGTTTGTAACGCCATTGCACATCGGGTAATGTTTCAACTGCTCAGAGGAAGGCAGATATCTCCATCTTGTAGGACGATTTTAGATGAGATTGAACAGAGGGTAAGTGGTCGACATTTTTAATTTACTTTATATTTTTCCGTCATTGACCAATTTCTAGTATGTACAATCGAAAAGTATTTTTGTATAGAAAAACAAAACAAATCTCCATACACAAACAGTGTTAGATCACGAAGGGCTATGTTGTCATTGGCATTTACATGCACCGCATGTGGGGGTATGTTTGATAGTAAATAACTTAATTATTAACAGTAGGACATTTTAGTATATAGTACTCAAAAGCTTTGCATACGCAAAATATACCACTGCCATTAGCAGGGCATTGAACCGAACCCGAACCGTGAACCGAAAACCGGAAAAAACCGTTATTTTTGCACGAACCGGAGTTCGCCCGGAACGAAATAATTTTCAGTAGCGGGGCCATTCACCCAGGGCGGACCAAATGGAAACGAGGCAGATGCTGCGACATTAAGAGTAGTAAAGAGGAGAAGTTTCTCAATAAACTAATTATGTAGTTGTATACGAATGGGGAAGTGCCTCATTAAGAGAATTCTGATTTTTTAACGTTGCTAGTCGGCGCGTATGCTATGATTTTCTCTAATCCTCTTTGTCGTGCCCTATATATATCTCATTCTCCGCGGCCGGCAGACGTTCTTGAGGTGGAGCAGTCTGCAACCACTCTGCTGAAAGACGTCAGCTTGCCATCTTCTCCCATCAGTTCAGGAGTCCATCAGTCCTTGCAACTTCTTGAACAGTCAACAAGCGCGTGAATCATAAAACCGCAAAGCTCCAAACAGCAGAAGCCCACAAGCGTTCACTTCCTCCGAAACCTCGTGAGAAAAGGATACTGATGTTGTGTCCAGTAATTTCTTTGAAGTCCGAGCGCGGCTGGCACATCGAACAAGAAAACCTCGCCGTCTATTCAATACATGCAACTCTGCGCATTAGCATTTGAAGTGAACTTTATTTTTGTTTTTGTAAACTACATTGAAGTTGTACTCTCGGAGAACCAAGCTCCGTCTTAACGGTCTTTCGTTTTTTTGGTGACATTTGATTAAGTCAGGTGAGGGAGGGGACAGTGATCCGTCACGAACGTGAACGTAGTGCTTGCCAGGTAACAGGATAATTTTTGTGCTGCCCAGACTAGACAAGCACACTCCTCTTCGAATGGGCTATACACCTCCTCCCGTGTTGTTTTGCTTGCGGCTCGCGTAGAGGATCGGATGCTCCCCCGCGTTTTTTTTTTATTTGGCACAACACTACGCCTATTCCCCGATCACTCGGGTTACACTGGACAAAAAACGGCTAAGCGTAGTAAGGTGCTCTCAGCACCGGCTGCTCTCAGAGCCCATTCTTCAGTCTCTGGAAAGCCTTTTCCCTTCTCTCGTCCCATACGACCTTGTTAGGTTTGTGCTTTCCCGGACAGTCAGTAAGTGGACCAGCTATGTTAGAGCCGTTTGGGACAAAGTGTTGGTAATACCATGTCAAGTGCAGAAAGGAGCGAACCTGCGTCTTGGTCTCTGGTGTTGGGTATTTGTCTATGACAGCTACTTTATCTCTGAGGGCTGGTGACTCTCCTGTCAAATTAAGCTGTGGTTCGTGGTAAGCCATATCTCTGGCACGAGGAGATCGAAGACAACGAAGCGAAAAAATGAAGGTCGTTTCCAACTCCCTCTAACACCGAATTAGAGCGCAGGTCTTGAGGAGGAGGAGGGAAGGGTACTGAGGGGAGGGGATCCTTCCTCCCTCCTCTTCACCTCGTGATCCTGCCTGCTACTACTCCTCCCCCTGCTTCTCCTTCACCTCCTCCTCCTCTCCTCATCCTTCAACCTCCTCCCCTTGTCTCCTCCTCCCTCCTCCCCTCCTCCTCAAGGGGAGGGGTCACGTGACCTCGGGCGGGGGGGGGGTCACGTGAACTGGGGGAGTCACGTGACCTCGGGGGTCACGTGACCGGGAAGTCACGTGAACTCGGGGGGGGGGGGGTCGCGTGACCTCGGGGGGTCACGTGACCGCGCGGGAGGGGGTCACGTGACCTCACGGTTATGCCGACGCCGACGGAGACGCCGACGCCGCTCAAGCCGGAAACGGGCGCCTAAAGGCACGGCCACATTGGCGTCGCGGAGGCCTGCGGCGTGACGGTCGTCGCTACCGGTTGCCGACCGAAACCAGTTTTCGGCTTCAGCGCCGCGACGGACGGCGCCTCACAGTCAACCGCTCCTTGCGCTGTTCAGAGCTCGGCACCGCTCTCCGCAGAAGAGAGGAGCCAATGGGAGGTGGCGTAGATAGTGACGTTGCGATGCCATGGCAACGCTCAAGCCGGTCCCCCGCGCGTCTTTCACGCTCCGAAGGACGTGTTTCGTGTCGTCTGCTATCCCTAGTTCGCCCCGGATGCCTTCCCCAACGGAGCGGTTCCTTGAAACTGCGCGACTGGTTCCCTTTTTATATGACAAGACGCAGCCCGACTCCCTAGATAATGACGCTAAGAACAACTGCTGGGAAATTATAGGAGAGGAATTCGTAATTACATGTCAGTTTCTCCGTGGCACTTGTTGCATGCCGTCTGTGTTGTGACGGATGTCGTGTTGATTTGGTGACACTTTCGAAAGTAGCCTTCATCTTTGGCGCGCCGCCGGTGCAGCAAAGCACGGACCTTTCAGTAAGGAAATGCCCCTCCCTGAGGGTCAGGTTGTTTTGCCCCGGTCCTTCCTAGAATTAGTAGGTCAGGGCCGGGTGCTCGTGGACTGCTGCGCTGGGTCGTCGCGTCGCTGCTCGTTGGTGGTGGCGGAGCCTCGAAGAAAGACGCTCAAAGTCGAGGGCAACGATTGATAAAAATAAATATATTAAAACGTCAACAGCAAACTTAGTTACAGGACTCTACTGTCCGCTCACGGCAGTAGAACTACAAAGAAAACGCGCCTCGGCGCAAAGTGCCCACCGCGCACGGTGAGGCTCAAAGAAACTGCTCGTCGCTCGCGACAAAGCTACGCGGACCGGCGGATCGTGGGAGATAACTTGCTCCGCAAACGGGCTTGTTCAAACTCAATGTTTTCTCGCCTGCGCGGTCGAGAAAACTCCCCGCTGACACCGGGCCTGCCCAATCAGGACGATTATACAATTCTATTGGCCCCAGTGCCAGCGGGTCCTCCCCCAATCACAGGGAAGCCACAGAACTCGTTCTTTTCCTTTTCTAAGAAGAAAAACAATGCTAAACGCCTTGGGGAACTCTCCAATCGGGGCGATACTTTACTACTTTACGGGGAAAACACACCCCCACTTCGCCGCGTCAAAACAAATTAGCGCCGTGTCCTTCGAAGTTAGCGAGTAAAACGGGATGGAGTCCAAATGGACCCAGACCGGCGCAACTCATCGCTAAAACCCCATCAACGCAGTCTCCCGACTGGACAAGCCGCCATTGGGAACGCGCCGTAACAACAAAGCCGGGGAGGGCGCTACCAACTTGCGGCGACAGGCAAGAATGTCTGTTTCCTTCCCGGGCCAAAGATTAAAAAGGGCTCAAGCCGCTAATCCCCCTAACCTCGGGGCGAGCCGTCGGGGTGCTCCCATCCGAACGGTTGAATGTCGACCACCTCACTTTCCAGGAAACGATCAAATACTCAAGCGACCCCTACACGCCCACCCTGAAAACTGTGCCAGGACTTCTGGACTGGCCAGCAGTTATTATAACATAACGGTCGCGACACCAATAAAAGAAATATATAAAGAAAAACGCTTCAACTCATGCAGAACCCCATACGCAAAACGGCGTCTCCAGAACGACAACAAAACATGGACGCTAGAAGAAAAAAGAAACCCTGAGCATCAGCCGTACTTCCGTAAAGCCGTCCCACTCGCGCCGAAAACAAACGCGCAAAAGGGATGACAGCAACAAACAAAAAAGGTTCACAAAGGATGTGCACGCAGCACGAAACCCTGCCGAACACAACAGCTAACCGGTCGCGACCAGCAGCTTCCACGAAACAAAAGGAAAAAAAAGAAACAAAAAAAAAATGTCACATGAACATTTCCGAAACCCAAAATAAACCAAGCGACCGGCCTACCATATGGCAGAGTACTGTTCGGTAAAATGTTTCCATGCAAACGTTCACGTTGCCGTGGCAGTGATCGCCTTCCCACATGCACGCCCGCTGACACCACGTGCATAAGCGAAAGAAAACGCTCCCCTGCCACCATACAATCGCCCCATACTTGAGCAGCTGTGTCGAGTGTCGCGAGGATCGTGATGCTCGCCGGAGCTGCCTCTAGTCTCTCGAAGGCGTGCCCGGCTCGGGCGCCCCACGGAACTAAGTTTGGCGATCGCTTCGCGGTCACCTTGGTCTAAGGAAGAACCAACTTTGCGCCCCTGGCGCGTCATCTCCTTCCCAGCTCCGAGGTGGTCGCCCCACGGCGATTCGTGCGCCTGCACCGGCACCTCTCCGCGCCGCCCACTTGGTGGCACCCACCGTGTCACACCGTCCCCACTAGGCCCGTTGTGGGGGCACCGAAGTCCAATCTGAGCAACCGCAGTAGCCCCCCTCGCGACCTCGGCATTCGCTAGTCTCCCCAGCGCCGGGCCCGACTCCTGGTTCTCCGGGAGCTCCTTCCTTCTAGCTGCCTGGACGCAGGAGAACCCTCGTTCGCGCGCGGCCCGATCGGCCTCGAACGTTACGGCAGTGTCTGGTCCCTGCACGGCACGATCGACCTCGGACCCCACGGCAGGGTCCGGTTCCTGGACACCGCGGTCGGCCTCAGATCCCACGGCAGTGTCCGGGTCCTGAACAGCGCGACCGCCCTCGGACTCCACGACAGTCTCTGGCTCCCTGACAGCGCTACCGGTCTCGGACTTCACGGCAGTGTCCGGCTCCTGGGCAGCGTGACCGGCCTCGGACCCCCCGTCAGTCCCCGACTTCTGCACGGCACAATCGGCTTCGGACCCCATGGCAGGCTCCAGGGTCGCCCTGTGCGTCCGGTTCTGTTTCCCTCGCACAGTGAGCCTCGGGCTCCGCGCCCTCCGCTGCATTAATCTGCAACTCTTCTCGGCGCTCCTCCAGGAGCCGAGCTCTTGCTTTCCGCTCCTCCGCCCGGAGCTCTGCGAGTCGCACCTGCAGCTCTAGCTCCTTTGTTCTTTCCCTCACGAGGGCTATCTGAACGCTTAGCGGAATTGCTTCCCCATCCGACCCCTCGTCGCCTTCGTCACTGAGGCTCGCCCCA
Source organism: Ixodes persulcatus (assembly GCA_013358835.2). Lineage (NCBI taxonomy): Eukaryota > Metazoa > Arthropoda > Arachnida > Ixodida > Ixodidae > Ixodes > Ixodes persulcatus. The sequence goes on from JABSTQ010009088.1 coordinate 1,068,413, forward strand.
ATAAGCCAGTTATACCTCGCCATGCAGCTAAGCGCGCGGCTGTCAGCCGGCGACGGAAGGGAAAACGACCACGTACCTGGCGATGCTGCAGAGTTCACGAAATTGCATCGGATGTCGCCAAACCCGCAGGTCGCTGGCGTCGATTGCAGCCGCTGACGTCCGACGGCTTGAATCTTTTGTCGCCGTTGAAGGCCCCAAGCCCACGGCAATTATCGATGACGCCGAACCCGCAGGTCACCGGCGCCGATCGCCCCATGCGACGTCCGCTTGCTTGACTTTCGTTTACCGCCGTCGCAGGCCCCTGGCCAACGGTAGTCGTCGATGCCGTCAAACCAGCAGGTCACCGGCGCCGATCACCCCGAGCGACGTCCGCTTCTTGGCTTTCACCGCTGTCGGCCACAGGCGTGCTCGTAGCCGTGCCTCGCTGTACCAGGCTGCTTGTGGACCGCTCCTCTTTGTCTCGGTTGGTCCTGGGCTCCTTCCGATGGACACCACCGCTTTCCGCACCAACCCAGGTGTCTTAAACCTTTCCAGGTGGTTAACGATGTCCACGGTCCTGTCGACTGCGCCAGTAAGGAAATGCCCCTCCCTGAGGGTCAGGTTGTTTGCCCCGGTCCTTCCTAGAAGTAGTAGGTCAGGGCCGGGTGCTCGTGGACTGCTGCGCTGGGTCGTCGCGTCGCTGCTCGTTGGTGGTGGCGGAGCCTCGAAGAAAGACGCTCAAAGTCGAGGGCAACGATTGATAAAAATAAATATATTAAAACGTCAACAGCAAACTTAGTTACAGGACTCTACTGTCCGCTCACGGCAGTAGAACTACAAAGAAAACGCGCCTCGGCGCAAAGTGCCCACCGCGCACGGTGAGGCTCAAAGAAACTGCTCGTCGCTCGCGACAAAGCTACGCGGACCGGCAGACCGTGGGAGATAACTTGCTCCGCGAACGGGCTTGTTCAAACTCAATGTTTTCTCTCCTGCGCGGTCGAGAAAACTCCCCGCTGACACCGGGCCTGCCCAATCAGGACGATTATACAATTCTATTGGCCCCAGTGCCAGCGGGTCCTCCCCCAATCACAGGGAAGCCACAGAACTCGTTCTTTTCCTTTTCTAAGAAGAAAAACAATGCTAAACGCCTTGGGGAACTCTCCAATCGGGGCGATACTTTACTACTTTACGGGGAAAACACACCCCCACTTCGCCGCGTCAAAACAAATTAGCGCCGTGTCCTTCGAAGTTAGCGAGTAAAACGGGATGGAGTCCAAATGGACCCAGACCGGCGCAACTCATCGCTAAAACCCCATCAACGCAGTCTCCCGACTGGACAAGCCGCCATTGGGAACGCGCCGTAACAACAAAGCCGGGGAGGGCGCTACCAACTTGCGGCGACAGGCAAGAATGTCTGTTTCCTTCCCGGGCCAAAGATTAAAAAGGGCTCAAGCCGCTAATCCCCCTAACCTCGGGGCGAGCCGTCGGGGTGCTCCCATCCGAACGGTTGAATGTCGACCACCTCACTTTCCAGGAAACGATCAAATACTCAAGCGACCCCTACACGCCCACCCTGAAAACTGTGCCAGGACTTCTGGACTGGCCAGCAGTTATTATAACATAACGGTCGCGACACCATTAAAAGAAATATAAAAAGAAAAACGTTTCAACTCATGTAGAACCCCATACGCAAAACGGCGCCTCCAGAACGACAACAAAACATGGACGCTAGAAGAAAAAAGAAACCCTGAGCATCAGCCGTACTTCCGTAAAGCCGTCCCACTCGCGCCGAAAACAAACGCGCGAAAGGAATCACAGCAACAAAAAAAAAAAGGTTCACAAAGGATGTGCACGCAGCACGAAACCCTGCCGAACACTACAGCTAACCGGTCGCGACCAGCAGCTTCCACGAAACAAAAGGAAAAAAAAGAAACAAAAAAAAATGTCACATGAACATTTCCGAAACCCAAAATAAACCAAGCGACCGGCCTAACATATGGCAGAGTACTGTTCGGTAAAATGTTTCCATGCAAACGTTCACGTCGCCGTGGCAGTGATCGCCTTCCCACATGCACGCCCGCTGACACCACGTGCATAAGCGAAAGAAAACACTCCCCTGCCACCATACAATCGCCCCATACTTGAGCAGCTGTGTCGAGTGTCGCGAGGATCGTGATGCTCGCCAGAGCTGCCTCTAGGCTCTCGAAGGCGTGCCCGGCTCGGGCGCCCCACGGAACTAAGTTTGGCGATCGCTTCGCGGTCACCTTGGTCTAAGGAAGAACCAACTTTGCGCCCCTGGCGCGTCATCTCCTTCCCAGCTCCGAGGTGGTCGCCCCACGGCGATTCGTGCGCCTGCACCGGCACCTCTCCGCGCCGCCCACTTGGTGGCACCCACCATGTCACACCGTCCCCACTAAGCCCGTTGTGGGGGCACCGAAGTCCAATCTGAGCAACCGCAGTAGCCCCCCTCGCGACCTCGGCATTCGCTAGTCTCCCCAGCGCCGGGCCCGACTCCTGGTTCTCCAGGAGCTCCTTCCTTCTAGCTGCCTGGACGCAGGAGAACCCTCGTTCGCGCGCGGCCCGATCGGCCTCGAACGTTACGGCAGTGTCTGGTCCCTGCACGGCACGATCGACCTCGGACCCCACGGCAGGGTCCGGTTCCTGGACACCGCGGTCGGCCTCAGATCCCACGGCAGTGTCCGGGTCCTGGACAGCGCGACCGCCCTCGGACTCCACGACAGTCTCTGGCTCCCTGACAGCGCTACCGGTCTCGGACTTCACGGCAGTGTCCGGCTCCTGGGCAGCGCGACCGGCCTCGGACCCCACGGCAGTCCCCGACTTCTGCACGGCACAATCGGCTTCGGACCCCATGGCAGGCTCCGGGTCGCCCTGTGCGTCCGGTTCTGTTTCCCTCGCACAGTGAGCCTCGGGCTCCGCGCCCTCCGCTGCATTAATCTGCAACTCTTCTCGGCGCTCCTCCAGGAGCCGAGCTCTTGCTTTCCGCTCCTCCGCCCGGAGCTCTGCGAGTCGCACCTGCAGCTCTAGCTCCTTCGTTCTTTCCCTCACGAGGGCTATCTGAACGCTTAGCGGAATTGCTTCCCCATCCGACCCCTCGTCGCCTTCGTCACTGAGGCTCGCCCCAATAAGCCAGTTATACCTCGCCATGCAGCTAAGCGCGCGGGTGTCAGCCGGCGACGGAAGGGAAAACGACCACGTACCTGGCGATGCTGTAGAGTTCACGAAGTTGCATCGGATGTCGCCAAACCCGCAGGTCGCTGGCGTCGATTGCAGCCGCTGACGTCCGACGGCTTGAATCTTTTGTCGCCGTTGAAGGCCCCAAGCCCACGGCAATTATCGATGACGCCGAACCCGCAGGTCACCGGCGCCGATCGCCCCACGCGACAACCGCTTGCTTGACTTTCGTTTACCGCCGTCGCAGGCTCCTGGCCAACGGTAGTCGTCGATGCCGTCAAACCAGCAGGTCACCGGCGCCGATCACCCCGAGCGACGTCCGCTTCTTGGCTTTCACCGCTGTCGGCCACAGGCGTGCTCGTAGCCGTGCCTCGCTGTACCAGGCTGCTTGTGGACCGCTCCTCTTTGTCTCGGTTGGTCCTGGGCTCCTTCCGATGGACACCACCGCTTTCCGCACCAACCCAGGTGTCTTAAACCTTTCCAGGTGGTTAACGATGTCCACGGTCCTGTCGACTGCGCCAGTAAGGAAATGCCCCTCCCTGAGGGTCAGGTTGTTTTGCCCCGGTCCTTCCTAGAAGTAGTAGGTCAGGGCCGGGTGCTCGTGGACTGCTGCGCTGGGTCGTCGCGTCGCTGCTCGTTGGTGGTGGCGGAGCCTCGAAGAAAGACGCTCAAAGTCGAGGGCAACGATTGATAAAAATAAATATATTAAAACGTCAACAGCAAACTTAGTTACAGGACTCAACTGTCCGCTCACGGCAGTAGAACTACAAAGAAAACGCGCCTCGGCGCAAAGTGCCCACCGCGCACGGTGAGGCTCAAAGAAACTGCTCGTCGCTCGCGACAAAGCTACGCGGACCGGCAGACCGCGGGAGATAACTTGCTCCGCGCACGGGCTTGTTCAAACTCAATGTTTTCTCGCCTGCGCGGTTGAGAAAACTCCCCGCTGACACCGGGCCTGCCCAATCAGGACGATTATACAATTCTATTGGCCCCAGTGCCAGCGGGTCCTCCCCCAGTCACAGGGAAGCCACAGAACTCTTTCTTTTCCTTTTCTAAGAAGAAAACCAATGCTAAACGCCTTGGGGAACTCTCCAATCGGGGCGATACTTTACTACTTTACGAGGAAAACACACCCCCACTTCGCCGCGTCAAAACAAATTAGCGCCGTATCCTTCGAAGTTAGCGAGTAAAACGGGATGGAGTCCAAATGGACCCAGACCGGCGCCCCTCATCGCTAAAACCCCATCAACGCAGTCTCCCGACTGGACAAGCCGTCAATGGGAACGCGCCGTAACAACAAAGCCGGGGAGGGCGCTACCACCTTGCGGCGACAGGCAAGAATGTCTGTTTCCTTCCCGGGCCAAAGACTTAAAAAGGGCTCAAGCCGCTAATCCCCCTAACCTCGGGGCGAGCCGTCGGGGTGCTCCCATCCGAACGGTTGAAGGTCGACCACCTTACTTTCCAGGAAACGATCAAATACTCAAGCGACCCCTACACGTTCGTTCCTTCGGTGTTTTGGTAAAACCAACTCGGCCGGACCCAAAACCTGTGCCTCCTTTCCTTCAGAGTGCGGCGACGTCGCAAGATCAACGAGCAGGCTAGGATAATCACTTTCACGCAGATCACCAGGTCATCATGGACACCTACCATGTAGGCAGGGAGCGCGGTTTCAATGCTGATATATGCGAAAGATGAGAGCCGAAACGGAAGAATCTACCGAAGAGCAGACGACGAAAGAGCGGGAAATCCGGCGGGAGGCGCGATCGCGAGAGCCAGTGCTGTCACGTGACGCCCGCAAAACGGAGGCCAATGTGGACTCCTCGCGTTGGGACGCCGGACGGCGGTGCCGCCCAGCGGCGCCGACCGGCGGCGCCGTTCACGCTAGTGTGGTCAGGCCTTAAGAGCTGCGCTCTAAAAGAGAACATTGAGAGCTCGTGCGTAGAATCAACATCGGAACGACACGTTAGATCGCATCGCTTGCAGCTTGTGGATAGTGTAAATAAAAGTTTGCTTGAACGTAACCATCGACGACTACCAGGGTTCCCTAAATTAGTGCCCAAAACTCGGAAGGAACGACTGAACGAAGGGAACCTGGTGGTTTACAGCAACTTTCCATCAAGCCAAGCCAGAACGATCAACGATCATGGACGTCCTCAAGAAGAAACGGAACACACATCAGATGCAAGTGACACGGCTTACTGGTGAGGCCGACGCGTTACTACTCTTAGCTACGCCAAGCGTCAATGACCTCGAGGTTCCAATCGAGCGTATTAATCTGGCCAGCGGAAAACTGAACAACGTGGACGCGGCGATCGAGCCTCTGATCAGGGGGCAAGTTGCAGAAGCAGAGTTCACTCATGGGATCGAGTATTCGGACAATATCATCACGTACAACACCAAACTCAAACAAAAGATGAAGAGCCCGGAGGCTGCCACCCAGCAAGGGGACAATCGAACTAAGATTGGAACGGAAAATCCTCGGTGACATCAAGGATCAAACTCCCAAACTTGAAACTAATCCAATTCAACGGGCACCTAAAGGACTGGCAACCCTTCTGGCAGCAATTCGATACTGCCATTTATCAAAATCCGGAACTCACGCTATCAGAAAATTTCAACTATCTGCGATCAGCGCTGACCGGCAATGAAGCAGCCGCCATCGGTGGATTACAGCCGACCGCTGAGTGTTACGCGGACGCCATCGAGCTCCTGCAGCAGCGGTTCGGGAAGCAAGAGACGCTTATCCAGGACCACATGGAACGTCTCATGGACATACAGCCAGTGCCACCGCAACGGAACACCGGAGCCCTACGGCGTTTATACGACACTGTGCAGGCGCACATCAGAGGCCTGAGAGCGTTAGGGGTGGGCTAAGAGGCGTCTGGGGCAATGCTCTGCACAGTTCTTTTGCGAGTGCTACCGAGAGATATCACTCTCAATTTCAACAACCAGAAGATGTCGGCAGAGGAGACCGGGAATGCCAACGCCGCAAGGGCATTAATGACAGACGCCAGTTTGGAATCCGCCCCACAGCAAGTCCACCTGAGGGCTCTGCGGTCTCTCCTCGACTTTCTACGCATCGAGGTGGAGAGCCGCGAAAGGATATCAAAACACCAGCTGGAAGACGTCGTCGGTAAGCTCAGACCTCCTTCTCTGACGCATGATTTTGTGAAGAGGTCAACGATCAACGCTCAGACTCGCAGCTCTACCGCGGCGGCATTGCACGGCAGCGTGGACGGCTTAGAGTGCTTTCTTGCAAATCAAAAGCGCACGGAACACCAGAATATAACGTGAGAATCGGGCTAGCGCAGAAGAAGCGTAGGTTGGAAGCAGACCGGAGGTGCTCCCGCTGCACGAAGGCCAATCACATGGCAATAATATGTCGAGAAGCGCCCAGCTGTGACAAATATCGAGGCATGCATGCGTCCACCATGTGCGACCCGAATTACGCGCCGGGACGAACGTCCGCCAGATCGAATGAGACGGAACCGAAGGGCCCAGCACCGGTCGCTATGCATGTACATGGTAGGAACAGCAAGACGGCAGTGCTCCTAGAAACGTTTACCGCGTGGGCAGAAGGTACAAACAAAAAGAATCTTGCCCGCATTATCTTCGACAGCGGCAGTCAGCGCTCCTTCATAACTGAAGAACTGTCTAAGCGACTTGACTGCAAATGTCTGAGGACAGAGATCCTCACAATTGGTGTGTTCGGGGGCGAAAGCAGCGAACGTACGTTTTGCAGGGTTCAGGTGACTTCGCGAGACCAACTCTACAGCAAAAGATATAATATCGACGCTCTCAAGACACCTACCATATGTGAGCAGGATCTTCCGAGCCCAGATGAAGCTATCGTGGCAACATTAGAAGAACTTGGCTGTCCAGTGGGAGACATGACCGGACTGGAACAGCGTGGCGTCGACATACTGCTGGGATGAGACCACTACTCGGGGTGCATCACAGGAAGAATTCACCGACTGAGCGGACGCCTGACTGCAGTAGAAACTGCATTCGGTTGGGCGGTCCAGGGACGGACAGGCTCGGAATCGACCATCGTGAGTTGCTGCCAGGCAATCGTGCTAATAGCAACGCTGCAGGATCTAGGAACCACATCGGTTCTCCGGCATTTCTGGGAGCTAGAAAGTGTAGGAATTACCGACCCGCCAGTAGAGGATCCCTTGGACAGCGCCGTGAGACGAGAGTTCGGAGCCAACATTACCAAGACCGCCGGTAGATATGAAGTGGGCCTTCCATTGAAATCGAACGTATGGCTGGCAGACAACACGGAGGTAGCAAGAAGGAGGTTGGAGAATCTGCGTAAGAAGTTGACCAAAAATCTCAATCTCCTACAGACGTATGACGAAGCAATTCGGCAATACCAAGACAACGACATGGCGGAGAGGGTCGATGAAGAAATAGAGAACGAAAATGCAGGAAGGGTGTATTACATGCCCCACCAGGCTGTTCTCCGCGAGAACAGCAGCACCACAAAACTTAGGATTGCGTTTGACGCTTCTTCCCACGGCGCAAACTGTAAATCCCTGGACGAGAACTTGGAGAGTGGACCGAACATGAATCCAGATCTCGTCGCCCTACTTCTCAGGTTTAGGCCGCACCCACTAGCGTTGGTGGCGGATGTGGAGAAGGCTTTCCTGCATATCGGAGCCAAGGCGGAGGATCGTGATCAACTGCGGTTCCTCTGGTACAATGAACAACCGATCCCAAATCAACCGGTACCAGAGATGGAGACTGGCGAATGACGAGGACTGACGTTGGGTGCAACGTCAAGCCCGTTCCTTTTTGGCGGCTACCTTGCGGCACCATTTCGCGGCGATGGAGAACACGTACCCAACAACGGCTGAAAAATTAAGCACGTTCGTGTATGTTAATCACCTGTTGACCGGAGCGAGCAACAAAGACGAGGCTAAGGAGTTGTACGCCAAGGCGAACGAGGTGTTTCGGCAGGGCTGTATGAGACTCCACAAGTGGAGTTCAAATAGCGCATCTCTAGCGGAGGTGATCGAGGAGGACGGCGCAGGCCAAAAAGCACTCGGTCAAGTAGCGGGCGTGCTCAAGGTGCTCGGAGTGACTTGGGAACCCAAAGAGGATAGTCTCATGTTTTCGCCGGAGTACGTGATGCAGACTGCTCGCCACAAAAAAAAAAAAAAAATACGAAGCGCTTCGTGGTGCAAACGACAGCTCGCCTTTACGACCCTCTGGGATTCTTGGCACCCTTCGTCGTGAGAGCCAAGATCCTGTTCCAGGAAGTCTGGAAACTAAACCTGGACTGGGACGATGTGCTCACAGATTACCTTCAAGACGAGTGAACCGGGTGGTGCAGCGAACTCGTCGAGCTTGAAAGGGTCAATATCCCAAGGTTTTGCGACGACGGATTGCAAGGCAAGATGACCCACCGATCATTGCATATCTTCGCCGACGCCAGCACCGCTGCCTACGGAGCCATGGTCTACCTTCGCACTACCGACGACACAGGAGCGACGACGACGACGTTATTGCTCGCAATAGGCCGAATTGCACCCCTCAAAACTGTCACGCTAGCGCAATTGGAACTGATGGCCAGCTTTATCGCCTCAAGGTTGTCCAAATACGTTCAAACCTGCCTTGAGATTGAGGTGAAGGACGTTCAATTCTGGGCGGATTAAATGATCACGCTTTACTGGATCAGGAGAGAGGCTTCCCGAAGGAAGCTGTTCGTCAGGAATCGCGTGCAAGAGATCCAGAGCAGTTGTGAAGGCGCGACGTGGCACCACTGACCTGGAATCGAAAATCCCGCTGACCTCATGACACGACGTCTGACCGCATTCCAGTTAGTCTCCAGTTCACTGTGGTTGTCGGGGCCGAGTTGGTTGCCACTGCCAGCGACAGGATGGCCCAAGGAAATCTGCGGAGAACTACCTCGAGACGCCCTCGAGGAGAGAGGATCGAGAGCAGAAGTGTTAGAAGTCACAGTAACGCCCATTTCTGGGTTGATCGATATCTCGCGATTCAGCTCTGCTTCAAGTGAGTGAGTGAATAACTTTTATTGCAGCGACGTGTGACAAACTCTCGGTGGAGCCCCTAGTCCGGGGCCCCATACGTGGCGGCGACCACCTTGGCGCGGTACACCAGCCATTGCTGGCCAGTGGCCGTGTCATCTGTCATCCGCTCCTCCCAGGAGGTGGGGGTGGGATTGGGATTGGGTGGGACGGCGGGAATAAGCTGGCACTGCCAGACCATGTGAAAAAGGGTGGGACGGTCGCCGCAGTGCGGGCACTGAGGCGGGCTGAGTGACGGGTGGAGGTAAGAGTAGAAGAGGGGGGTCGGGAACGTGTTAGTCTGCAGTTGTCGCCACAGGACGGCTTCTCTGCGAGTAGGAGAAGGGTGAGGAGGAGGATAATGTTGCCGAGCGAGGCGTAGCTCTGCAAGGTGAGTGCTGTAGGAGTAAGGGGCTGGTTGGATGCTGACAAAGTCTTCCCCAGGCGCCCGGTGTGAGGGATCTCGGGCGAGCGCATGAGCGCGCTCATTACCGGGGACGGCTGCGTGCCCAGGCACCCAGACCAGCCGGAAATTATGGGAGGTGGAGGATAGGAACGGGTCGAGTGCAGTGGAAGGATGTAATTTGTTATATAGGAAGTGCCGACAGGCCGTCTGCGAATCAGTGAGAATGTGAATGGGGATGGAGGAGGAGAGAAAGGAGGTAGAAAGGATTGCCCTGGCGACCGCTCGTTCTTCCAGGATGGACACATCGGTAAGACCACGCTCAGTGGCAGCGTGGACTGTCCTGAGATCAGAGTCCACGACGACCGTAATACCCCTGCGCACACCCTGCTTGCTGGCGTCCGTAAAGAGGGCATGAACGGTATCGCAACCCACCGGATACGCGCGTCGGAGGTAGCGCGAGCGATGGTCGCGCCGAGCCGAGTGGCGGGTAGGATTCATATGACGGGGGATGGGAGCAACAGTGAGTCTGGCACGGGCAGCGGGGGAGAGACCCTCAGCTGCGAGGGAAGCGGGACAGGGTGGAAAAACAAGGGTGGCAAGGAGTGCCCGCCCCTGAGCCGTGCAGCGCAAACGCGTCAACTGGGCAGCCCGATGAGCTTCAATGAGCTCCTCTGGAGTGTTGGTCACCCCAAGCCTCTCGAGGCAAACGGTGGATGTGCGAACAGGGAGGCCGAGCGCAAGTTTCTGCGCCTTCCGCAGCAATACAGACATACGAGTGTGTTCGGTCTGGGTGAGGTTGTGGTAAGGAAGGTGGTAGGTTAAGCGAGTGTGTATCAAGGCCTGGACAAGGCGTAAGGCATCCGGCTCTTTAAGGCCATGTCGACGATTTGAGACGCGGCAAAGCATGTGAATAATTTGGTTGCACTGAGTGGTGAGTTGGTGAAGGGTTTGTGTTGCCTTAGCGTTGGATTGCAACGTGAAGCCAAGCACCCGTATGGCCGATTTACGCGGGACAGGTTTGTCGTCTAATGTGATGGTAATGGGGAGGTCGGTCTGTCCGCGAGCGTGTTTCGTCACGATTAGTAATTCTGACTTTGTGGGGGAACAGGTGAGGCCTCCACGCCGGGCGTAGAGCTCGATGGTAGTAGCGGCTTCTTGTAGCTGAGTCTCTATGTGTCCGAGGGAGCCTCTCGTTACCCAGACAGTAATGTCATCTGCATAAATTGCATGTCTGACATTCGAGATCTGATCCAGAAGGGGAGGAAGACCTCGCATGGCAAGGTTAAACAAGAGCGGAGAAAGTACAGAGCCTTGCGGTGTGCCACGGTTTGCCACTGGTGCGGAAGGAGAGCGAAGATGACCAAGGACGAGGCTGGCAGATTGGTCACGGAGGAAATTGCGGACGTAATTGTACACTTTCACTCCGCAGCCAGTGGCTGCCAACTGTTCAAGGACCAGGTCGTGGGAGAGGTTGTCAAAAGCTCCCTTAAGGTCTGCGGCAAGGACGGCGCGATATTGGGCAGTGCTCGGCGAGTCTAAAACCTCATGTTGGAGACGGAGCAATACGTCCTGGGTAGAAATGCCACTACGGTAGCCATAAAGGGTGTCAGGAAGAGCGGATGTGTCCGCAAGAAATTTGTGGAGTCGAAACTGTACAACCTTCTCAAGCAGTTTGCCCAGACACGAGGTAAGGGAAATCGGGCGCAAGTTCTCCAAGGAAAGGGGTTTGCCAGGCTTGGGAATCAGAACCACTGTTGCTTCCTTCCACTCCTTGGGAAGGGTACCCGACTCCCACACCTCGTTCAAGTAGGTAGTAAGCTGCGTGGTGTCCGAATCTGAGAGGTTGTAGAGAACAGAGTAGCGGATCTGGTCTGGACCAGGGGATGTGTTGCGGCGTATGTCGGTAAGTGCAGCACGAATCTCAATGGCTGCGATCGGCGCGTTAAGATAAGAGAGTGTGTTGGGGGGACCCATGTAGTTCGCGTAACGTGGAGCGTCGGGAGGGGGAAGGTAACGTTGTCGTAGCTGTGTGAGGCATTGGGTGTCTGTTAGGTTAGTGGCGCGTAGAAGTTTATGAATGCCCTTGGCCCTGTCCGATTTGGCTTGACCAGGCTGTATGAGATGACGGAGTAGGGACCACGTTCGTGCGGTACCGAGCGTGCCATTGAGATTGTCGCATAGCGCGTGCCAGGTTTCACCAGTAAGGTTGGCAGCATTGTCTGCAGCATCAAGAGTAAGTTGGGCAATACGTCGTTTTAGCTTCTTGTTGTGGCGTTGACGTCGCCACCGTTTGGTTAGGCTACGACGTGCTTCCCATAGATGGAGTAGGTGGGAGTCTATATCCGGTGCATCTGGAGTGGTAGTAAGGGTGCGCGTGTGTCGGTTTAGCCGGGTTTGCAGTGTCTGCACCCAATCAGTGAGTGTGTCGGAGTAGGTATAAGAGGAGTACGATGCGCGAAAGGCAGGCCAGTCTGTGATACGAATGTGGCGTGCTTCCCCTCTGAAGTCTTTAGTGTGGATACAGGTTTCAAGAATCGAATGGTCACTGCCGAACTGTTCCTCAAGGTTCTGCCAGGTGCAGGGTTTAGTGCCACGGTACATGGTAAGGTCTGGGCACGTGTCTCGTGCAACGCTGGTGCCAAGGCGTGTGGGTGTCGATGGATCAGTAAGTAAAGTGAGAGTGTGTTGTTGAATCAGAGTGTTAAGCTTTCGGCCTTTAGGTGTGTCGCGAGGGTAACCCCAAGTTGGATGTGAAGCGTTAAAATCACCTCCAATGAATGTGGCGCAACCCTTGCAGCGTGCGGCTTCAAACAACTTGTCGAACCGTGCATGGCGATCTTGAGGGAGACTGTAGATATTGAGTAGACGGAGGGATTGGGTGTTACGCGTGAGTGGATTTGCAGGAAGAAGTTCAAGTAATACATGTGGAACGGCCTGGCTGTCGAAAGTTAAGTCGACTGCGGTATGAACGCGCTTGACTAGGGTTGCCACAACGTGGTCTTGATTAGGATCATTATGCGCCACATATGTGACATATCCAGGAAGATTAGGAAGGGTACGAGGCTCTTGTAAAAAGATGATGTCGGGTGGGGGATTGTGCGATTAGATATACTGGATGAGACTGCAGCGTTTTTTTCGGAAACTTCGGCAATTCCACTGCCATACAGTAAGGTCTGAAGAAGACCGTGGTGTAGTGGATGCAGGGGGACTACAGCTCGCCATTTACAGGGATCGAATAAGGGGAAGGGCCAGTTGAAGAAGTCTAAGGATGCTACGGGCCTATTCTGCATCAACCGATTCCAAGAACCTGCAGGCGAAGTTTGCTGCTGCTAGAAGGTTCAGGACCCACCTCTTGCTTGGAGCTGTGTCTGTTGAAACGGACAGAGTCCTCCGTCTTGTGGTTCTGCGCTGTCTTGGATCGGTGGGTGCGCTCCCTGTAGTTTTTGGATCCTCGAGTGGATTTACTCTGTTTGAACTGGGCACTTCTTTGGTCAGGGGTGCCTTTGGTTCGTCCTTTCTGGGAAGCTTGATTAGTGTAGCATAGGTCGGTCCCTTAGGCCGCTGGTTTTCAGTTTTGCTAGTCAAGGTGTCTTGCATTGTTGAAGAAGACTCTTCACTTTTTCTGGGCAACTCGGGCCAGTCGGATGCTTGAACTGCAGCTTTGGCACTATAATAATCGACTGCATGTTCCTTGGCATAATTCCTCGTCTTTTTTTCTTGCTGCCATTTAGAACAGGATGTTGATGTAGCCGAGTGAGCGGCTCCGCAGTTTACGCACCTCTCTTGAGCAGTGCAGGAGTCTCTGTCCTCGTGCGTGTTACCGCAGCGCTTGCACACAGGACTGTGCTTGCAGGAGGCCTCACGGTGTCCATAGCGGCAGCACTTGCGGCATTGGACAGGTTTCTCTTGGAATGGAGTAACTGGATGCCGAACATGACCAAGGTAGACGAAGCTTGGCAGTGAAGATCCGCAGAAAGAGATCTTAATTGCCGAACTTTTACCTAGCCGTAGCAAACGTGCAACTCTGTTTTCAGGAGACCTTAAGTTGTTGGTGATCTCCTCGTCAGTCAGCGTAGTGTCCACATCTTTGATTACACCTGTGGCGCACTGTCTGGGGAGAGGCTCGTATGCTCTGACTTTGATTCCGAGAGCTCCGTGCAACGTAGCAATCCTCGCGTTGTCTGTCCGTTTCTCACGTCCACGGCAACGAGATTGAGGCGGCTGTTGTACCTGATCTCCAGGATGCATTCCGGGAACGTCTTCGCCAGAGTATTGGAGAGTCTCAGGCTGCTCAGTGACGTAATAACTTGATCCTGTTCGACTGGCGTAAATATAACAGTAAGTCCTTCAGGTACTACTGCAGTACTGCGGACTGTCTCAGCGCTTGGGCTGGAATTAGGGCTATTCTTTTTTCGTTTTTTCCTGACGACATCAGTCCAATCTAAGTCATCAAAATCGGACAGTTCTATGTCACTGGATGGCACAATGACTCGCCGCGAAGAGGTTGTAGCGCATTGCTGACCTGGAGTGATGTCCTCAGCGCTGTTCATGGGTGTGTCCTTGTCTTCTGATTCAGCGATTGAGCGGCCACAGACGGACGAAGGCAGACTGTACTGATCAGTGGAGGCCGGATGACCGGAATGTGGCGAAGGTGGCGTTGGCCCAGTAGACGTGGCCATGGTCGATTCACGGGTACCAGGGCAAGCCCCAGTGCGGCAGACCACACCGTGGACAGGAGTAGGCAACGTACGAATGAAGTTCGAAGGTTTCAGACCGTCTTATAATATTAAAATGTTGATCCAGAAGAGCGAGGCTCAAAAACGCAACCGACTTCGAATCACTTCTTCTTCTCTGCTTCAAGGATCAACATAACAACGGCTTGGCTTTTTTTTCAATTCCTCCACTACGTCAGGTCGACTGAAAGATGAACGGGACCAGTGACAGTCTAGGAGATGGACGCAGCACGAACTCACTGGATAAAAGAGGCGCAGCGCTCGGCGTTCGCTACCGAGCATCGCTGCGCGACCAACGCTACGAAGACCCCGCCTGGTTCTCCCCTCCAAGACTTCGCCACTTTCATCAATCAGCGGGGAGTACTTCGCATTCGAAGTCGCGTCCAGTCCGTCAACATGACGAATGACAAACGAAACCCGATCGTCCTGCCCAAGCAGCATCGATATTCAACTTTGATGGCTATCGACGCGCTCCGACAGCTGCTGCACGCGGGAGTCAGAGATACTCTCGTGCAGCTCCGTAACCAGTATTGGATTCTGCGGGGCCGAGAGCTGGTGAAGAAAGTGGTGCGTGCCTGCGTGACCTGTCAGCGATTTAGCGCGACCCCCGCGAGTGTCCCCACGGGACCCTTGCCGGAAGCCCGGAAAAAACGAGCGGACCCTTCCGAGGTAGTCGGCCCGGACTTTTCGGGCCCCCTCTATGTCAAGGCAAGGACCTCACATGCACGTGCTACGTGGTGCTGTTCACGTGTGCGGTCACGCGGGCTGTGCACCTGGAGTTGGTTCCAGACCTGTCGACCCGGAGCTTTCTGTTTGCCTTCCGTCGATTTGTGTCGCGCCGAGGGTTCTGCCGCGTAATTTATTCCGACAGTGCCTTGACCTTTAAACGCGCGTCGAAGGAACTCACAGAACTGCGGAAGACATTGCACCCCCCGACGTGGTCAACCACTTTGCGAACGCGGGTATTCAGTAGAGGTTTATTGTCGAGAGAGCCCCATGGTGGGGAGAATTTTACGAGAGGCTTGTGCGCTCGGTAAAGGTGTCTTTAAGAAAGATTAACGGAAGGAACTGTCTAGACACAGAGGAATTGGCCGCCGTTCTGATTGAGATGGAGGCCGTGTTGAATTCGCGGCCATTAACGTTTGTGCACGACGGGGTCGGAGAGGGCAACTCGCTCACGCCAGCCTGTTTCCTAGTTGGGAGGCGGCTGACGACACTTCCGCCGATGGGTGGGGACACGCTCGCTTCTACACCGGAGGCACTTCGCGTGCTCTGGCGGCAGCGAAAGCAACTGCTTAACCGATTTTGGGGAATGTGGAGGGAAGAGTACCTTCGAGAACTGAGATCAGCGTATGCCACTCAGAACAGGCAGTCTGCGCCCCACAGAGGAGGTCAAATTGTTCTGTTAAAAGAGCCGCTTCCACGCCTGCTATGAAAGCTCGGACGAGTGGAAAGAGTGTTCCACGGCTGAGATTCTCGGATCCGGTAGCGTGAGATCCCAGTGCATCACGGCACGATTTGCGAAGGCCAGTGCAGCTTGTGCATCCGTTGGAGTTAACGGAAGTTTGGAATGAACTCCCATCCATTCGGTGGGGAATGTGTTGGAACATTTAAGTGGCTCGTGGTAAGCCAAATCCCTGTCACGAGGAGATCGAAGACGACGACGTGAAAAATAGAAGATTGAGAGCTCGTGCGTCATATCAACATGGGAACGACAGGTCAGATTACATTGCTTGCAGCTTGTAGATAGTGGAAATAAAAATTTGCTTGAACGTGACCATCGACGACTACCAGAGGTCCCTACATAAGCGACCCATGTAGGTGACCTCTGCTTGCCACAGTTGACATTTGTTGGCTTCTACGGTAAGCCCTGCATCACGCAGCCTACAAATTACATTCCCTCAAGTGTGAAGGGTGATCCTGCCGTGTCTCCGAAAAGATCGTTATATCATCCAGATATGGCTGTGCAAACCCTTTTGCTCTACCAAGGACGTTCTCCATGAGCCTTGAAAAACAAAACGGAGCGTTCGTACGTCGGAAACTGAGCGCCAGCGGACAAAACGTCGCAAGAGGTGAGATGAATGCCGCGTGCCCGCTTTATCTTTCTGTAAGGGGCACCTCTTAGTATCCGCGATTTGTATCTAGCGTGGAAATGTAACTAGCAGCGCTCACATTTTCCCCTTTACTCTTGATTTAGGGATGAGGTATATTTTATTCCGGGTAATCGACTTATTTTTAGATAGTCGATGCACGGGCGAGGGTCTTTGCCTGGAACCTCAACCAGTATGAGGGGGGACGTCTAGTCCCTTTCGGTAGCTTATATCACCCCGAGCTCCAGCATCCGTTTGACATCTTCCTCTAGTATATCCCTTTGTCTTCGAGAGACCAGGTAAGGCTTTGATCTGACTAGAGTATTATCGGTGAGCTCGATGCCATTGAACACGAGGTCAGTTCGGCCGGGTTAATAAGAAAGACACCCTCTAACTCGGCAATTACGCAACGCAAATCGTTCACCTGGTCATCAGTAAAAACTTCCGTGTTTAGTGTTTTCGCCATTACGGTGTGGGTGTTGTGATTAAAATCTACTGTATCGCATATGTGGGTGGCGAGCTCGTGATATGAGCCGCCCATCCTGTGCATGGGATACGAGATAAAGAGAAAGACGAAGCAGTCTTGTTCTGAGCCCAACTGAGAGAGAGTCGTTTCCTTCACCGGCGGGTCCCAGCTTTGGACTACGCCATGACCCACGCGAGGTAGCCCAAGCACGTAAGTCCTCATCATCAGACGAGGCGGCCACGACCAGCCCAGGTCTCCTAGATACAACATTTTGGCGACGAGGATGGGATTCGTAGTTTTATCGTCGGGAAGAACAGACTCCGCGCCGCGGATGGGTGGTGGCCCACACCGGCCCGTATCGGAAACAGTACCTTCAAGTTTAGTTTTCAAGCTATCACTTTGCATGGTTGTTTCGTTTTCGACCTACAGTCGTAAGGTATACTAGTCATTTCTTGCGCGTTGCTTCCGATGTTCGAACCTTCAGGCAAAAAGGCGGCAGCTTGGTCTACGGCTCCACCGCCATTTCTCCCGACGCCGGGCGCCCCAGTTCAACCTTAGCTGACTTGGAAAGCGTCATTGTTTAATTATCTTGATCACGTCGAGATACTCTAAAACGCTCTCACCCGGACCTCGGTATCTTGTCATAAACTTCATTCTCTCGACGACAACATTCGTGGATGCACCGAAGTGCCTATCTAACGATGTTAAAAGAACATCAAACTCTGTAACAGTCGCACACACGCCATTTTTCCACTCTCATCTCGAAATTTCCGTACGAACTTCCTCTGGGATGTTCCAACTCAGCTTGACAACCTCGTTTCTTTCCACATAAGGTTTCACCAGATTAGGATGAGAAATCCTAGCAATCTTTCGTTTCCCTCTGATCTCACCGCTGCCGCCAGTTGTTGCGACTGGCAGGGGACGATCTCAGATACGAAACCAGGAGTGGGGCTGTGGCTCGCTGATCGCGTAGCCCCGAGGAAACATACCTGGAGTGAGATTACAAAACTAGAACGTTTACGTACAGTGAATATACAGTTCAATCGGTGTCTTTGGGCTCCCTGAGCTCATATTATACAGCCCTTTGGGGGAAAGAAGTTCCTCTGAGAAAGAGGAACCTTCCCCAGAGTTCGAATGTTCACGTGATGTTCCAGGTGCGGGTTTGGCTGATGCAATTGCCCTTTGTTTTTTAGCGGGGTGGTTATAATGCAACCCGTAGCCGCTCTTGCCGTGCACCGGTGCCTGAAGCAATGTGTCGACGGTTTTGCCACTCGAGCTGAAATACAACACCGACAGACGCACACACACACACGAGGACGCCGGTGTTTCTCCTTGCGAGGGCTGGCGGTCTCGGATCACCTCCTGGCATCCGGAACCCGTTCTTTCTTGTATTTAGAGCCCTCAGCAATGGCCACCACCTGCCTGATGTCTGAAGGACTCCGACACCGAGTAGAGTAGGGTGCCCTCTGCCGGTCTCTTCTTCAGCGCTCCAAAAAACACGGCAATGCGCCGCTGCGAGCAATTTGTTTGTTTCCAAAAACATCAGCGCGATCTATGAGGAAAAGGCAACAAATAAAGTGTGGGGGAAGCCCCTTTAAAAGTTGTCAAGATACAATGCTGAACATTTTCTTAAAAGTATCTATACCTAGAATGTTAATATCCCACCAGTCACCTCATAAAAAGTAACAAGCACTCAAAATATCAATTTGCAACAAAACATATTAGCTGACGTGCATTCGATACAAAACTGTTTAAACCGAACACTTACTCAACGAATGTTTTTGTACACGGTCGCACATACGCATCGTACAGAACCGAGTAAATAATGAATTTTCCGTGCGGGTGGCAGCACCAAAAACAACAACAAAAGCATAAACCCTGAACAACAAAAAGTAAAAAGGATAACCTCATTATCTTTTTTTCCAAAAGGGACAAAATTAACGCAGACTAGGAAAGGCCCTGTCAGTGGGTCATTCTCCACGCTCCCATATATCTTAGTCGCCCAAATAGACATCCCTTCTTTTCTTGTACATCGTAGAAAAACGTACGAGAAGGAAGACGGTGGGGACCAGGCAAGGAGAATACAGAAAGAGGTGGGAACGTTATAGGGAACAGGCAATAGAGCCAGTTCATCACGGCGCAGGAGACCACAAAAGCACCGGACACGTGGACGTTGTGAATGAGGCGTGGAAGAGGCGTCCCCATTCGGGGCACCGGGCCCGAACACAACCTATTCGTGACTTTTGTGAGGGCGTTCGCCTCGCCTGGTCGACCGGTGATTTCTCGCAAAAGATGGAGATGAATGCAGGGTGTAGTCGATTGTCGGAGTGTGTGCGTATGACGGGTGAAGCGAACGTTACTATATGGCGTCGACTGAGTGTGAACATTGTGTTTATGTGAGTGTTTTTTGTGGGAAGTGTGGGCATATTTTGTAGTACACGGTCGGCTGCAAGTAATTCGCAGCTTTGGTAAGCAAACAATTACCTGGGCATAATAACAGTTCGATTCCCATTTGTCGCAGATCAGTAAGAATAAATGCAATTGTACATAACTTACCAACCTTAATTCGCACCCCACGCATATTGGCATCATCTTGCGTACCGCACCGCATGATCTACATTACCAGACGCGGTTCCGCGGACCTTCATAGCGGGGACTGTTGCACTTCTACGGTGCTACGGCTATCCCCAGCCTATAAAGTTTATTACTAATATTATTTTTGTTACCACTTCGTTTTTGCATTAATATAGCTTTTTGCCGCGCTCGTGAATTCTTACGCATATATGTATTATCTACTTCTGGCTTTATAGTGGCTTACAATAAGAAATCAATAATGCTCAAAGGCAGAATTTAATGAATGCGGAGAGCAAGCCGTCTGCCTCTTGCGCAGTAGTGGCGGTGACGCCAGACGACGCCGATCTCTGATTGACTTTGACTCAAAGGATAGTGGGTAAACCTCAATGCTAGATGCCTCGAGGTCTGCGCACTATTTTTCTTCAATCTGCCAATAAGAGCTCGGCATTCTGACATCATCCCAACCGCTGTGCAAGAAGCAGACGAACTTGCGCTCCAAATAAAGATTTCGTATCTGCTTATCTCATTTGTTTGTTTCTTAGTCTGTTTAAACTTACTTTCAAGATTTTAAGCTATAGAAGAAGGTAAAATTAAAAAGCTACAGTAAGAAAATCTTGAAAAAAAAAATAAAGACGTTTACAGTCCCCTGCAACGCCGAATTAGAGTGCTGCTCTTGAGGAGGAGGAGAAGAAGGTACGAAGAGAAGGGTATGCCCCTCATCCTCATTCGTACCCTCCCCTCCTTCTCTCCTGCTCCCCTCCTATTTAGTAGAAAATTTTCGCTGAAGTTCTCGCTAAATCCAGCGGAAAATGTTCCCCGCTGAATTTAGCAGGGAATGTTTTTTGCTCAATCTTGCGGGGAATTTTTTCTGCTACAGTTAGTGGGGAAATTTTTCCCCTAAATTTAGCGAGGAATTTTTCCCCTAAATTTAGCGGGGAATTTTTCCGCTAAACAGAGTGAGAAAAGTTTTTCGCCACATTTAGCGGGAAAATTTACCCATAATGCAACGCGCGGTGACTTCATATGTGACGTCATTATGAGAAACGTCCCATCAAGCAAGGCGCGATTTCGCCGACGCCGCTCAAGATGGTAACGGGCGCCTAAAAGCTGCGCTCTAAAATAACAAAAAGGTAACATCTTGAGAAGGTATACGAAGGATCAAAATATGTTTGACTGGAACGGTGAGAAAAGAAAGCTACGTAAACGGTGTGCTTGAATTACCACAATCCACCAGTTGCTTTCCGCATTAAGAATGGCTTTTCCACACTATAGGCCGGTTCAGACACTTGCATTTGAGTGCGTTTGACTGCGTTGCGTCGAGAACTGAAGGCGAGTCACCGGCACATCTGTGCTTCGTATGAAGCGTGGAATCCAATTCAAGGAATAATCTGGGCGCGCGATATAAGCAGCAGGGATATTCTGGTTTTTCGCAGCCGCAACGCAGTCAAACACAGTCAAACGCAACTATCTGAACCAGGCTTTAGGCTCTAACTGCGGCAGTGAGAACTTTACAAGTAACGGACTCGTTAACTCGGGTTGTGGTGAAATGTGAGCTGTGTTAATTATAAATATTATAGTCGGTGCCAGCTTTAGGGTTAGCCCGCATAGACCATCACTTTCTCGATTCTTAAAGGGGCCCTGCAATCATATATAAGCGTCTACCTTTTTTGCGGTTTCCACATCTCATGGGGTTCGGGCAAGCCAGCGGGCAAGGTGAGAGTAACTAAATATCAGTGCGTAATACTTAACCCGACGACACGGAAACCTCCCCCACCTACGTGGGTGACCCGTGGTGCCGAAAGCGCGCGGTATGTGAAGTCTTCGGTCCTGGCCTTATTACTGGTCACAGCCGCTAAAAGCTTCTTTTTAGTCGAAATAAAAAATCTAAGTGGCGCGAGCCGTCTCAGTTATTTATGAAAGTAGTTTTAGAGCGCAGCTCTTAGGTTCCCGTTTCTGGCTTGAGCGGCGTCGGCGTCGCCATCGCCACCGGCGTAACCGCACGGTGTATTATGGGAAATGTCCCATAATGCACCTCGCGGGACCCTCGTGACGTCACGTGTGACGTCACGAGGGTCCAGCGCGGTGCAATATGGGACATTTCACATTATGCAATGAGCGGGGAGGAGGATGAGGGAGGAGGAGGGGGAGGAGAGGAAGAGGAGAAGGGAAGAGGGGGAGAAGGAATGAGGAGGATGAGAGGAGGGAGGGGGAGAGGGAGTAGGAGAGGAGGGGAGGAGCTTGAAGGATGAGGCGAGGAGGAGTTGAAGGAGGAGGAGGGGAGGAGAAGGACGAGGAGGAGGAAGAGGAGGGAGGAGGGGAGGAAGAGTATCAGGAGGATAAGGAGGTGAGGAGGAGGGAGGAGGGCCCTAAGTACCCTTCCCTCCTCCTCCTCAAGAGATGCGCTCTAATTCAGCATTACAGTGTGTTGTAAATGTCTTTCATGTTTTGCTCAGTATTTTAGATCAGAAAAGAAACAAATTCAGTTTATAAAGTACGGAAACAAGAAATGACCCTTCGAGGTACACGCCACCAAGCGGTGAAAAAGTCGGCGCATACTAGAAAGGGGTAGTGGGATCAGGCACCGACGAGCGGCGAGCGTAGAAAGGTCTCGGATGTACGCGGCGGTGCTGCGGTCGTATACGTGCTCTAGGATTCGACCGGTTCCGAGTGTTCCGAAGGCCTTCGGCAAGCAGGTTTGCCTTGCGGTTTTGCTGCTTGGCGGTATGGCAACGCGAGGTGGCTCCCGTTCTGAACTGATCTTTACCCTGTGTTTGCTGTGGTTTGTGGCCAGTGAAGTGTCATGCCGTATTAGCGTTTAATTGCGCAGCAAATGCAATGTGAGCCGCCCTGGCTGCCCGCTTCATACAGTCTCTCCAGAGCATGCTTTAGTGGCGCCCTCTCGAGCCGTCGACAGGGATTGCGGCAGCCGTGAGCGCTCGCTGAGCTCACTACCCCTCCTCTAGTTCACGGCCACTAGAGCGACAAAGGACGTCATGAAGGAGGTCATTTCTTGCTTGTTTTTAAAATTTTTAATTTGCCTATAACTTTTAAAACAATGCGAAATTGGTGAAAAGTAAAGTTTCACTAAGTTACTACGTTCAGTGCGCTCAGATTCGGTGCAAAATAAAAAACAGTGAAAAAGTCTTTGCAGGTCCCCTTTAAAGGGATGCTGAACCGGAATTCGGATTCCGCAAAATAAGGCTGCGGAAGCGTTGAACGGCACTCTACGAACTCCAAAACATAATACATACATCAATATCTGAATCGGGTGGCCGTATTTTCGAAAACGAAGGGCGCGACGAAGCGAGCAATGTGACGTCACGATACTCTTCGAACAGTTCAGAATGAGGGGAAGAGGGTTCCTTTCTTTCCTCCTCGCTTCGGTTCACCTGCTCAAGGGGACGAAGCCAAGAGGAGAGGGAATGAGAATCGAGACGTCCCATGTCTCGCCGGCCTCATCAGCCGCGTTCAGGCGCGCACTTCTTTTCCGAAAATAGCCACCCGTTTAGAATATCTCTGTCTGAGTGATGTTTTTGAGATTTGCAGAGTCCTGCATATCACTCCAGCCTTGTTATGTGAGCTCCGAAGTTTGGTTCAACATCCCTTTAAAGCGAAAAAAAAAGATTTGCGTACAGTGCAGTTTTAATATGAAATTATACACGCATACACATATACAAAAATGAATATATACGTATATGCATGTGTACACATATTGTCACAGGTGGTGAGCGAAAGAAAAATAATTAAACAGGAACACATAAACGTTTAATGGAGCGAATTTATGCCAAAAGCCATATTAGACATAATCGGGAAACTGACTAGGCATGGTCATGTTAGCCTTCCTATCTATTACACTTGGTATCTGGCTATCGCCGAATATTTAGGATAGGAGTAAACGCGAACCTTCTAGATGTATGGAGTAGATTTCCGGTCATGCGCGCGGCGATAGGTTTTAGACCTACAACAAACAGTCCGCACAGTGACACTGTGCATCGCACTCCACCTAGTTATGTCGTGCCTAGTGCCACTCCACGGGCGGACCATTTTGTTAGGTGTTCTAAACATATTTTCGACCTCGTCAATCGCCGAGGTCTCTCCAGAGATTGCAGGGATCGAGTCTCCGGAGTGCTTTAAGGGTAAGTGAAAGCATCGGTTTTCTTAGAGTCACTGACAGGCTAAGAAACGCCGGGGGTGACTTTTTACGATCATGCTTTTGACTTCATTTGTTCTACGTCTTTCTCATAGGCTAATGCCGCAATTTGATTGGTTCTGAGAAGACATTAGGAAGCCCGAGACACGACACACATTGCGTTTCTTCCGCAGTCAGTGGCATATAGAACGAATGTTTTGATTTTCTCTCTTCTAATCTCCTAGACGCGAGCACGATTGCTGCCGCGTCGCAGTCGAGAATCTGGCAACTGGACCGAAAGAAATATTTTCCAACAACGTGCGTCCCCAGGAGGCAAGTGTCGTAATGGCGAAGTTGTTTTGTTTTCGGGAAAATATGTTCGATAAAACATTTTGTGCGTTTGTACATAGAGATGTCGCCCGAAAACGCAAAGGGGTGGATATTTTATCTTTCGTCCTGGAGAATCGTGAAACACCTCCGAGGGGATTTTACTGTCGTCGGGTGCGAGCCAGAGACATCGTAACCCCGGGACGAGCTCTCGGCATAAACTTACGAAGGTTTCCAAACTGGACTCCGCGCTGTTATTCCTGGGACACTAAATACATTCGCATGAAACATGAATGAATCTGAAAGGTGAGCGAGTGTAGGGTAAAAACATTCGAAGAAAAATGTATCGGGACATTATAAAAAAAACACTCACTGGGAAGTTTGGTATTAGAATACTGGCGATACGACGAAAAATATTTTCAATGGGTGACTTTGACCTCTCATTGTTTCACGCTCTTAAAAAAACTATATATATATATATATATATATAGATATATATATATATATATATAGTTTGTTAGGCTAATCTGTCTATATATATATGTGTGCGTGCGTGCGTGCGCGTGTGTGTGTGTGTGCGTGTGTGTGTGTGTGTGCGTGTGTGTGTGCGCTCGTGTGTGTGTGCGCGCGTGCGTGTGTGCTTGTGCGTGTGCGTGTGCGTGTGTGTGTGTGTGCGTGCGTGTGCGTGTGCGTGTGTGTGTGTGTGCGTGCGTGTGCGTGTGCGTGTGTGTGTGTGTGGTGCGTGTGGTGTGTGTGTGTGTGCGTGAGTGTGCGTGTGCGTGTGTGTGTGCGCGCGTGCGTGTGTGCTTGTGCGTGTGCGTGTGTGTGTGTGTGCGTGCGTGTGCGTGTGCGTGTGCGTTTGTGTGTGTGTGTGCGTGCGTGTGCGTGTGCGTGTGTGTGTGCGCGCGTGCGTGTGTGCTTGTGCGTGTGCGTGTGCGTGTGTGTGTGTGCGTGCGTGTGCGTGTGCGTGTGTGTGTGTGCGCGTGCGTGTATGCTTGTGCGTGTGCGTGTGCGTGTGCGTGTGTGCGTGTGCGTGTGCGTGTGTGTGTGCGCGCTTGCTTGTGTGCTTGTGCGTGTGCGTGTGCGTGTGTGTGTGCGCGTGCGTGTGTGCTTGTGCGTGTGCGTGTGCGTGTGTGTGTGTGCGTGCGTGTGCGTGTGCGTGTGTGTGTGCGCGCGAGCGTGTGTGCTTGTGCGTGTGCGTGTGCATGTGTGGTGTGGTGTGCGTGTGCGTTGTGTGGTGTGTGTGCGTGCGTGTGCGTGTGCGTGTGTGTGCGCGCGTGCGTGTGTGTGTGTATACAAAATGAATATATACGTATATGCATGTGTACACATTTGTCACAGGTGGTGAGCGAAAGAAAAATATTAAACAGGAACACATAAACGTTAATGGAGCGAATTTAGGCCAAAAGCCATATTAGAATAATCGGGAAACTGACTAGGCATGGTCATGTTAGCCTTCCTATCTATTACACTGGTATCTGGCTATCGCCGAATATTTAGGATAGGAGTAAACGCGAACCTTCTAGATGTATGGAGTAGATTTCCGGTCAGCGCGCGGCGATAGGTTTTTAGACCTACAACAAACAGTCCGCACAGTGACACTGTGCATCGCACCCACCTAGTTATGTCGTGCCTAGTGCCACTCCACGGGCGGACCATTTTGTTAGGTGTTCTAAACATATTTCGACCTCGTCAATCGCCGAGGTCTCTCCAGAGATTGCAGGATGAGTCTCCGGAGTGCTTTAAGGGTAAGTGAAACCATCGGTTTTCTTAGAGTCACTGACACTCTAAGAAACGCCGGGGCTGACTTTTTACGGTCATGCTTTTGACTTCATTTGTTCTACGTCTTTCTCATAGGCTAATGCCCCAATTTGATTGGTTCTGAGAAGACATTAGGAAGCCGAGACACGACACACATTGCGTTTCTTCCGCAGTTAGTGGCATATAGAACGAATGTTTTCGATTTTCTCTTTTCTAATCTCCTAGACGCGAGCACGATTGCTGCCGCGTCGCAGTCGAGAATCTGGCAACTGGACCGAAAGAAATATTTTCCAACAACGTGCGTCCCAGGAGGCAAGTGTCGTAATGGCGAAGTTGTTTTGTTTTCGGGAAAATATGTTCGATAAAACATTTGTGCGTTTGTACATAGAGATGTCGCCCGAAACGCAAAGGGGTGGATATTTATCTTTCGTCCTGGAGAATCGTGAAACACCTCCGAGGGGATTTTACTGTCGTCGGGTGCGAGCCAGAGACATCGTAACCCCGGACGAGCTCTCGGCATAAACTTACGAAGGTTTCCAAACTGGACTCCGCGCTGTTATTCCTGGGACACTAAATACATTCGCATGAAACATGAATGAATCTGAAAGGTGAGCGAGTGTAGGGTAAAAACATCGAAGAAAAATGTATCGGGACATTATAAAAAAAAAAACACTCACTGGGAAGTTTGGTATTAGAATACTGGCGATACGACGAAAAATATTTTCAATGGGTGACTTTGACCTCTCATTGTTTTCACGCTCTTAAAAAAACTATATATATATATATATTATATATATATATATATATATTATATATATATAGTTTGTTAGGCTAATCTGTCTATATATATATATGTGTGCGTGCGTGCGTGCGCGTGTGTGTGTGTGTGCGTGTGTGTGTGTGTGTGCGTGTGTGTGTGCGCTCGTGTGTGTGCGCGCGTGCGTGTGTGCTTGTGCGTGTGCGTGTGCGTGTGGTGTGTGTGCGTGCGTGTGCGTGTGCGTGTGTGTGTGTGTGCGTGCGTGTGCGTGTGCGTGTGTGTTGTGCGTGTGCGTGTGTGCGTGTGCGTGTGCGTGTGTGTGTGCGCGCGTGCGTGTGTGCTTGTGCGTGTGCGTGTGCGTGTGTGTGTGCGCGCGTGCGTGTGTGCTTGTGCGTGTGCGTGTGCGTGTGGTGTGTGCGTGAGTGTGCGTGTGCGTGTGTGTGTGCGCGCGTGCGTGTGTGCTTGTGCGTGTGCGTGTGTGTGTGTGCGTGCGTGTGCGTGTGTGTGTGCGCGCGTGCGTGTGTGCTTGTGCGTGTGCGTGTGCGTGTGTGTGTGCGCGCGTGCGTGTGTGTGTGCGCGCGTGCGTGTGTGCCTGTGCGTGTGCGTGTGCGTGTGTGTGTGTGCGTGCGTGTGCGTGTGCGTGTGTGTGCGCGCGTGCGTGTGTGCTTGTGCGTGTGCGTGTGCGTGTGTGTGTGCGCGCGTGCGGCGTGTGTGCGTGGCGTGTGCGTGTGCGTGTGTGTGTGCGCGCGTGGCTGTGTGTGCTTGTGCGTGTGCGTGTGTGTGTGGTGCGCGCGTGCGTGTGTGCTTGTGCGTTGCGTGTGCGTGTGTGTGTGCGTGCGTGTGCTGTGCGTGTGTGTGTGCGCGCGTGGCGTGTGTGCTTGTGCGTGGCGTGTTGCGTGTGTGTGTGGTGCGTGCGTGTTCGTGTGGCGTGTGTGTGTGCGCGCGTGCGTGCGTTGCTTGTGCGTGTTGCGTGTGCGTGTGTGTGTGCGCGCGTGCGTGTGTGCTTGTGCGTTTGCGTGTTGCGTGTGTGTGTGCGCGCGTGCGTGTGGTGATTTTGCGTGTGCGTGTGCGTGTGTGTGTGTGTGCGTGCGTGTGCGTGTGCGTGTGTGTGTGCGCGCGTGCGGGTGTGCTTGTGCGTGTGCGTGTGCGTGTGTGTGTGTGCGTGCGTGCGCGTGTGCGTGTGTGCGTGCGCGCGTGCGTGTGTGCTTGTGCGTGTGCGTGTGCGTGTTGTGTGCGCGCGTGCGTGTGTGCTTGTGCGTGTGCGTGTGCGTGTGTGTGTGGGGTGCGTGCGTGTGCGTGTGCGTGTGTGGTGCGCGCGTGCGTGTGTGCTTGTGCGTGTGCTGTGCGTGTGTGTGTGCGCGCGTGCGTGTGTGCTTGTGCGTGTGTGTGTGTGCGTGCGTGTGCGTGTGCGTGTGTGTGTGCGCGCGTGCGTGTGTGCTTGTGCGTGTGCGTGTGTGTGTGCGCGCGTGCGTGTGTGCTTGTGCGTGTGCGTGTGTGTGTGTGCGTGCGTGTGCGTGTGCGTGTGTGTGTGTGCGTGCGTGTGTGTGCGTGCGTGTGCGTGTTGTGTGCGCGCGTGCGTGGTGCTTGTGCGTGTGCGTGTGCGTGTGTGTGTGCGCGCGTGCGTGTGCTTGTGCGTTGCGTGTGCGTGTGTGTGGTGCGTGCGTGTGCGTGTGCGTGTGTGTGTGCGCGCGTGCGTGTGTGCTTGTGCGTGTGCGTGTGCGTGTGTGTGTGTGCGTGCGTGAGTGTGCGTGTGTGTGTGCGCGCGTGCGTGCGTGCTTGTGCGTGTGCGTGTGCGTGTGTGTGTGCGCGAGTGCGTGTTGCTTGTGCGTGTGCGTGTGCGGTGTGTGTGCGCGCGTGCGTGTGATTGTGCGTGTGCGTGTGCGTGTGTGCTGTGTGTGCGGGGTGCGTGTGCGTGTGTGTGTGCGCGCGTGCGTGTGTGCTTGTGCGTGTGCGTGTGCGTGTGTGTGTGTGCGTGCGTGCGCGTGTGCGTGTGTGTGTGCGCGCGTGCGTGTGTGCTTGTGCGTGTGCGTGTGCGTGTGTGTGTGCGCGCGTGCGTGTGTGCTTGTGCGTGTGCTGTGCGTGTGTGTGTGTGCGTGCGGGTGCGTGTGCGTGTGTGTGTGCGCGCGTGCGTGTGTGCTTGTGCGTGTGCGGTGCGTGTGTGTGTTGCGCGCGTGCGTGTGTGTGCGTTGTGGTGTTGTGTGCGTGCGTGTGCGTGTGCGTGTGTGTGTGCGCGCGTGCGTGTGTGCTTGTGCGTGTGCGTGTGTGTGTGCGCGCGTGCGTGTGTGCTTGTGCGTGTGCGTGTGTGTGTGTGCGTGCGTGTGCGTGTGCGTGTTGTGTGTGGCGTGCGTGTGTGTGCGTGCGTGTGCGTGTGTGTGTGCGCGCGTGCGTGGTGCTTGTGCGTGTGCGTGTGCGTGTGTGTGTGCGCGCGTGCGTGTGTGCTTGTGCGTGTGCGTGTGCGTGTGTGTGTGTGCGTGCGTGTGCGTGTGCGTGTGCGTGTGCGCGCGTGCGTGTGTGCTTGTGCGTGTGCGTGTGCGTGTGTGTGTGTGCGTGCGTGTGCGTGTGTGTGTGCGCGCGTGCGTGTGTGCTTGTGCGTGTGCGTGTGCTTGTGTGTGTGCGAGTGCGTGTGTGTGTGTGCGTGCGTGTGCGTGTGCGTGTGTGTGCGCGCGTGCGTGTGTGCTTGTGAGTGTGCGTGTGCGATGTGTGTGTGCGCGCGTGCGTGGGTTTGCGTGTGCGTGTGCGTGGTGTGTGTGCGTGCGTGTGCGTGTGCGTGTGTGTGTGCGCGCGTGCGTGTGTGCTTGTGCGTGTGCGTGTGCGTGTGTGTGTGCGCGCGTGCGTGTGTGCTTGTGCGTGTGCGTGTGTGTGTGTGCGTGCGTGTGCGTGTGCGTGTGTGTGTGCGCGCGTGCGTGTGTGCTTGTGCGTGTGCGTGTGCGTGTGTGTGTGCGCGCGTGCGTGTGTGCTTGTGCGTGTGCGTGTGCGTGTGTGTGTGTGCGTGCGTGTGCGTGTGCGTGTGTGTGTGCGCGCGTGCGTGTGTGCTTGTGCGTGTGCGTGTGCGTGTGGTGTGTGCGTGCGTGTGCGTGTGCGTGTGTGTGTGCGCGCGTGCGTGTGTGCTGTGCGTGTGCGTGTGCGTGTGTGTGTGCGCGCGTGCGTGTGTGCTTGTGTGCTTGTGCGTGTGCGTGTGCGTGTGTGTGTGTGTGCGTGCGGCGCGTGTGCGTGTGTGTGCGCGCGTGCGTGTGTGCTTGTTGCGTGTGCGTGTGCGTGTGTGTGTCCGCGCATGCGTGTGTGCTTGTGCTTTTGAGTGTGCGTGTGTGTGTGTGCGTGCGTGTGCGTGTGTGTGCGCGCGTGGTGTGGATTGTGCGTGTGTGTGTGCGCGCGTGCGTGTGTGCTTGTGCGTGTGTGTGTGCGCGCGTGCGTGTGTGCTTGTGAGTGTGCGTGTGTGTGTGTGCGTGCGTGTGCGTGTGCGTGTGTGTGCGCGCGTGCGTGTGTGCTTGTGCGTGTGCGTGTGCGTGTGTGTGCGCGCGTGCGTGTGTGCTTGTGCGTGTGCGTGTGCGTGTGTGTGTGTGCGTGCGTGTGCGTGTGCGTGTGTGTGTGCGCGCGTGCGTGTGTGCTTGTGCGTGTGCGTGTGCGTGTGTGTGCGCGCGTGCGTGTGTGCTTGTGCGTGTGCGTGTGCGTGTGTGTGTGTGCGTGCGTGTGCGTGTGCGTGTGGTGTGTGCGCGCGTGCGTGTGTACTTGTGCGTGTGCGTGTGCGTGTGTGTGTGCGCGCGTGCGGGTGTGCTTGTGCGTGTGCGTGTGCGTGTGTGTGTGTGTGTGCGTGTGCGTGTGCGTGGTGTGTGCGCGCGTGCTTGTGTGCTTGTGCGTGTGCGTGTGCGTGTGTGTGTGCGCGCGTGCGTGTGTGCTTGTGCGTGTGCGTGTGTGTGTTGTGTGTGCGTGTGCGTGTGCGTGTGTGTGTGCGCGCGTGCGTGTGTGCTTGTGCGTGTGCGTGTGCGTGTGTGGTGCGCGCGTGCGTGTTGTGCTTGTGCGTGTGCGTGTGCGTGTGTGTGTGTGCGTGCGTGTGCGGTGTGCGTGTGTGTGTGCGCGCGTGCTTGTGTGCTTGTGCGTGTGCGTGTGCGTGTGTGTGTGCGCGCGTGCGTGTGTGCTTGTGCGTGTGCGTGTGCGTGTGTGTGTGCGCGCGTGCGTGTGTGCTTGTGCGTGTGCGTGTGCGTGTGTGTGTGTGTGAGAGAGAGAGAGAGAGAGACGTGAAAAACGTCCCTCGTCATATTATTTATTTATTTATTTATTTATTTAATTATTGAAATAACCCCACAGCGCCCGTGAGGGCATTATAGTAGGGGAGGGGCAAATACAAAATGAACATGACGCCAAAGAACACTTAATTGCTTAAACAGTCAAAACTCAAAAGGTGACTTACCCGGAGCATTTAACATGAAAATAAAGACAAACAAAAACCCAAACCAGCGTAAAGCTAGACACTGCGCTCGTATACAGACAAAGCTGAAGTTTGTAGAAATAACAAGTTTTAGGAATCTGACAATGCGTGATAAAATTGAGAGCTTACGTTTGTTGAGACAATCTCTTCAGGTAACTGGTTCCAGTTGAGTATTGTGCAAGGAAAAAATGAATATTTGTAAATATCTGTTTTGCTGGTAAAAGGCCTAATTTTTTCTGCTATGATCCAGGCGCCGAGAGATGAAGTGAGGTGGAAGTAAATATTGCGTTTTGTCAATTCCACACTGATCGTAATATATGCTGCGAAGAAGTTTCAGGCGGAAGCATTTACGACGGTTCAGTAGAGGCTGCCAGTTAAGTTCACGTTTCATGGCAGTTACACTTTGACCACGCGAGTACGCATTAAGGACAAATTTAGCGGCTCTGTTTTGTATCAGTTCTATATTATTTATCAGGTACTGCTGGTGGGGATCCCAAACTTCTGAAGCGTACTCTAGAATGGGCCGAATATTTGTGAGATGCAGAGTGTTTTTGACCTCTTGAGGATAATTTTTGAAATTACGTTTGATGAAGCCTTGCATCCGATTAGCTTTAGCAGTCATATACTCAATGTGAAAGCGCCAAGACAAATCATGGGAAAAGTAAATGCCTAAATATTTTACTTGTAGTGACATGTTGATGGGAATATCGTTAATCTGATACATGTTGGTGATAGGGTTACGCTTTTTAGTTACACGGACGAAGTGGCATTTTTTAACGTTCAAATCCATTCCCCAAGTGCTACACCAGTTTGCTATGCGGTGAAGGTCGGCCTGCAGAGTGATACAATCGTTGAAAGAACTTACTGCTCGATAAATTATACAATCGTCAGCATACAGGCGTATACTAGAAAAAACGTCTACAACAATATCATTGATAAATATTAAAAATAAAAGCGGCCCCAACAGCGAGCCCTGGGGTACACCAGAAGTGACAGAAATAAAATCCGATGACTTGCCTTTAATTAACACTGCTTGAGTCCTGCCACTTAAGTAATCTCCTAACCATCCAAGAACTTTACCATCTATTTTTAGGGACTTCATTTTATGCAGAATAAATATATGTGGCACGAGATCAAAAGCTTTCCGGAAATCAAGAAAAATACAATCTGTTTGAAGGCCTTTATCGTATGCGCATGCTAGGTCATGATAAAATTCCACTAGCTGAGTTGTGCATGACAAGCCTGGGCAGAACCCATGCTGGGATGGAGTGAAAAAATTATTTGATTGTAAATGTTCAGCAATACTTGTGTAGATCACATGTTCCATAAGTTTAGAAGACGTGCTTAGCAACGATATGGGCCTGTAATTTTCTACTTTGTTTTGGGGGCCGCTTTTATGCACAGGCACAACATGAGCTTTCTTCCAGTCAGAAGGCAAAATACTATCTGATAGAGATCTGGTAAACAGGACGTGCAAGAACATAGCGAGTATACCTGCACATTCCTTAAAAATCTTGTTAGGAATGCCATCAGGACCTGGAGACTTATCAGGTTTAAGTGACCCCAGAAGTTTAACCACCCCGTCAGAGTGGAATTCAATTTCTGGCATGTCACGCAACTGATTTACTGCGTTAGGCAGAGCCAAGTGCACCGCAGTTATCGGGGGAGAAAAAACTGATTGGAAGTATCTACTAAAGCACGTAGCTTTTGCTTGGTCATCGTGTATGGTCTGTTCAAGTTCATCAATTGATGGTATGCCAACCTGGTCCTTCTTGTTACTTTTTACCAGTTTCCAGAATTCTTTAGGGCTCCTTTTAAGACGATCACTTAAAGTGCCTTGAAAAACATTTTTAGCTAATTTGACTTTCCTTTTGTAGAGTTTACTTAGGTCGCGTAGCCGAGTAAGGGACGCGGCAATAGAAGTCCTGCGGAAAGTTAAGTATGCACGCTTCTTTTTCCTCAAAATTTGCCGTAACTCTTTATTTATCCAAGGTTTGTTTTTTTTTGCTTTCTTGGAGAGATTAGCTTGTGCGGGATGTAAGTGTCAATTGAGGCAGTAAGCTTAGTTTTAAAAATGTTCCACAGGGTTTCAACGTCTATCTCATAGCTGTTCATTTCAAAAATGGCAAAAAACGTTACAAGTTCGTCAGCAAGGCTAGCGTAATTGCCCTGATCGTAAAAATAAATCCTGCACGGGGACTGCCGAGCCGATAGCGGACGTTTACACTGTATATTTGCTGTAACTACGTCGTGATCGCTAATCCCCGGAAGGTGTGTGACTGCAGAAATAGCTGTTCTGGAATCGCAAAGAAGGAGGTCTAGTGTACTTGCTCTATTGAGGTCCACTCTGGTTGGTTCAGTCACGTATTGAGATAACCCAAAGCTTGAAACAAAATGAGAAAATGCCGTGTATAATATCGAAGAGCCGGTAGTTAATATTTGCTTATCATGCCACGTTATGTCAGGCAGGTTAAAGTCACCCCCAAGTACAAGATAATCACTTGAAATGGAAGACAGCTCGTCAGATAGGGATAACAGTGATTCATGGGTTGCGCTGGGAGGCCGATAGTATGATCCGATAGCTAGGGTTTCCCCGGAATTTTGATAAATCTTACACCAGACCGATTCACACGATGAACAAGGAACATTTATTTGCGAACTCTGAAGGTCGTTTGCGATTAATAAAAAAACGCCACCACCATGCGTAGTTCTATCCTTTCGATAGGCAGAATAATTGGAAGGGAAAATTTCTTCGTCAGCTATCTCTTCGGTTAGCCAAGATTCCGTACCTATTACAATGCTAGGTTGCGTCGTAGCGACAAGTTCAGCAAAATCATCAATTTTATTTTTTATGCTGCGACAGTTAATAAGTAGTGCCTCAAGTTTCGACACAGATGCTGGTGACACAACATGCTTCCGTGGTAGTAGC
The DNA here is from genome assembly GCA_013358835.2 of Ixodes persulcatus. Taxonomy (NCBI): domain Eukaryota; kingdom Metazoa; phylum Arthropoda; class Arachnida; order Ixodida; family Ixodidae; genus Ixodes; species Ixodes persulcatus. The sequence goes on from JABSTQ010009088.1 coordinate 1,102,211, forward strand.
TATGATTCACTCTGTTGGGTGGGAACTGAGCTTGATAATTTCGTTCGTTGGTGCGTTGACTCGTCCCAGGTATATACCTCGCTGTTGACTAATAATTTATCATGACGTAAAGATACTTTGTCTTCTGGCTTTCGAGTATGTTTTATGCTATTCCAGAGTTCTTTCCGTACTAGCTGGACCCTACGTGAGAAGTCTTCAGATATAAACACTTGCGACCCCTTCAGTTTACGAGCGTTACGAAGGATATCTAGCTTTTCATTGAAATCGTACAGACGCAGAATTACGGGCCTCGGTTTACCTTCCATCAAACGTCCCAGTCTATGTATCCCCTCAACACTGGCAACGGTAACACCTAGCCTCTCTTCGAAAATACTTTGAAGCACCAGTTCTTTTAACTTCGTTGTACTTTCATCTTTTACCTCTTTTATTCCGTGAATAATTAAATTATTACGCCTTCCTCTGTTTTCTAGGTCGTCTACTTTCTCGGTTAAAAATGTTACTTTGTCGGATAGACGCTGTAGGTTTTGCTCACACCGCTCTACCTTTGGGGGAGCCTTTGATAGTTCTTTAATTGTTGACTCTATTGCTGTTAGGCGTTCGTTAGTGCCAGACATGTGTAGCTCGAGTTTTGTTTGCATTGACTTTATGTCAGCCGATAAACTTTGCTGGTTGGCTAAAATTGCCGCAAGTTGTTCCTCCACGGTAGGCCCAGGGTTGAGTTCCACATCGCCACTTAGGATCAGTATCAGCATACACAGAGAATCAAAGGAACCAGTAAGACTCTCGCACACTGTTTTTGGGCAGGGCAGCACAGCAAGACACAGGTAATTGCTCTTGAGCGTGGATAGCAGAATAGGTTTACCAACCTGTATTAGAAATAGGAACGGGTTCATGGACGTCCGCATCGTTGCTGCGCTGCACTGCCCACTGGCGATAACAGGCCTTGGGGGGCGGATCCATGATGTGGTTGATGTCGATGATGGTGGAGCATCCCGTTCCGCTCGAGGAACAAAGTCTGCCGTTGTAGACCAGGAATCGGAGACGGGCTCGAAGTGGTTGAAGCTGGAGTTGGTGATCAAAGATTTTCGCGCTGAACAGGCAATGCTGGTAGGCGCTGGCTCAGGCCGAGGGCAGCGTTGCGACACCGGGTCGACACTCCAGGCAAGCACCTGTATTAGAAATAGGAACGGGTTCATGGACGTCCGCATCGTTGCTGCGCTGCACTGCCCTGAAGATATTGCTCGAAACGTTTAAATATAAAATGTTGCAACGATTGACAAACACAACTTGTAGTCACAGACAATTAAAAAAGAATAGGACGTGAAATTTTTGGTTTTCTTTTCTTGCTTCTAGATTTTTTCCATGTCCTATTTATCATCCTCATTGGCTACGGAGCACTAGAAAAGCGCTCGGGACTCTCCACGTCTTCTGTTTCTTAAGATGTGATCCGAGAGTGTTAGTATCGCGATATCGGGGAAAAATGTAAGCGCTGTGCACAAACTCCAGCGTTGCATGATGCACGCTGCGCAGGCGTGTCGTCGCCATGTGCCAATCCAAGACAGCAGTTTCGTGCTTTTGCGCCCGAGCACTGTAGAGCACGCAACGCTAAAGCGAACGCACACTGCTTGCGTTCGCTCGTATACGCGATGCTAAAATTTGCTCTAGAAACACAGCATCGAATAAGTATTTTGTTTCTGGCTGTTCTATTTTTTTTTCGTTTCATTTCCTCGCATAAGGGGAGAAATTTCTTCGCCCGCCACCAACCATGTAACTTTTCAATTCTCTACCGTCGCGGTGTCAAATAAACCCGTCCCTGGGCCTTCCCTCCCTCCCCCCCCCCCCCCCCCTGTGCTTGTGTGAGTGGGATTGGTACGACTTTTGCTGAAATTAAACTTGCAGTTTCTCGGACTGGCGTCAGTTCAGGTAGCCGTGCTTTGCTTTTTAACCTCCATGTAAATAGTCTCAACTAGGCGCTAAACATTAATATCACAGCTGCGATAGTGTTTAGCGAAATCTTCTGATACGCATTCTCCGGGCCAAACGTAAAGATCGAGGAACTCAGAAACGACTTAAAAATGAAAAATGTATAACGCAAAGGTAAGTAAGGGATAGACAAAATGGCAATAAAGTTATCGACTGTGAATGGGAGGATTTGTCCCGTTCGATCGTAGAGCGGTCTCTACCCTTGACTACTGAGCGGCGATAACTGAGAGTATGCGGTTGAAGATTTATTACCAGCTAAGATCACCAAATATTGGATCGTATATTTATTTTTAAATAATAATATTTTTATTGTTATCTGCATGCTAAGCACAGGCGGGGGCATAGGGTTTTGGAAATGCCACGCCAGTTGTGAAGAAACTCTCGAACAAAAACACGAAATCAAGATAACACTTTTTATGTTTCAATTTGCGAGGCGAAAGCTCAATAATTACGATCACCGGTACATACGTTTTATATTCAAAAAGAGATGTGTTTCTACGGGATAACACTTTATCAATAAAAATAAAATTATCAGAAGGTTTCTGTTGACTGATTGAAAAACAGCACCTCTAGTTGCCTTAGCTTGTTCCCATTACTTATTATCATCTCCTCATATCGCCTCCTACTAGTGTGAGTTAACAATATGGTTCTGACAAACCTAATTACAGCATCAGGAGCAAGCAACCCCCTCGACAGATGAAGCTATCGAGGGATGATATGAAGAATCAGCGAAATTATACAATTGATCGAAGAAACTGTCTGACCCGGAAATATTTACACATCTTGCAAGTGATCCAAACGCTATATGAAACACAACATGTTTTATAACAAAAAGAAGATAGCCAATTCTTGCCTTATAAAACAGAATAATTTTCAAATTCTGCATGGACGCTAATAGCTTCGCTCTTACACTAAGAATGTCCACCAAGTATTACGAACGAACTGTTCAGTGCTTTCCATCATCATGGCGGGTTGAAAAGCAATCCGACACTTGTAACAGGTTACTAATTGGATTGTATTAAATTTAATAAAAAATCTGGAGTCAATCGTTTTGTTTTACAAAATCACGTTACCAAAAATATGAAAAGAAAAAACAAATGTTCATTAAACAAACACAAAAGTGCGTTATCACACGGGAAGTGAAATATTGTCACGAATGACAAGTGATGAGGCAGCAAATAACTGTGTAAATAAACTTTTAATTGGGCGAACTTGTGCCCAAAATAAAGAAGGAAACAAAAGATAACAGTAGAGTGTCGCGGGCGTCGAAGTCGGCGAAAGAGCAGAGTCGAACGCTGGAGCGAAACTGACTCCGGCTCGCCACGCGGAGCCCCTTATGTACACGCGTGGGGTTCCGGAAGATTCGGCGTAGAAGGTTCTGCGTGTAGAACATTCTGACCTCGAACAAGCAACACGGTTCTCAAATTTACCAGAACTTTACGTCAGTCAATAAAAATGCGTCCCCGCGGCCAGGAATCGAACCCTAACTTTCCGCGTGGAAGGCACGCGCAATAACCGTTAGGTCACGGGCGCGCCGCCTGCTTGGTCAGCTGCGCTCGCGGCAATGTGCATAAGATTAATTAACAAAAAAAATTGAATACGTGACGTTTTAATTTTTTAATATTATTTAGCGAATGCGTAGTGGTAAATTGCGTGCGATACATGCTACAGAGCAAAAACAAAGCACGCATATTTTTAGGAAATGTATTGAAGTTTGTTATGCGCTTTTATCATTCGTTCGCCAAAAACAACATAGGAGCTTATTACTTAAAATAATATACATGCAGTGCGCAACTATCACACGAGACAAGACATTTTATCTAGCTTTGGATATACATGTCGTGGAGTACTGCATCAAAATATACGTGACACGTATGCATGCAAGTGTAACAAGAAAGTATTGCAACTGCAGTGTTAGAACGTATAAATATTTCAAATTCAAATGAACTCGCGCTCTTTTCCTCCTTTTGAAATACGTATTATTTATGTATTGTGCAACGAGCTGCTGTATGTTGAACACAACGTTAAAACTTAAGACCGGGGGAGGACAGATTTAAAATAAAAAGAGGGCAAAAAAAAAAAAGAAGGAGGCAGATAGCGTCTAATGTTCACGTTTTGTTTTTGTTCCACTTCCGCTTCCCTCGAAACAAGCTCGCCAGAGAAGCATACCACCTGTGCGCCAAATCTTCAGACTCCCCGTGGAAACGCCCCAGGCAAAATATAGCAGGACAAGCGAGAGAAACGTACCTGCAAGTCTACCAGCATCCAACGGAAACCCCAAACGTACCCAAAAGCTACAGACGAGCCCCAAAACATCCATCACCAGATGCGGCAAAAGAACACCTACTCCTCGTCCGTCTTCGCGAAGAAGATGTACTGGCTCCCCAAGAACTGACTGCGGCCCGCATTTCGTCTCGTCCAGGAGGAACCCTTCGGCGCGTCCAAGCCGCGCCGAGGGAAGCATTGACAAACGACTACACTCACTGACAGGGTTAGAACAGCAGGTTCGTTGAGCTGTCCCGCCTCGTGTGCGAGCTTTCTACGTTCGGTAAGTCTTTGGTGTCTCGCGAGCCTTTAACGTGCACGCGAAGGCGAAGCACGGCGGAAGGCAACAAACTTGTGTTAGACGTAAAAAGGCGCCCATTCCGTTTTCATTTTCAGTGACTCTAGGTGCAACCCAAACGTTGTGGCGAACACAAACGCCGTCTATTTAACAGAAACAAAACGAAAATATCGACCCCGAAGGACACGCAAGCACAAAACACAAATAGACGCCCCAAGCATCGTGCCTGAATTTTGCTTTTCTAAAAGTGAGATTTTTACTTTATGGCCTATAAGGTAAGTTTACTCAAGTATATTCGTACTCCTTTTAAAGTCCAATATTAAAAGAACCCTAAGTAAGAAAAAAATAATATCGTCCGGCCTTAGAGCTTGGGCTTTCGTGACCGAACGAATATACTTTAAGGCATTGTTCCTAAATGTCCAGGAAAGCTGATACAAGTAAGGACGAAGACAGGATCGAAATCGCCATGCCTTGAAGCATTTGATTTTAGAGTCTGAGCGACCATACCTTATGGCCCAATTCCTAAAAGCAGAGAAAACATGGTAAAAGTAATGAGCAAGATGAGATTGAAATTGCTATACCTTAGCGCATTGGGTATTAGGAACCAAACGGCCGTACTTAGTCCCAATGGCTAAAACCCCTCAAAAATTCATGAAAGTCAGAAATATGGAAGTATAGAAATTGCCATTGCCTTTCAACATTTGACTTTACAGACTGAAGGGTCGTACTTTAAGGCCAATGTCTTAAAGCCCAGGGAATTTATTAGGATAAAGGAGCAAAAAGCTCGGAATTCGACAGGCTTTGATGCAGTAGGCTTTAGAAGCGAACGATCGTACTTTAAGGCCCAGTGCGTAGAGGTCCAAATAAATTGATATATGTGAGCAACGAAAGAGTGAGATACTTCGAAAAGAGAGCACGCACATTCTCCGCACGAAAAGGGAACTTTCGTTGACTTGAACAAAGAAGGCAGAGGGAGGATAATGGTACGGGAGAGAAGAAAACAAAACAAAAAGTGGAATGCCCGAAGTTTAAAGTCGACATTAATTCCCCGAAGGCGTTCAGAGATGAATGCACGCACTTTATTTATTTTGTGGTCTTCTTTCCCCACTGGAAACGCTATCATTATTAACCGCAGTTCTCGGCAACATGCGGCGACGACCGAATGAACCGGCGATGCTTGTTTGCGCTTGTTTTTGCTTTCACGTTCCTTACGGGGTGCGTCTGTTTTCCTTGGCATTCAATAAGTGAGAGGGGGGAGGCCTTTGTTCAAAATGCTCGAGGCGAAATCAGCTTCCGATGCCATTTGTTTTCGACGCTAACGGACGTCGAGGCTCTGTTGAAGAGGCGAAACGGCGCTCCTCGTTTCGCCGGCAGTCAGTCAGCTTTTCAATCTTACACTCTCCTGCTTCTTTGCTCGTTGCATTTTTAAATTCACTTTTTGTTTTCACAGCACGCGGAATCCGTATTCAATTTTACAGGGGGGAGGGGGGCATTGGGGGGGGGGGGGGGGGCAGGGCTGAGTGAGGAGATTTTGGGAGGGGGGGGGGGGTTGCGATGTTGGTCTGGCTATTCCTTGAAAGCTGGGATAGCGGTCAATTTTCGAAGAAGGAGCGGAATTCCGGGCGGAAAGCAGGGAGCTCGAGAAACTTATGGAAGCCGGAAGGCTACGTTTTTCTTTCTTTTGTTTTTTAAAGAGAGAAGTGTTTGTTTATTTTCACAATCCCATATTTCTTTCTACGCCTCCCCTCGCCGCTTGTTTTCAATCTGCTACCATGATTTGCTTTTTCCCCTTCGGCATTTGTTATTTTATCAGAAACCTTCCTGACCACCGTAGTGTAGTCCCCAATACAAGAGTCCTGCAGTTTCGTTCACGTTCATAGGGTGTTGAAGCAGCTCTGTGTACGCACGCTGCCTGTCCATGTAGGGATACTGGCAATACTAGAGTACAGTCGCTCACAATATGAAAGACCCATTCGCCGAGGCATTTTATGCGATGGTGCTAAGCGCAGATTGGCAAGAGGTGCATAGTTGTTTTCATGAGATTAGAACAAACGTTCCCTTAAGTCCTCACCATTGATAAAAGGGGCCTGCCGAGAGCAAGTCCTGCACAGTCTCTTGGAAACAACTTGTCTATTTTTTATATATTTCTTGAGTCTACAGCTGAGAGCTAATACAATCGCAATCACAAAATAAAAATACGAACCATTCTTGAGCATCCGTGAATAAAAAATATATTATAGTTGGGTCATTTTATCAATACCACTTTATTATATTTACCCACTTGGTTTGCTTCCCCAAGCTTTATTATATACCAGTATAAGCTGTCTTTTACATTCCCTCCTGCTTTTCTATTTCAAATGCACATAACCTTAGACTCTTTCTCCGCTCAGCGTCACTCTCAAATTTACTCGTTCACAAATTCACTCACTAATAAATACGCACATAAAAAATATTAAAAAACACACAAACGCCCGTGCGCGCGACCACGCATGCGCAAATACACGCAGACACAGGCATGCACAAGCACATACATACACAAAACCACACGAACACACACATACACACACACACACACACGCTAGCACACTTGCTGACTCGCGCATTAATTCACCCATACAAACTCCAAAACAAACTCGCCTCTTATTGTTTTTTTTTTGCTTTTTGTTTTGAAAGTGTATTCGGCAATCCCGCCAGAGGAACCTTTTTCGCCTCGCAATACCTACAGGCGCTTCTTCGAGAAGTTCCTCTTCGAAAGAAGCTACAACCCTGAAATCGCGAAGTGTGACCGCGGTCATGCAAAGTAACGCAAACGATTGGTCTAGTTGGTATATTAAGAGAAGTACAAACAATGCTACGACACGGAAAAAATAAAAAAAAAGTCCAGTTGTCACTCAGCGCTGCTGTTTGTCTGTATTCTTTTACTCTGTTCGTGTCGCGGCTAGTACTTCTAATCATACAAAAGACAGTCTGCAGGTTCAGTATGCTACGCGTTTCTTCCTTGTGTGACAATTCGGTCACATTGGCCATATAAAAACCATCTACAGAAATCGTCACGAATGACAATGGATGAGGCGACGATAACTGAAGAAACCGAAACGTTTAATGGGTCGAACTTGTCCCCAAAAATAACAGAAAGAAAGAAACAGAACAAAGCAGAGCGTCGCGAGCGTCGAAGTCGGCGTAACAGCAGAGTCGAACGCTGGGGCGAGACTGATTGTGGCTCGCTACGCGAAGCCCCTTCTGTACACTCGTGAGCTTCTGGAATAATCGGCGCAGGAAAGTTAGACGCGTAGAACATTCGAACCTCGAACAAGAACCAGGATTCTCGAAATTGCCAGAACACTAAAATGCAGGGATAAACAAAAGACACGTCGCTCCCCGGAATCGAACCCTGGCTTTTCGCGTGGGAGGCAGGTACGATAACCGTTAGGCCACGCGCGCGCTGCCTGCTTGGCCAACTTCGCGCGCGGCATTACTCCCCCCTTTAAAAAGTGCATCGCCCAGATGCAACACAAAACAAAACAAACTAAAAAAGAACGATAAACACAAGAGTCCTTTGGAGCACATAAGGTCCACAGTCCTATCGAGCGTAGTACGTCTTCAGGCGCACGACGTGGACGACCTCAGGTCGTTGTGGGCGGCGTGACGATGTTCGTGTTCCGTCGGGCATCACCTCGTAGTTCAGCTCCCCGAGGCGACGAAGTACCTTGTACGTCCAAAGTACCGTTTCAGCAGTTTCTCATTAAGGCCGCGGCGACGGATGGGCGTCGACACCGACATTTTGTCTCCGGGCTGGAATTGGGCGTCCCTGCGACGAAGGTTGTAGCGGCCCGCGTCGACGCGTTGCTGGTCTTGAATCAGGAGTCGGGCGAGCTGGCGGACTTCTTCGGCTCGTTGAGCAACCACCTGGGCGTCGTCGCTTTCATTGTCAACTGGCTCATGGGGCAGCATCGCGTCCAGCATGGTCGTTACCTTCCGACCATGTACCAGCTGGAAAGGTGTGAGTCCAGTGGTCTCTTGCACCGCCGTATTGTAGGCGAACGTGACGTAGGGCAACACTGCGTCCCACGTCTTGTGCTCTACGTCGACGTACATAAAAATCATGTCGGCAATTGTCTTGTTGAGTCGCTCCGTCAGCCCGTTGGTCTGTGGGTGGTACGCAGTAGTACGACGATGGCTGGTGTGACTGAGCCGGAGGATTTCTTGGGTCAGCTGTGCCATGAACGATAATCCGCGATCTGTAATCAGAACTTCGGGAGTGCCGTGCCGGAGGACGATGGATTAGATGAAAAACTTGGCGACTTCAACAGCCGTCCCTGAAGGAAGGGCTTTTGTTTCCGCGTACCACGTGAGATAGTCTGTGGCGACGATTATCCACCGGTTTCCCAGGGTCGACGGCGGAAAAGGACCAAGTAGATTCATTCTGATCTGCTGGAACGGTGTATTTGGCGGAGGAATCGGCTCCAGGAGACCTGCCGGCTTCGTCGGCGGTTTCTTGCGTCGCTGGCAGTCATGGCAGGATTGGGTGTAGAGGTGGACGGTTTTGGGGAGCTTGGGCCAGTAATACTTTTCACGAATACGGGCCGGTGTCCGGCTGTAACCAACGTGTCCGGACGTCGGGTCGTCATGACATGCTTGAAAAATCTCCTCTCGAAGGTTCGAAGGTCGGCCGGGATTACCAGCAGCCACGGCGAGTTGTTGTTTCCGAAGTTCTCTTGGTAGAGCACACCTTGTCGAATGGCGAAAGTCGGCAGGGTTCGTGCGAAAACACGGGGCACGGTACTCCCGCCCCCTTCCAGGTGCTCAATTAATGCGCGCAGCTCAGGATCGTCCCGTTGCCCTCGTGCCATGTCGTCGGTGTTGACTGCTCCTAGGAAGCACTCGTCGTCATTGTCGTCGCTGCAGCCGGAAGGGGTTTCGACGGGGGCTCCGGACAGGCAGTCGGCGTCGCTGTGCTTGCGGCCTGACTTGTAGACCACAGTCATGTTGAGCTCTTGTAGTCGGAGACTCCATCGAACGAGTCGTCCTGACAGGTCCTTGAGGTTCGCAAGCCAGCAAAGCGAGTGGTGGTCCGTCACCACGCGGAACGGGCTCCCGTACAAGTACGGACGAAACTTCGTGATCGCCCAGACTACAGCAAGGCATTCTTTCTCAGTCGTGGAGTAATTTTTCTCCGCCTTGGACAGTGTCCGACTTGTGTAGGCGATGACTCTCTCGATGCCTTCTTGCACTTGGACCAGTACTGCGCCCAGTCCCGCGTTACTTGCGTCCTTGTGAATCTCGGTTTCCGCATCCTGATCGAAATGACCATGCACAGGAGGAGTCTGGAGCCGTCGTTTCGACTTTGTTACTATCCACGTGGCCTAGAAAGTTCAGTTCGTCATAGGCGAACCGGCACTTTGACGGCTTGAGTGTGAGTCCGGCGGTCTGAATGGCTTGGAAAACAGCTTGGAGTCGTCGCAAGTGCTCGTCGAAATCACTTGAAAACACTACGATGTCGTCAAGGTAGACGAGATAGCTCTGCCACTTCAGCCCTGCCAGTACTGTGTCCATGACACGCTGGAACGTTGCCGGCGCCGTGCATAGGACGAAAGGCCTGACCTTGAACTCGTACAGGCCATCTGGCGTAACGAAAGCTGTCTTCTATCGGACCCGTTCGTCGACTTCAATCCGCCAGTAGCCGCACTTCAGGTCCATCGATGAAAAGTATCGAGAGTGGCGCAGGCGGTCTAGCGTGTCATCAATTCGGGGGAGTGGATATACGTCCTTTCTTCGTTACCGTGTTCAGCTGCTGGTAGTCCACGCAGAACCTAAGCGTTCCGTCTTTCTTCCTAACCAGCACGACTGGAGAGGCCCACGGACTGCTTGAAGGCTGGAATATTTCGTCGTTCAGCATTTCTTCCACTTGCTTATGGATGACCTCCCGTTCTTTTATGGAGTCTTGGTACGGCGATCGGTGCACAAGGAGCGCGTCGTCGTCGGTGACAATGCGATGCTTCGCAACGGTGGTTTGGCGCACCTTCGACGACGTCGCGTAGCAGTTGCTGTATTCGGCGAGGAGGTCACTCAGCTGCCGTCGTTTCGGACCTGGAAGCTTGGGGTCAATGTCAAGCTGCGCTGGTGACGTACTGTCTTGCTGAGGTGGCGATGATTCTTCAGCAATCGCGGCGATTTCGGCGGAGTTCCAAAGTTCCTCGACGTGGCCCAAAGCAGCACCTTTTGTGAGGTGTTGTGTTTTTCGTCGGACGTTTGTCACGAGGACCACGGTGCGCCCATCCTGAAGTTTAGTCACTCCCCTTGCGACGCCTATTCCTCTTCCCAGGAGCAATTGAAGGTTGCCTTCAAGAACAACTTCGCCGCAGTTAGCTGCATCGGTCACGACGGGTACGACAACACTTGATCGCGGCGGCAGGTTCACGTGGGCGGCAGCGACTCGGACGGCGGCTGACGCTGTTTGCGGTTTCTCTGAAGGCGGAACAGGCTTGCGCAGCGTCAATCTGTTCTCACCAAGGTCGATGACGGCGCCGTATTCACACAGAAACTCCATGCCGAGGATGACGTCTCTGGAACAGTCTTGTAGAACGACGAACTTCACGGGGCACGTCTCACTGTGGATCTCGACTCGAGCAGTGCATCTCCCGACTGGTGTAGTGAGGTGTCCTCCGGCGGTTCGTATGTGAGGTCCATCCCACGGCGTCATGACTTTTCGAAGGCGGCGGGAGAGCCTACCACTCAAGACTGAGTAGTCTGCTCCGGTGTCTAAGAGTGCTGATGCGTCGTGGCCGTCGTTGGCGACGTTTAGGTTGTTGGACACCGTTGCAGGGGCGTCGTTGGGATGCGTGGCGTCGAGAGAGTGGGAGCGCTCCGGCGTTCTTGGAGGCTCTTTACTTGGGTCGTCTTCGGCAACGGCACCTCCGGGCGTTGCCGCACTAAGTTTTCCCGACGAGATAGGGGGAACAGGCTGTCACGGCGCGACCGACGGAAAGGCGATGCGGAACGTCGGGGGGATGGAGAGCGGAAACCTCGTGGTGCTGTTGGCGCTGGTGACGGTCGTTGGCGCGAATTCTTGGTCGTTCTCGAAAACGAGGTCGACGGTCGTTTGGCGCGAATTCTCGCAGGCCGAGCTGGCGGTAGGGGCACCTTCGGTAAACGTGGTCAGCCCCCCGCAGTGAAAGCACACCGGACGTCCCTCATCCGTGCGCCACACGTCGGTCTTTCGAGGTCCACGCTGCTCTTGGCGCGGAGTGTGCTGCGGCGAAGAGACTTCACGTCGGGGTGCAGCCGGGTACTGCCGGGTGACACGAGGCTGCGGACGACGAACAACTGCGGCGTAGGTCACAGCTGGTGGTTCCGGTGCGGCGTCAGCGAGAGCGTCTGGCTGGAGCGCTTGCTGGATCTCTTCTCGAACTATCTCGGCGATCGAGAGTGAAGCTGGACGTTCGGCGGCCGCTAGCAGCTTCTTCAGCTCTTCACGGACGATGTCCCGGACAATATCGCGGATCCCCGGAATATCGGGGTGGAGGGCGCAGCTGGACGGCGTGGGTGCAGCGACGCCAGGAGCTCGAGGGAAGTGAGCGGCTCGTGCTTGCAGGGCCCGTTCAATGTTGGTTGCCTCCGTTACAAACGTTTCGACGGTAGTAGGTAGACATCGCACCAGGCCCCCGAAGATGCTCTCCTTGAGACCTCGCATCAGGATTGCCAGCTTCTTGGCTTCGGAGGCTTTAGGATCGGCGCGGTTGCTGAGTCGAAGAACATCTTCAACAAAGCTTACGACGCTCTCGTTAGGGCCTTGGATCCTCGCTTGAAGAATTTCTTCGGCGCGTTCTCTCCGATGTTGGTTGGTGAACGTACCTCGGAGCTCAGCCTTCAGTTGCTCCCAGGAGGTGATTGACGCTTCATGGTTTTCGAACCAATTCCGTGCTGTGGCCTCCAAAACGAAGTAAACGTTTTGAAGGTACTGCTCCGGTGTCCATCCGTTATGGCGGGCCACTCGTTCGTAATGTTGCATCCAATCTTCTACGTCCTCGTGGGCTTCGCCGTGAAAGGGCGTCGAAGTGCGAGGAGCGACGGGCAGGTAAACGACGGCGGCGGCCGGGGTCTGCGACTGGTTGGCCATCGTCGTCTTCTTCTTCTTGGGCTTGTCCGGCAGCAGACCCAATTCAGGGGAGTGACCTCTCTCTGATACGACGGCTTCTGTAGGGCTTCAGTGTCTTCGGCGAAGGGTAGCCTTCCGGGGCTGAGCACGTCGCTTGGCCGGGATGTCTTCGGAGGGGTACGCTCAACGGGCATAGAATGCAGTACCCCGCAGCTCCACCAAAATGTCACGAATGACAATGGATGAGGCGATGATAACTGAAGAAACTGAAACGTTTAAGGGGGCGAAATTGTGCCCAAAAATAAAAGAAAGAAAGAAACAGAACAAAGTAGAGCGTCGCGAGCGTCGAAGTCGGCGTAACAGCAGAGTTAAACGCTGGAGCTAGACTGATTGTTGCTCGCTACTCGAAGCCCCTTATGTACACGCGTGAGCTTCTGGAATAATCGGCGCAGGAAAGTTCGACGCGTAGAACATTCGAACCTCGAACAAGCACCAGGATTCTCGAATTTGCCAGAACACTAAAATGCATGGATAAACAAAAGACACGTCGCTCCCAGGAAAACCCTGGCTTTGCGCGTGGGAGGCAGGTACGATAACCGTTAGCCACGCGCGCGCTGCCTACTTGGCCAGCTTCGCGCGCTGGCAATATTTCATTTCATTTATTATTATTCCCTCAGGGACCAAAGGCATTAAGAGGGGAGTGGGCGGTTAACACATAAAAGTAACATAGTTAAGTGAAGCAAAACAAAAAAAAAAAAACACGCGCTACGCAACGTTTGTTAAAAAGTTGGTAATAACATTTTTAAAATCAACAGTGTTAGCTTTCGAGACTATATGTGCGGGAAGGCGATTCCAATCAATGGAGGTCTAGGGTACAAAAGAGGCGTTAAAAGTGGAAGTGCTGCAATGGGGAATCCCTAGCTTTAGGTCATGGTCTACACGTGATGATATGTACGATGGTTCTAGAAACAATGCTTGACGGAGAGCGGGGTTAGAGTGATAAATGTTGTGAAATAAACATAGACGAGATATTTTTCTTCGGAAATAGAGATCAGGCAAGGAGAGGGACGATTTCATGGAAGTTACACTTTCTGCACGATGATAGTTCGAAAGTATGAAACGGGCAGAACGATTCGGAATAGATTCGACAGCTGATGCAAGGGTGATACCGGGGCTCCAGATAGAAGCTGCATATTCAAGTTTAGGAGGAACTAGGGTTTTATAGAGTAGATGTTTTAACGAAAGGGGAGCAAGCGAAAAGTTACGTTTGAGATAGCCCAAAAGTCCATTTGGGTTGTTAGTGACATATTGGACGTGGATATTCCAGGAGAGATCATTGGTTATGTGAATGCCGAGATATTTACAGGAGGACACAGAAACTGGAGTAGAAGTCTTGATAGAGTAGGAAAGACAAGTTTTGTTATGACGAGATACTCTCATAGATGTACATTTAGGGATGTTAGGCTCCATGAGCGATTTTTTGCACCATTTGCAGATGTTGTTAATATCAACCTGAAGGGCAAAAATGTCAGAGTCGTTACTTTCTCTTTATAAATTACACAATCGTTGGCGAATAGACTAATAGAGGAAGACACATGCGCAGGAAGGTCATTGATATAAATAAAAAATAAGAGTCGTCCGAGTATGGAGCCCTGAGGGACACCTGAGTTAACAAGTGAGGGCGAAGAAATAGTGCCATTAGTTCGAACAAATTGGAAGCGATTCGTTAGGAATGATTGTATCCATGTGAGGACTTTGGGATCTGTGTTAAGGTTACTAAGTTTATGAAGAAGTAGCTGGGGAGAAACCTTGTCAAAAGCTTTCGAGAAATCCAGGAATGCGCAGTCAGTCGTAGAACCCCGGTCTAGAGTGAGGTGAAGATGATCAGTTAATGATAGTAGTTGGGTATCACAGGAATAAAACTTTCGGAAACCATGTTGAGCTGTGTTGAAAAAAGAGTTGGAGTCAAGAAAATTAACAAGGTGTGAATATATTACGTGTTCAAGAATTTCGCAAGGGATGCTCATTAGAGAGATCGGGCGGAAATTAATAGGATTATGTTTATCGCCGCCTTTATGAATTGGAATCACCTTCCCCACCTTCCAGTCACTGGGTAATATTCCTTGTTCGAGAGAATGAAAAAAAAGATAAGAGAATAATGCTTGAATACGTTTTAGTGTTCTTTAGAAACTTAACAGTAATATTGTCGATGTCGGCTGCCGAAGAGGTTTTAAGATTTTCAATTATGTTAGTAATTGCTTCAGATTCTATAATGAAAGGGTACATTGGCAAAAACTTACAAACTGGAGCTGCGGTGAAGTTGGAGGTAACAGGGCTGAAAACGCTTTGACAAAAACATCATTCAAAACAAAAGAACACTGTTCATTTGGTACATCCTCTCCGTTAACCTTTCTAAGCGCAACATCGGAGCTTTCAGTGGGGTTAACGATTTTCAAAATTGACGGGGGTTGTTTATTAGCATAGATGGTAACAGAATAATAAAAAAATGTACTTTTTGCCTCTTCAACAGAATTTTTGTACATGCCGGCAGCTAGATGGTACGCTGCCCAACGCTGTACGTCATCCTTCAGCTTGGCAGCACGAAACAAACGCTTCTTTTTATTTGAGAGCCTTTTCAGAGTCACGGTATACCATGGCGATTCAGGTGACGACGTTATGTGGCGAAGAGGTACGTGTGCCTTCATCAGTCATTCCACTTTATCTTTGAATAAACGCCAGTTGTCTGCGACTGAGCGCTCGGCAAAACAGTGCAAATACCGATCTAAAAAGAGACTCATTTCATTGTTAATCACATCAAACTCCGCTCTAACATAATCGTGTATTTGCATTATTTGTTTTAATTTGCGGGAACTGGGAATGTTTAATATGAAATGCAACAAGGAATGAACACTAATGCCAGGCATGTAAGTCAACGAAGTGATAAGCTCGGTGATATTGTTAATATAAGGTATAAAACAGAAACAGTTTTAGTTGTAATACGCGTCGGTTGTGTTACAATTTGTGAAAAGCTAAAATCCAAACACAAGTTCAAAAACTCACTACTCTCTGGAGAAAAGGGACTGAGGCTAGCACCCATATCTGACCAAACTATGGTGGGGTAGTTAAAATCACCCAGCAGTAATATTGGCGTATTGGTAAAACGGACCATGACTTCGTTAATGGCGTCGTGTAGGCTTGTAACAAAAGTGGCAATTTTAGATGGAGGGCGATAACACACGCCTAAAATATTTTTTTTTTGTTTAGCCACAGAAGCTCCACTTCAGAAACAATACTGACTTGAAATGATAATACGTTTTCCGAAACGCGACTAGTACGCCACCGCCATTTTTTTTGTCTCTGTCATGACGGTATAAATTAAAATGTTTATGACAGTTTAAGATTTCACCGTTACGTATTTTGCTTAACAACCAGGTCTCGGTGAGAACAACAACAACATCCGCGTCTGATGAGTCCACAATTGACGACAAGTCATCGCGGTTACGCATAACTCTTCTAATGTTAGTAAAAATAACAGAAATATTTACAAGGGGTGACTCACTAATGCCATCCCAACGCTATGACGGAGCAGGCACTGGTTGGAACTGCCAGTGTTTCCGAGCACCATGATGGGGCCATGTAGTCTGGAAGGAATCCTGTCTGGCTCTAAGTTTCGCTCAGATGGGTTTAGTTCGCGAACGGAGTCTGTGCCAGGCGCGTAAATGTAACATTTGTTGCCAACGAGTAGTTTGTCGGAACGCAATTTGATGGGCTTTCCATGCGACCTGGCGAACTCTATCAGTTTCCGCCTAGCAAGGCGGACGGACGGTATATAATTTTGACTAACGGAAAAAGGGGTTCCCTTAAGCTTGAAGGCGTTTGAAAGCACCCTCTCCTTTTCTTTATAAACCACTTTTACAATAATGGGGCGATGCTTTTGGTGATTGAACCTGCCAAGACGATGCGCTTTTTCGATAGCTGATGTTGAAAGTTGGATGCCCAATTTCTCGTGACACACGTCCAGAACAGATTTTTCCTATTGTGCCCAAGTTTCCCTCTCCCCGTCGGGGAGGCCGAAGAAAAGAAGATTCGACCTGCGCTCTGCTTTCTGTATCATCGCAGCGAGCCCTAAGTTCTGATATCTCGGAAACTGCGGATGTAATCTGGGGATCAGATGTTATGCAGTTACTTGCACTTGCTTCTTTTATTGTGGAAAGTTCGTTTTCTAACTGGCTAACTCGTGTGGTGAGGGCATTCAACGATTCATCAGTACTACTCTGTTTTTCTTTCAACTCTCTAACCTCCTGAAGTATGCTAGTCTGGCCAGTCTGTAATGACGAAACGATGTTGAAAACTTGGTTAAGTAGTTCCTCTTTTGCTTTCGTCATTAGACCAGGGTTAGTCTCAATATTCCCTCCGAGGAGTACAAGTAACAAATATTTTACACTTTCTACGCAGGCACAACACAAGCACTACCAACGCGATACAGTTCACAACATTCGAGGTACAACACTGAGCATGCCTTGGGCCCCGGCAGCAAAAAAAGACACACATTGTTGCTTTTTAAACCAAGGTTTTTGAATCTACTGACCTGCAAGGATATGACGAAAAACTTAGGCATCCTGCTCGAATGGAAGCTGTAGGGCCCACTGGCGTTGTTGAACGATTCCGCCGCTTGTCTACCCAGTGGCGCTGAGCTCGCGGTGTGGCTGATGGTGATTGGTTGGGGTCAAGCAGGGGCAGAACCGTAGGAAACACGTGCTGAAGACCGACCCACAAAATATAGTTGGCTATGTTGGCTACATAAATATGTTGGCTACATAAACACTTTTTAACACTTTGTCGCTCTGCAATTCCGAAGAGTTGGTGGGCCTACTGGGAGACTTTCCCTGTCAGGAGGGCCTCGATATCAAAGATCTATACTATCCTTTGAATCAGTGTGAGTTGTTAACTTGAGTCAAGGTTCTGCTGTTAGAGGACAATCTGGATGGTTCCAATGCGATGTTGGGGATAGGCATATACATTTACATAAGGTCAGAAAAGTATATGGCTGTGATCATTGTGGGATTCAAGAGAAAGCAGTTTGTCCAAAAAAGGGTGGTGTGCCTTATATCGCAATTGGCGCCGATTCTCTCAGAGGTCTACCTGCGAGTGCTATAGATTTCAAAGTGCAGTAATTCTTAGAGGGGTTTGCGAGAGGTTAAACTCTGAACAGGCCCTACGTGACTTACACTTTAGTATGCGTGGTGTTGTGCAATGAAACAGTTTTTGGATTTCATAGTAGGGGCAGCGCCGGAGCTTAAATTAGTGTGTGAGCTTACGAAAGAAGGGTAGCTGCAGTTTTGAATATTCAGTTGTTTTTGGAGAAGGTAATGTGTTGGCGGTACGGAAAAAGTATACCTAAGACGTTTTGCTGCGCTCAAGTTGCCATGCGAAAATGGTGAATCGGACTGCAGGTTCGTCGTTACAAAATAAGTTGATAAAAAATTCTTGCGCAGAGTAGGCGTTGCTGTACAGGCTCAAGAGGAAGGGTTTACACGGACAGGCTATAAATAAACTGTATTTATCAGTTTTGTGGGGAGGGGGGAGGAAGAAGGGGGGTGTTTTTGACCGTGCGGTGGGATTGTCAAGAAAAGGAGATGGTTGAATCAGGTCGTCTGACTACAGTACTACTACTGGGTTTTCACACAATGTGAAGGCGCTTGCGGCTATAGTTGATGTAACGGTCGCCTCCAGAGCCCATTTCAAACTGAGCTGACTAACTTCGTTGACTTGCGGGTCGAGAGGTCGCGTAAAAAATCATAAAAACTATGAAGTGCAGCACCCTGAAGGGGTGGTCTACGGCACCCCTTTGGCGAGTTAGTTTACATACCTAAGTCAAAAAGGGAGTTGTATAAAGACAGGTTAATAAAAAAAAGAGCAGAGTGCTCAAGGGTACAAAATTCAGAGATTTCCAACCATGTTGATAAGTGCAATGGGTGTGTCCATAGGTGAGGTGAGACAAAAAATTTATGTAAGGGAAATTCCCCGGAAAAAGGGTTGCTGGTAGAAACTATTACAATATATAATATGGGGAAGTGTATTAGTAGCCCGCTCAGAGTTTTATAAAAAACATATCTTCCTTACGTCTAGGGCCCTACTTCCGCACCACGGAAGATGAATAATTTGTCATGTTTTCTTATTATCATTGGTATTTTGGTGCTTTCGCGGTTTGTTTATTGTTTTTCGTCTTCGTGCTTTTGATGTACGGGTGGAGGGGAAGGGAGAAATAAACAGAGGGTGAAAAACAGGGGACGGAGGACCGGTTTTCGCAGATTTGACTCAGAGATTTTTTATGAGCGCGGTTTTAAAGAGCTACTCCGGCATTTTCTTCATCATCCCCGATTTATCTGAAAATGTGCCAAACGCCCCAACAAGCACCGTTGAAATATCCCGAATATTAGGAAAAATTAGGTTTTTTCGCGAAGTTATTTAGAATTTGTTCTCAACTGATTCCAAGCAGTTTTATGGTGTAAAACAAATATTTTGAAAGCTCGCTTTAGCACCCGCGCCCCAGATCAAAAACAAAAGCTTGGCATAGCCTATTTCTTAGACTGCCTGCTCGACTGGCAAGCCTGCCTGCCACTGACGTCACCGCACTGAAAAGTGCAGGTATATTTGGATGTTGGTTTTTCCTTATTTTTCAATTGCCAATTTCACAATAACTATGCTGAATTTCGCGTTACTAAATAACATACCGGAAGGGGCAAAGGAAGGGGATTCAGAAAATATAGTTAATGAGGTCTGGGGCACGAGTGAGGGTTGTCTTGGCGGTGATTTGCCTGAAAAAGAGAAAGGATTGGGGGGAAGCGGGGGGAGGGGGTGGGGTCGGCGGGTTCAGGGGTTGACAAGCGGCAGCATTGCGGCTGCGTGTGGAAGCCCAGGATCATCACATATGTGTGTGATGTGGCAGGATGTGTGAGGATATATCGCTGGGCTCCCCCCTGTCTGCAGAGAGTATTGCAAGGAGGTGGTGAGGAGGGAAAGCTATTTAACGTGTGGCTGGCAAGTAAGCCGTGGCTCTTTTTGAAACTTTGTGTTTCCCCTCTTTTCTGTTTTCCTCAGTATCGAGGTTTCTCGCAGATGAATTGTCTGCAGCTTGCCTCTATTTTTAGTATTTCAAAAGTGCCTTTTTCTATGATGTTTAAGCGGCGTGACCGCGGCAGTACCTCGGCTTCCATTTCTGAGGCATCCACACAAGAGGCCTTGATCATAGAATGGGACTAAAAAGTTTAGTTAACGTCAAGAAGGGAGTAAATTTTGACAGACCAGCCTCTTCAGAGTAGTCGGCACGCCTGAAGGCGACGGCGGCACAACACGCCGATAAGTATTTTTGGATGTGGCGTGCCAACATCCTGTTCATCAGGGCTCGTCTTCCCAGCTTCAGGGCTGCCATCGGTGTCACGCTAGGAAAACGGGGGGGCAGACTGCTGCTCTTCCGCATCTGGCGATGGTGGAGCCAGAATTTGATGGGTTTTCCTTCGCACGTTTCCTAATGCAACAGAAAAAAAAAGAAATACCGCGAGGTAGGCAGAGGAAACTACGGGAACAGGCAAACACTGAAGTGTCTGGAAGCTCGCTCGCCCTCACTCACTTTTTGTTTCTATCTTGTTTTCGTTTTCTCGGTGATTTTTGTTATTGAAGAGGTTTCGGCGCAGATCTTGGCGGCGTTTTTATTTAAGTCGTAGCCCGCTGAATTCAGCGGAAAAATTTCGCCACTAAATTTAGTGGGAATTTGCAGTGTCACATGACGTCACGTGAGGCCACATTTTGTCCGCTACATTTAGCGGAGAAATGTTCTATTTTATTTTAATACAAATTTAGTGACACGTGATGTCATATGGTAACGTAAGGGATGTCACGCGAAGTCAGTATGTTACCAGACGTCACAATATTGTCACGAATGGCAATTGATGAGTCAACAAATGAATGAAGAAAACTACACGTTTAATGAGGCGAACTTGTGTCCAATACAATATACAAGAAGGATAGCGTCGCAGTCATCGATGGCGGCGTAACACCAGGATCGAGCGCTTCGTTGACCCGCGAACCTTCAGGTTCGCGGGTCAACGAAGCCAATGGTGACCTGTAACCTACCGAAAGCGACTTCCGTACAGGTACGGATGAAACTGTTATCGCCCAGACGACTGCTAGTCATTCTTTCACCCTCGTGGAATAAATTATTTCTGTCTTTGACAGCGTCCGACTTGCGTAGGCAATGAATCCCTTTATACACCCATGCCGCTGGACAAGTGCCGCACCCAGTCCTGTGTTACTGGCGTCCGAGAGCATTTCCGTCTGCGCCGACTGGTGTAATTGGCTGAGGATCGGAGGTGTCTGGAGGGATCGCTTGAGCTCGTCGAAAAAGTGCTGCTGCTCTTCCTCCCCCTCAAGCATCATGGCATCATTTGTGTGGTGAGCAAGCGGAGCCAATATTTTGGCGAAATCTTAAACGAAACGTCTATTGTAAACACAAACTCAAAGAATTCCCTGAACCAATTCCTTATCCGATGACCAGGGAAATTCGGCTACAGCAGGATATTTTTGCAGGGTGAGGGCGGACACCTTCGCTGCTCACAACATTACCAAGGAACTTCATTTCACCGTAGGCGAGTCGACATTTCGTCGGCTTGAGAGTGACTCAAGCTGCCTTCATGGCCTGTAGCAGAACTAGAAGGCCTTTCAGGTGCTCGTAGAAAATCTCGTGCAAATACTATAACATCGTCTAGGTAAACGAGGCAGCACTGCTATTTGACGCCAGCCAGCACCGTGTCCATGACACGCTGGAAGGTTGCTGGTGCTGTGCGAAATCCGAAAGGAATGACGTTATAGTAGTAAAGTCCATCGGGTGTGACGAAGGCAGTCCTCTCAAGGTCCCGTTAATGTACTTCGATCTGCAGTAGCCACACTTCAAAACCGCCGACGAAAAGTAGCGAGAGTGGCACAGACGGCCAAGAGTATCGTCGGTGCGGAGAACAGGACAAATGTCCTTTCTTACCGTGTTTAGTCGATGGTAGTCTACGCAGAATCCCAAGGCTCCGTCTACCTTCTTTACCAGGACGACTGGGGAAGCCCACGGACTGCTTCAAGGCTCGATTATGTCATCGTCGAGCATCTCTTGAACCTGATCTTGGATGACTTCCCTCTCTTTCACGGAAACACGATATGGCGACTGGTAAACTGGGTGCGCATCGTCGTTGGTAACGATGTGATGCTTCGCAACCACTGCTTGGCGCACTTTCTACGACGTCGCAAAGCAGCTCTTGAATTTGGAAACAAGGCCAATAAGTTGCTGTCTTTCTGAAGCTAGGAGTTCTAGGTTGACGTCGAGCTTTGACGGCTATGCGCTCTTGTGCTGCGTTGTCGAGAATTCCTCTGAAATCGCAGTGACTTCGGCTGGGTCCCGGAGGTCCTCAGTGTGGCCGACAGTGGTGTCATCCGTAAAGTGTTGAGCCTCCTATCGAAGGTATGTCAGATGCTCCGTCAAGCCGCTTGCGATTAAGAATCTTCTTCTCAATAGAAGTTAGACGCTGTAATCTAGCAGAGCTTCGTCGTAAGTAGCTGCATCAGTCTCGCTGGGTAAAAAAATTCTTGAGCGCGGCGGAAGTTTCACAAGATGGGCGAGGACCTGGATTGCGGCTGACATCACGTCGGGTTTCTCCGACGGCAGTGCAGGGCTTCGCAGCGTCAACTGGTTTGCTCCATGGTCAATGACCGCGGCATACTGGCACAAAATGTCAATTCCGAGAATAACGTCGCTCGCAGAGTTCTTTAGAAAGACGAACTTCTCAGGACAAGCCTCACCGTGTATTTCGACGCGTGCGGCACATATTCCGACGGGTGAAATAAGGTTCCCACTGGCGGTTCGTACTGGGGGCCCTTCCACGTCGTCCTCACTTTTCGAAGGCGGCGAAACCGCTTCCCACTCAAGGCGGAGTAGTCTGCTCCGGTGTCCACAAGAGCCGACGCGTCGTGGCCGTTGATGATGACGTTGAGGGCGTTGGTCAACGTTGCAGAAACGTCGTAGCGATTCGTGGCGTTGGGATAGTGGGAGTGCTCCGGCGTTCTTGGAGGCTCTTTACTTCTGTCATCTACGGCAACACCACCTCCAGGGGTTGCCGTACTTCGTTTTCCCGGCGAGGCAGAGGAGAGGGGCTCTCACGACGGGGTCGGTGCTGTGGAGACGCTGAACGTCGTGGCGATGGTGGGCGGGATTCTTAGCAGGAAGATGGCGCTGGGGATGGCGAAGTTTTTTCTCCTGAAGGTTGCGAGGGCGCAAGCCGTACCTTAGGCGCGGGACGTTCGTGTGGCACCCGCTCAGCCCCAGTTGTCGGTAGGAGCCCAAACGATAGATGCTGTCGGCTTCCCGCAGTGGTAGTAGAGCGGGCATTGGTCGGCCGTTCGTCACACGTCGGCGTTTCTCGACGAGAGTTGCTCTCGGTGGACGTACTGGACTTGTTCTTTCCGGCGTCGAAGGTTTTGCGTCGTAGGATTACCCCGTTGGGATGGCGCCTGGTGTTAACAAGATGAGGAGGCGGTCGTCGGGCTATGGCAGCGTAGCTCAGCATCGGCCCCTCTGTAGCCATCATGCTGACGGGAAGCTCTGGTGGGAGCGCCCGATGAACTTCTTTGCAGACAGCCTCGGTGATGGAGAACGATGCCGGAAGACTGGTAACAGGCAGAAAGTTTCGGAGCTCCTCCCGGTCGACGTCGCGGATCATCTGGTTTAGGTTTTTGATAGCAATACCGTCAACGTAAAAACGATATGTTTAATAGGCGGGAACAGTCGATCCACCGGCAAATTTTTTATAATGACCAGCTCTGGCCGACAACGCTTGCTCGATGTTGGAATTACCTCGGTCACAAATGTTTTATGGTCGTCGGGGGTTGCGAAGATGTCCACCGAAGATTTTGTTCTTCACGCCTTTCATGATAAAGCGCACATTTTTCTCTTTGTCGGCTTGCGGGTCGGGGCGTGCACTTAGGCGTAGCACATCTTCAACCAAGCTCTTTACGCTTTCCTCGGAGGCTTGAATTCATGTCTGAAGCAGATCCTCCACCCGCTGCCGCCAGAGTTGGCTCGTAAAGGTACGCTTCAACTCGGCCACGCAGATGTCCCACGACGTAAGCAAAGCCTGGTGGTTCTCGATCCAGTGCATCGCAGCACTCTTCTTCTTTTGATGAAGAGTGCTGGAGGTTCTGCAGGTACAGATCAGCAGCGCATCCGTTGTGGCGTGCCACGAGCTCTTAGTGTTGTGTCCAGTCCTCGACATCCTCGAGAATCTCGCCGCGGAAGGGCATCGGCGTGCGAGGAAAGACTGTCAGGTAAACGATGGAAGGGGCGGCCGGGTTCCGCTAGGACATCTTCCTCGTCTTGGTCTTTGGCTTCTCGGAAAAAAGGCGAAACTCAGGGAGCTGTCCTTGGGTGCAGCGGTTGGTTGAGGTTTTCGGTTTGTTGCCGGGGATCAGCTTTCCGAAACTCGAAAAAGATTGAGCCTCATAGATCTTCTGAGGGGTGCGTTTCACGGGCAGGAAATGCGGTACCCCGCACCTCAACAAACATGACACGAATGACAATTGATGAGGCGACGAGTGACTGAAGGAAAGTAACGTTTAATGGGATGAACTTGAGTCCAAAAAAAATGGAAGAATGTTTGCGTCACAGGCGTCGATGGCGGAGTAATACCAGGATCGAGCGCTGGGGAAAGACTGACTCCGTACGGCGCGGCGCATCTTCTTTTGAGCCTTACCTGGGAGACTATAATAGTCTTCCTCAATCGTTCTCGAACGCACTCTAAACATGAACAAGCTAGATGGTTCTTCAACCATCTCGAATTTTCTACTTACATCAAGAAATACAAAAACGACAGGCAGTGCCGGGAATTCAAATCCGAGCCACGTGGTTGTCTGCCAAACGTGCTGCCGACGTAGCTACGTAAATACGCGGCATTGCTTTGCCTGACGTGACGTCATGGTACCACGTGTCCTCACAGTGTAGCATGAAATGTAATTCCGTCGGCTAATTTTAGTGTGACGGAAGTCCGCCGAGTTTTATCACGGCAGTGTAACTCAGCGCAGCAGAGAGCACAATTTTCAACTCAATTCAATTTTACTTTGATTTTGTCTGCGCAAAAAGTAGAGACGACAGGGGGTGGGCCAACTACCAACAAATGTTGGCTGGACGAGCTTTCCCCCCCCCCCTTTCTAGGCAGGGCCATGCAGACGGTGGCGAAAAATAGATGCAAATAGAGTAAAAAAATGGAAGACGTTTACAATTACCTGTAATGCCGAATTCGAGCGCAGCTCTTGAGGAGGAAAGGGAGAGGGTGTGGAGAGGAGGGTATGCCCCTCCTCGTCCTCCGTACCCTCTCCCCCTCCTCTCCTCCTCCTCCCTCTCCCCCTTTTTCATCATCATCCTGCCTTCCTCCTCCTCTCATTCTCATCCTCTCCTCCTCCCTTCCTACCCTCCCCCTCCTCCTCCCTCCCCCTTCCTTCTCCTCTCTCCCCCTCCCTCCCTCCTCCCTTGTGACGTCACTGGTGACCCTAGTCAAGACCTCCTAGAGAAGAAGGCCGTAGCGCTCTTCTCGTGACGTCGCGAAGGAAGGCCATCGGGAAGGGGGGGGGGGGGGGGGGGCGTCGAAGCGAAGGCAACGCACGTGGATCGACCGTCGTAACGCGTTTTTAGTCACATACGCGTGTCATATTAGCTAAAATAAAAGCTGCGCATAGCAACGGGTCTAGAAAACATTTTATTACAGGAGCAAAATATTACACCGCTAAATAATCGGTACGAAATGGCACGAGGTATGCGTATAAGATGTCTATAGAAAAATGTGATTGTTTTAAGTCGAAAACATTGAGTCACGCAATTATTGTTGTAGGAATGCATATTTAATACAGAAATACTTCGACAAAATGGCGAGACACGCATTGATTGGAAAGAGCAAAATAGATCATTTAAAAATCAGGTAGACGTAGTCAACGCGGACAAGGCAAGACAAGTGTCACTTACGATCATATAAGCGACGTTATCGCGTGCAGGCACTGAATTCTTGCATCATACCCCACCACATGCAAAATTAATGTAATTTCGATTGAATGACATTATGGGATCGACAAATTCGCTTGCGGCGCTTGTATGATCACTCAAGACCGCGAGCTGATTAAATCCTATATCACTGAATGAAAATATATTAAATTTTCCGTGTGGCAGGGGTACTAAACTTACTATTTAGTCAACTAATTTACTTCTCCCTATGGGCTCGAGCTGCCTTAGAACAAAATATAACTTATCTAGTATATAATACTACTATTACTTTAATACAGTTAAGATTCTAGTATAAACGCGGTAACGGCAATAAAATAACATTAGTATAAATAAACACAGAACCACAAACAACGCACTTTCAATAATCACACAAACTTGTTTTTCACCTTCCAGTAAAAACTAGATTACCGCGCATATTTACAAATGACGACGCAACTGCACAAGAATAACGGCAAAGAACAAAATTCCAATCTATCACGAGATTTAAAAAAATACGATTGCAGTATTTTGCTTGCCTCCTACATGACCAAGAAAGCCCGTAAATAAGTTGTTTCTCACTTGTCGATCGTATCCATATGCCCACAATATCCATGACGAAAACATTTGAACACGAACTCCAAGAAGCATCTCTCTGTCGAGAGCAAGGTATATTGATTAATCGACCAGAGTCATCGTTGGCTAGTTGTCACACGTCACTCAAACCGTAGCAGGACTTGTTTCACGAATCCACGTAAATGCCGTAGTATCAAGAGGACACCAAAAAAACTACCCGAGACTACGGCGATGACAGAAATACGACGGGAAACACGTTTCAAAACAGTACCATACACGAGAGTAGCGGCGACGAAAAGCTTAACGTTGTCGACCGATCTCTTGCTCGTGTGCGCTCAATGCGACAATGACTGGATTTTTTCTCGGTTTCCTTCCCTTCTGAAATGTCTCAGCGTTCCTTTACAGACAGTCAGCAGCTCACACACAACGTAAATTTACCAGAATCGGAGCCCGTATGAGGGAAGATGCGGCATAGGAGCCGGTTCTTTCGAAAGGTGTGGGGAGCTGCGGGACTGCAGGTAGTCCCGCGGTTACGGGGATACTCATAAATATAAATTTGGTACTCTCAACCTTGGTAACGCGTTGGATATTACGTTTATAATATATATATAATAAAGTGTACAAGACTGCGCCTTTAAAACGTATATTAATGTCGGATAAACGCGCACGAACACCACCGCGCCGCTTGACAAGAAACATTTTTTTCACGTCGATAGCATCGATAGCAGATATTTTCTCACGTAGTTGCGCCATGGCCTTCCTTCTTCCGACATTGTGACGTAACCTCTCAGAGCGCTATGGCCTTCTTCTCTAGGAGGTGTTGCCCTAGTGAGCCTCGCGACGACACCTGTGACGTCAATATGGGAAACGTCCCTTAATGCACCACGTGCTTACGCCGACGGCGACGCCGCTCAAGCCGGAAACGGGGGCCTAAAAGACTGCGCTCTAAAACAGTACTTTCACTCAAAGGAATGTGCAGAAAATAACAAAATCACTCTGATATAAAAAATTCAAAGCATTCATTTTTCCAAGGAATCGCTTTGAAAAATCTGTTTTAAACGAAACCAGCAAACAAAACAAAAATCACGCAACATAAAAAACATTCATTTTGATATTAAAGAAAAATGGAATAGGACGATTGCTCTAAATAAATATACTTTTCATGGAACGTGGGGTCAATGTTTCTAAAGTAGTGTTTTTCTTTTATTAGATTATTTATTAAGGATGGTAGAAACTTAATAATGACGAAAAGCTATCGCGTCAGTTTATATGCGGGACTCGGAAAGAAATCGCCAATTATTTGATGTATATTTGTTTTCGTATACTTTTATATCGACCTATGTATATGTCTATTTCATCAATTTAATCATAGTCCTTATATTCTTGTTAACACATATTCTTATCATATCTTATATATTCTTATATTTCCTATATTCTTATCTGCTCGTGTGTGGTGAAAAAACTATTTTGCGATCAGTATATCGTAAATGTAAAAATTAAGGGCTGGATGTCATGCGAAATGCATTGGGAATAAGTGTAAAGAAAACCCATTACACGCAGACCAAAGCAACACGGAGCATAGAGACCCTCTAACACATGATACAGGAACGTACGAATTATATACGACACACACGTAATTAAAAATAATAATTAAAATTAGCAATATTGGCCTAGCGGCAAAGCGGGAATCGGACGTCGGCCCGCGCGAGCAGCAGCCCGATGACTTTGCTCAACGATTGGAAGAGGGGGCAAATCAGAGCGCAAGCAGCTGCCTACTGGTGAATTCCGTTCGCAGATTCAGAGGGCTCCAAAAGCGCCCTTTAGGAGCGCGCATCTTTAGCTCGCAGATTTGTGGCAGCGCACGCTCCGTCGAGCGCTTCCGACCGCGCCGCAACCGCTCCGTGAACTTCAGTAGATCCTTCTGAAGTCGACAGCACTGTTCCCTAGCATACTCTTCGCGGGCGTTCCTATGCATAGCTGCCATATTGGACGATTTATGCCAATTGGGCTACTTTCTTTTTTTCATCGGCGGTGAAATCGTTTTTGGCTATATTGCCGCGAGCGCAGCTAACTAAGTAGGCAGCGCGCTCGTGGCCTAACGGTTATCGCGCGTGCCTTCCACGCAGAAAGCCCAGGGTTCGATCCCTGGAGCGCCGCGTCTTTTATTTATTCTTCCAATTTAGATTTCTGGTAATTTCGAGAACCGTGTTGCTCGTTCTAGGTTAGAATGTTCCGCGCGCCGAATGTTCCAGGTCGAATTTTCCAGAAGCCCACGCGTGCACAAAAGGGGCTCCGCGTAACCAACCGGACTCAGTCTCGCCCCAGCGTCGACTCTGCGCTTACGCCGACTTCGACGCCCGCGACGCTCTATTGTTATCTTCTGTTTCCTTCTTTATTTTTGGGCACAAGTTCGCCTCATTAAACGTTTAGTTTCTTCAGCTTCCTCATCACTTGTCCTTCGTGACATTTTGGTGGATGTGCGGGGTAGCGCATGTCCATGCAGCGTACCCCTCCGATGGCCCGCAGTGCAAGTCCGACGCCAAGCCCACGAAGAACCAACGAAGGCACTACCGAGATCAGGTTCAGTCGTCGCACCCAAGGCCTACACCCGGAATTCGGACTTCTGCCGCCCAGGACAAAGCAGCCAACGAGGCCGACGATGGCCAACCAGTCGCCGACCCCCGCCGCTCCTGCCGTCGTCTACCTGCCCGCCGCTCCTCGTACGCCGAGTCCCTTCCACGGCGAGATCCACGAGGATGTCGAAGACTGGATCAAGCACTACGAGCGTGTGGCGCGCCACAACGGATGGACTGCGGAGCAGTGCCTCCAGAACCTCTACTTTTCGCTGGAGGGTACTGCGAGACATTGGTTTGAGAATCACGAGGCTTCGCTTACGTCGTGGGACATCTGTGTGGCCGAGTTGCAGCGGACGTTCGCCACCCTACACCGACGGGAGAAGGCAGAAGATCTCCTCCGAATTCGAACGCAGGGCCCCAACGAAAGCGTCACAAGCTTCGTAGAAGATGTCCTCCGCCTGAGCGCCCGTGCCGACCCACGAGCCACAGACGACAAGAAGCTGCGGGTCCTCATGCGCGGGGTGAGAGATGACATCTTTGGAGGCCTCGTGCGCAACCCGCCGGGCACCGTCGAAGCCTTCGTCACCGAGGCGACAAACATCGAGCGCGCCCTCCAAGCGCGCGCTTCCCACTACCAGCGACATCCAAGTGTCGCTGCAACCGCGCTGCTTAGCGGCGAGAACGCTCCTGGTACGGACATCCGCGAAATTATCCGGGAGGTCGTCCGGGAGGAACTCCGCCAGTTGCTGCCAGCCGCAAGCCGTCCAGCGACACTCTCCATCGCCGAGGCTGTGCGCGAGGAAGTACAACGGGCGGTCCAACCTGAAATTTCCATCAACGTGACGACGCCAGAAGAACCGACGTTGAGCTACGCCGCCATGGCCCGCCGACCGCCGCAAGCTCCCCGCCAAGCCATGGCGCCACCCCGAAGAGACGCCCTAACGCCGCACTACCCCCGACGACAGGAAGATCAGGCGGACGTCCACCCAGAGCAACCTGCGCCGAGGAAGACAGACGTCTGGAGGACGGCCGACCGACGCCCGCTGTGTTACCACTGCGGGGAAGCTGACCATGTGTACCGCCGATGCCCATACCGACGACTCGGGCTGCGCGGATTCCACCCAAACGACCCGCGCCCCCGGTGTGGTGAACGCCCTCGGGAGATCGAGAAGTACCTGCGACGACCTCAGTCCCCCGAGCCTGCGTCCCGCCGAGAGTTCCGGTCGCCTTCGCCACGACGTCCAGCTTCGCCGATGCACCGACCCCGACGTGAAAGCCTGTCACCCCTCGCTCCACGCCGGGGAAACTAGGCGCGGCAACCCCTGGAGGTGGAGTTGCCGAAGAGGACCGACGCCAAGATCCTCCAAGATCGTCGGAGCACTCCCACTCTAACGCGGCAACGCCCCGAAACGACGTTTCTGCAAGAGTGTCGAATAACCTCAACGTAATCATCGACGGCCACGACGCGACAGCACTCGTCGACACCGGAGCAGACTACTCCATTTTGTGTGGGAGACTCTCTCGCCGCCTTCGGAAAGTTACGACGTCGTGGGACGGACCGCAGATACGAACCGCCGGCGGACATCTCATCACACCTGTCGGCAGGTGCACTGCGCGCGTTGAGATCCACGGCGAAACCTGCCCTGTGAAGTTCGTCATTCTGCAAGACTGTTCGAGGGACGTCATTCTCGGAATGGACTTCTTGTGCGAATACGGCGCCATCATCGACCTTGCGGAGAACAAGCTGGCGCTTCGGAAGCCTGTCCCATCGGCAGAAAATCCCAAAGCAACGTTAGCTACAGTCCGAGTCCTTGCCAGCCATGTAAACCTGCCGCCGATGTCGAATGTCTTTTTACCCGTCGGGACCGAAGAAGCCACCTGCGGTGTAGCACTTTTGGAAGGAAGCGTCCAACTTCTCGTTGGACGAGGAATTGGCATTGCGAGAGGCGTAATCGAGATCCAGGACGGGTGTACCGTAGCCCTTGTCACCAACTTCCGGCAAGAGTCGCAGCACCTTACAAAGGGTACAGCTGTGGGCTTCGTCGAGGAAATTCCGGACTCAGCCGCGATCGCCGTGATCTCAGAAGACGCTTCTCCGGCGCAGCACAAGAGAACCACGCCGTCAGAGCTCGACATCGACCCGTCCCTCCCAGCCCCACAACGACGGCAACTCAGTGACCTTCTCGCCGAGTTCAGTGAGTGCTTCTCCATGTCATCGAAGGTGCGCCAAACGACGGTTGCGAAACATCGAATAATCACTGATGACGACGCTCTCCCTGTGCATCGGCCACCGTACCGAGTCTCCGTGAAAGAAAGGGAAGTTATCCAGAAGCAAGTTCAGGAAATGCTTGATGACGACATTGTCCAGCACTCAAACAGTCCGTGGGCTTCCCCAGTAGTCCTAGTGAAGAAAAAAGATGGAACCCTGAGGTACTGCGTGGACTACCGCCGGCTGAATGCAGTAACAAAGAAGGACGTCTATCCGCTGCCCCGCATCGACGACACCCTGGACCGGCTGCGCCACGCCCGATACTTTTCGTCGATGGACTTGAAGAGCGGGTACTGGCAGATTGAGGTCGACAAACGAGATCGTGAGAAGACGGCCTTCGTCACACCGGACGGACTGTATGAATTTAAAGTGATGCCGTTCGGGCTGTGCACAGCGCCGGCAACCTTCCAGCGTGTTATGGACACCGTCCTTTCAGGCTTGAAATGGCAGAGCTGTCTCGTCTTCCTCGACGACGTTGTCGTGTTCGCAACCGAATTCGACGAGCACCTCAGACGACTGCGAGCCGTGCTACGGGCCTTCAAATCTGCTGGGCTGACACTCAAGCCTTCGAAGTGCCGGTTCGCCTATGGAGAGCTGAAATTCTTGGGCCACGTCGTGAGTGCACAGGGTGTAAGCCCTGATCCTGCAAAGACGTCCGCTTTCGCCGAATTCCCCAAGCCATCGGACAAGAAGGCCGTCCGTAGATTGCTTGGGCTGTGCGCCTACTACAGGCGTTTCGTGCGTGACTTTGCACAGATTTCTTCACCGCTGACGAATCTGACGAAAGACGACGTGCAGTTCCAGTGGGGAGAAGATCAAGAACAAGCGTTCGACGAACTCAAGCGAAGGCTGCAGTCGCCCCCTATACTCGGACATTTTGATCAGTCGGCGGAGACAGAAATACACACGGACGCCAGCAATACCGGTCTCGGTGCGGTGCTCGTTCAGCGACAAGAAGGGGCAGAGAGAGTAATTGCTTACGCAAGCCGGGCGCTGTCTAAGGCAGAACAAAATTATTCAACGACCGACAAAGAATGCCTTGCTGTCATCTGGGCGATACCCAAGTTCCGTCCGGACTTGTACGGTATCCCGTTCCGCGTGGTCACAGACCACCACGCCCTCTGCTGGCTCGCAAACCTCAAGGACCTGTCAGGACGCCTTGCTCGCTGGAGTCTGCGACTGCTAGAATTCGACGTAACCATTGTGCACAAGTCTGGCCGCAAGCATAATGACGCCGACTGCTTGTCTAGGGCCCCAGACGAACCTCCACCTGACAGCACCGACGACGACGATGACGCTCGTTTTCTCGGAGCAGTTACAGATACCGACATGGGAGCACTTCAACGAGACGACCCGGAGCTTCGCGCCGTGATCGACCACCTCGAAGGTCAAGGAAGTTCCGTTCCGCAAGTCCTGGCCCGAGACTTGTCAAGCTTCGTTCTGCGGGGAGGTGTGCTCTTCAAGAAGAACTTCGGAACCAGCAACCCTGCCTGGCTGCTGGTTGTGCCTGCCAGCCTGCGAGAAGAAATCTTTCAAGCATGCCACGACGACCCGACGGCTGGACACCTTGGCTACAGCAGGACGCTCGCCCGGATTCGTGACAAGTACTACTGGCCAAGACTCCCGAAAACCGTCCATCTGTACACACGGTCGTGCCATGAGTGCCAACGACGTAAGAAGCCTCCGACAAAGCCAGCAGGACTCTTGCAGCCGATATCTGCCCCGACTACGCCCTTCCAGCAGGTCGGAATGGATTTGCTCGGGCCGTTCCCAACTTCGACGCAAGGGAACCGGTGGATTATCGTCGCGACCGATTATCTTACACGATACGCCGAGACGAAAGCCCTTTCATCGGGAACAGCGGTGGAAGTCGCCAAGTTTTTCGTCGAGTCCATTCTCCTTCGACACGGCGCACCTGAAGTGCTGATCACAGATCGAGGGTCATCTTTCCTGGCACAGCTGACTCAAGAGGTACTTCGGCTCAGTCACACCAGCCATCGACGAACCACCTTAATCACCCGCAGACCAACGGGTTAACAGAGCGGCTCAATAAGACCATTGCCGACATGATCTCCATGTACGTCGACGTGGAGCATAAGACGTGGGACGAGGTGTTGCCGTACGTTACATTTGCGTACAACACAGCGGTACAAGAAACCACAGGAATGACGCCGTTCCAACTGGTACATGACCGGACGGTTACCACAATGCCGGACGCCATGCTGCCTCACGTGCCAACCGACGATGGCAACGACGACGCTCAACTGATCTCTCAACGCGTGGAGGAAGCTCGTCAACTGGCAGGAATCAAGATTCAATACCAACAGCGAGTCGACGCACGCCGCTATAACCTTCGTCGCAGGGACGTCCATTTCCAACCCGGAGACCGGGTATGGGTGTGGACACCGATTCGGCCACGCGGTCTCAGCGAGAAGCTTTTCAAGCGCTATTTCGGACCCTACAAAATCATCCGACGCCTCGGCGATCTGAACTACGAAGTTCTACCCGACGGAACGCGCCCATCTGCAAGACGCCAGGCACGACCCGAGGTGGTGCACGTCGTCCGGCTCAAGCCGTATTACGAACGATAGAACTCTGGACTCTCGTCAAAGAGTGAACTGGGAACTGTGAAGTGTGGCTCGCGACTCTGCTATATTTTTGTTGTGTATTTGTGTTTTACCTTTGTGGAGCATCGGGACGATGCATCTTTTTTTTAAAGGGGGGAATAATGCCGCGAGCGCAGCTAACTAAGTAGGCAGCGCGCTCGTGGCCTAACGGTTATCGCGCGTGCCTTCCACGCAGAAAGCCCAGGGTTCGATCCCTGGCAGCGCCGCGTCTTTTATTTATTCTTCCAATTTAGATTTCTGGTAATTTCGAGAACCGTGTTGCTCGTTCTAGGTTAGAATGTTCTGCGCGCCGGATGTTCCGCGCGCCGAATGTTCCAGGCCAAATGTTCCAGAAGCCCACGCGTGCTCAAAAGGGGCTCCGCGTAACCAACCGGACTCAGTCTCGCCCCAGCGTTCGACTCTGCGCTTACGCCGACTTCGACGCCCGCGACGCTCTATTGTTATCTTCTGTTTCCTTCTTTATTTTTGGGCACAAGTTCGCCCCATTAAACGTTTAGTTTCTTCAGTTATTCGCCGCCTCATCACTTGTCCTTCAGTGACAATATGGCTATTTTTGGTTATTTCTACATGTATGCGGCGAACGTTTGTACAACTACAGTTCTGATGTCGAACTTTGAGGTTCGACTAGTTATGTTTCGAACTTCTAATGAGTTTCCAAAACAAATGTTTCTCTTTTGGCTAGTCGAGCGGAGAAAGAGGAAGGAGAAAGGCTTCAAACATGTACAAACCTCAGGGGTTTCAACAATGCGCAGAGAAGCAATGCTCGCGAAGTTCAACCAGTTTTTGTACAGTTAAAAAAAACAGAAAAAACATTGCACTGTTGTCACAGACGTCAGACGGTAGCGTACTTTCTGCCCAGACGTAGTCTGAACTTTCCAAACACGTCTTGCGTGCCCATTGTTAGAGTCCTTAGGCTCCCAAGTTCGTAACAATGAGAAGGCCTCGGCTTCAACCCCTAAACAATAGACTTATTCCAAAACTCGAAGCGCCTCATCGCGGCGTAATCCCACGCTATGCATTCTGGAAATCAGTGGACAGCAAAATCCATGTGCAGTCCGCTCCTGGCCCACAGATTCCCAGAATGCAACGCTCGCGGTGACGGATTTATGGAAGTAGTCTTTTGACTACCCTCTATAAATACAATCTAAGCACCTAGTGCCAAACTAAATTTATAAAAACTCAACCATCGTTTCTTCTAGCGAAATTAACTTCCCTAATGACTTATTTTTATTTTTATGGAATTGTTTTTTAAACATAGCATTGATAAGCACATAGATTCTCGTAGAATAATGGTTTATATTAATACACTTTTTGCTACCCGTACACTTGGAATACTCAAGGTTTTATCATTTAGAAGCATGTCATCGCAATGAGTTATGAATAAAAGAAAGCAGTTGGGACCCATGAACATATAAATAAAACAGTAGGTTGTATACTAATTATTATCTGTTTTTTCCCCACACCTGCGGTGTATGTGTCCCATATATTGCTCATTTTACGCAACCACAAGTAGGTTCGATTTTCAACAAGCACTACCACTCAGACTAGCAAACACATAAAGTTTGCGCAAGTAGCATTTATTAGCACACTAAAACCACCGCAATGAAGGAACCGGCTAGATTGAAGATCGACAGCTTAAACGCGTACCGCAACGTTGCGCGAAACAACTATATTAAAGTGTCGTAAAACCAAAATGTAATTAGGTAAGATTGGAAACCGCGAAAGGATGACACGCGTCCCGACAAGGGCTTAGGCAACATAGCGAGGCTACAAATTGCATCATGCATTTGCACGGTTTCTTTCTCAACGCTATGCCGACGAAACTTGTTGAGGCACGAAGTTTCGGTTGACGTTGAGTGGAGAGTGATCATAACCGCAGTTCAGAAGAAACGTCGGGTCAGGCACGTGGCTCGAAATATCCATCTCGAGAATAAACTTGTCTCATTATTAAGCACTGGGAAGATTTGTTTGCGCATGCGCAAAGGTGGTTTAAAAATAACTTCAATATGGTTTGCTCAAATGCATAAAGGTAAACTTCGAAACGTTTGCTTGTTATCTCGAGAAACACGAGGGAGGTTTCATTCGAAAAAAGAACACGCGTCACGAGGTGGGTATTTTGATTTGCCTAAGCAAATTATATGTTATAGCTTCATCTCCGCATTAAATAAAACTACTTCATTTGTTGTTAATATTTTGAAGGCAAGCAAAATGTAACGCTACATTAGGCTGCTTTATTTTCACACTCAATTCTTTCAGTTGTTAAAAATAGGTAAAAGTTACAACACTCAGAGTAATTTTTCTACGCTACGTCTTACGCATTACTTATTTCTTATTTTAAACTAAACTGCCTAGGCATATTTCATTAAAACGAATAAAAGCCAAACATTGCCTTTTCTACGTTTGGTGACATATCTGGAGCCTCGTATATTAATATTCGACATACATGTTCTTAATGAACACTAAGCGCCAGTAGGTCTATATATGTGTTATTGAATGGTACCATTTCGTATATTATATTTTCATAAAAAATTTACGTTAAGTGTTATAGGTCGCAAAATATTAATTTAACCATAATTTGAGTCGAGGTATTAAAAAAGGCTGTTTCTATTTCTTTCTGATTTTCGCTATTGTTCAAATGTGCGCGATAATAATTTTTTCTATTTTTTGTAGAAGAGATTACACGCACATACATTAGGAATTTAACTACCCTCTATTAGGCAATAACCAAACACCTGAGACTTCCCAGCTTATTGCTCCCGTTTGCGTGTTGTGTGTTGTGGCCCAATGCGCCTCAAGAATTTGTCAAGTCGTTAGTCAGTTGGGAGGGATGATAGCTCCAGATACACGCTTCTGTCGAAATTACGATAATTCCCGATTAATTTCCAAAGCTTCAAAATACTTGATGTGAAAATGGACACAACTGCTGACTCACTTTGGTGCTTGAAATTTATAAAATTTTTGCCGTACGGGGAAGGTTAACATCTAGGTATTGGACTTGGCCACGAAGTACTGCAGAGGGAGGTTTTTTTTTATAGTTTTAGTTAAATTTCGAAATTGAAACACGCCATGAAAGTAAGTAAGGATTGCAAGAAGGAAGTTGTGATCAGAATATATACGATAATTTATATTTTGGAAACCTGATGGTTCTAAAAAAATGAAATACTTTTACAAATCACTGTAGTGCGAAATTAGAGCGCAGCCCATTAGGAGGAGGAGGGGAGGTACGGAGGTGAGGGGAGGCCCCTCCTCCTTCTCCTCCATGCCCTCTTCTCCTTCTCTCTTCCTCCCCTCCTTCTCCATCCTCTCCTCTCCCGTCTTCCTCCAATTCAGTTTCCCCGCTAATTATAGAGGGAAAAATGACGTCACATGACTTTGTGTAACGTGAGCTAAGAACAAATTCAGTTTCTGCGCAATATTTAGCGGGAAAATTGACGTCACGGGACCTCAACACCATTTCAATTCCCCGATAAATTTAGCGGGGAATTGTATTCGTGTTGAATTCATGTGACGTAAATTTTCCCGCTATATCTAGTGGAAAAAATAAATTTGTCCGCTAAATCTAGCGGAAAAACTGAATTTCCCCGCTAAATTTAGCGGGAATTTGAGTTGATGTTGAGGTCACGTGACGTTAATTTTGCCGCTAAATTACACAGAAAGTAAAGCCTAAGAGCTGCGCTCTAAAAAAAAATACGAAAATTACATTTTGATTTTTCAGCCTAAAATGAATGAAGAACAACTCAAAGCAAACAGTGTGTGCATACATGTGCTGTACCAATTTCTGTCTGTTTTTGTAGTCGCTTAAAGTTAAAATTGCAAAGCAAGAACTCATCTCCGTGAGCATTTTACTAAGCTTAAATCACTATCCATTTTCATGTGTTTTATGGGGAGAAAACGTCCATTCCGATGTACGATACTCCAAAGAGAAGATTAACAAGGAGGAAAAAGGGCAAACACAAATCTCCAATCACGCCTGGGTGACTGGTGCACGACTGAAAAATCCGCCTGGTCCTGTTATCGCTTCAATGGAAATGGAGAAGATTTTGGTTCGATACGAGGACCAGGCGGATTTTTGCGGTCGCGCACCAGTCACGTGGCGGTGTCTGGAGATTTGAATTTGTCCTTTGTGCCCCTTCTTTCCATCCCTTAGGGGTTATTATTGTTATTCTTGTCCATCTCGCTACACCTTTGCTTTAACACCATTTTAATATACAGTTTTTATGTCGGCCATCGTATGGAGACTCGACCAAATATGTGAACGTCAGTCGTTGTTAAAACTAGACACAAGAAAAGTCTAGTGTAAAAAGCTGGAGCATCTAGAAAACTGGAATGCTAGCGACAACACCAGGAGTTAAAGTTGTTGTTGTTTGTCCTCCCGGTGGTGTGGGAGGCAGGTTCCGCTCCGATGGTCTGGAGCGTGGTGGCACGAACGTCGGTGAATGACGGGTCGACTCACTGCTTGAATAGAACTATGTGCATTTATTTACACTCTAGTTACAAGTCCCAATTTGGGAGACCATCCTGCCTCGTCTAAAGTCTCGACCCCTGTCCCCAATTTCTCTCAATCAAATCCAAAGTCCGAATCTCCCAAATATCCTCTCCGCACTCCTTTTGTAGGCCCGTAGGGACCTCCTCTCCCCTCAGGAGCCGACCAATCTCTTCAAATTCCACCACTCACACGTGGTACACTGTCCTCCAATGGTCGGCGATCTGTCAACCAGGCACTGCAACCGCCAAACCCAGATTCCTTGTAGAGTTGTTCTCTGCATTACCTTCCAGTCTGGCTGGCGCCAACCGCTAAATTATTGCATCGGGCAAAGAGTGACATTTTTACACTAAGCGGCAAAACCCTCTACACACAGGCAAGATGAGGGGAAAAAATAGTATATATATGAAACTGAAATAAACAAGAATAAGCATCCAAACTCAAGTCTCCTAACTCAAGTGTCCTAACTCAAATAATAATAATAATAATAATAATAATAATAATAATAATAATAATAATAATATTAATAATTTATTCAACAGGATATCAGTAACAGAATACAAATACGGGTCAAAGCCATAGGCGGCTTGTGGGACATGACCCGGCAAGTCAATCGACACAACACTAAGCGTTTTACACAGAAAAACCACAAAATAAAAAAAAAATGAATCACGTTTACAATTTCTTGTAATGCCGAATTAGAGTGCAGCTCTTGAGGAGGAGGAGGGGAAGGTACGGAGAGGACGGTATTCTCTTTTCCGTCTCCGTACCCTCCCACCCTCCTCCTCTCCTATTCCTCCCTCCTCCTCCTCTCCTTCTCCTCCCCTCCTCCTTCTCCTCTCTCCGTCCCCTCCTTTCTCCTCCCTCGTGACCCTAATGACCCTCGTGACGTCACTCCTGAAGGCCTCGTGAAGGTCGTGACCTTCGTCGTGACCTTCGTGACGCCAGTCGCAGCCTTCGTGATGTCAATCGTGACTCTAATGACCCTCGTAACGTCACTCGTGACCCTTGTGACGTCACAAAAGATGTCATAATGGAAAAGGTCTTACAATGTAACGCGCGGTTACGCCGACGGCGACGCCCCTCAAGCCGGAAACGGGCGCCAAAGAGCTGCGCCTTAAAACAACAATGTCAGAGGATGTAGGAAACGCGACGGTAACGTTATAAGCCTAAACTATTTAACATGGTTTTTAATTGTTTCTTCGTGCTTGCTTTGATGACGTGCGCTGGAAGGTTGTTGAAGATGAAAGGCACATAGTATGATTGGGGGGGAGGGGGAACTTGTCTTTCGTAACGGGTAGCCAACGTTAATAGAACAACTCAGTTGGGAAACTGCCATAGAGTCTGCTCTGAAAAAGAGGCACCGATCCGCACTCGGATACCGAGCTAATGGCGATCGCATAGACGCCATTTCTCCTGCAGTGGTCACTCGGTGAACTGCACGGATGCTTGTAATGTTTCGGGAGTATATCGCATTCGATAGCGTCAGCTGCGACTGTTCGATTTTGGTTTCAATCGGCCATTTTGGTGACGAAACACATACTGTGGAAGAGGTTTCGGGGATGCCGTCCCCCATTTGCCAAGCGGACGCGCCGCGGTTTACTACCGAAGTTTGGACGCACCCAAGTCGGGACGCGCTACCTGAAATCATCGGTGGGATATGGTTGTATAAAAAATATTAATTGTGCTGCAAACCTTTGTAACTAATGAGTTTAGAAAACATTACGCTTCTGTTATTTTGTACTAATCTCCAATAAAATTCCATACAAACAAGTTTTTTTTCTTTTGTTTTCGCGCAAAAACATGCTTTCTAACAGCTCATGATGACCACAGTAAGGTAAAAAAGATTGAGCCACTATCTTGGCCCGTCGAGTCTGGGCGTTTCGGTAGTCTGGGAACAATAAGTGACTCTAGCGGTAGCCATCTAACGCAAATTCCATTTTTCAACTCGTCGCTAAAGGGTGTCGCTGTTATCCTAATTAGCTCGGTATGGGTGAGTTTCCCAACTGAGTGTTTTAGTAACGTTGTGCGTAGCACAACGAGGGGTTATAAAACTCGATGTGTGGCGATGGTTTCTATGGCTTACAAAAGGATCCTTGAAATCGTTACTTCAGAAGTGGCGGAGTACCATACTCTGGACAAGAGAAGAGAAGTTGGGCATCCGCAGAGTTTCCAACACATTCACTCCAGAAAAAAAAGTAAGATGTTAGCCGACGCTCTTCAGAAGGGCCCTCAATATATGGTCAATTTTAGTTGGCCACAACTCCGAAGAGTTGCCAAATAACGTGATGCAATACCTTAGCTTATTATAACCAAAGGCTTGGGCATTGATTTTTTTACAGAAAGCGGCATAAACATGCTGTGACGAAAAAATAAAACAGTAGTTTACGGCAAATGTACGACAGGTGAGAATTCCAAGACATGTCCGAATCAAAAAAATACCCAAAGAGTTCACTTGATCTACATATTCCAGTAGGAAACTGTTGCAGTCAGAACACCTTCAGTTGTGCAAAGTTACTGGATAATTAAGGACGACATTCCTTTAGGGGATTTCTAAGAAGGACTAATTTTGTTTTCGATGAGTGGATTGTGATTAAAATTTGAAGCATGATAATATTTCAAGTGGCGGGATACATGTGCGGTGTCATCTGCATGCTGCAAAATACAACAACTAGTCACTCTGGCTGACGTGCTGTTCACGAACAGGTTAAAA
This sequence comes from Ixodes persulcatus, assembly GCA_013358835.2. Taxonomy (NCBI): domain Eukaryota; kingdom Metazoa; phylum Arthropoda; class Arachnida; order Ixodida; family Ixodidae; genus Ixodes; species Ixodes persulcatus. Next base: position 1,143,156 of record JABSTQ010009088.1, read on the forward strand.
AGTAAAGGTTATAAAAAAATCCCTGCGGAACACCGGCCTTTATCATTACCCGTGCACTCTGAAAATTTCTAACAGATACAATTTGGGAACGATTCGAAAAAAAGGATTTCTAGTATGGCAAAAGAAGGTCCACGGAAGCCGAAATTGTATAATGTTTGAAGGAGCATTTTATTACTGACTGCTGTTGGGACAGAGCGGTTGTCCGTGAACTTTGGGTACGGCAGGGAGCCGAGCCAGGGCAGGATCTCATGTGGAATCCGGACTCGGGAAGGACCAGGGAGCAGGAGGGGTGTCTCGTGTAACTCTTTATATATACATATGGACAAGTTTACAACATCGAAGGGAGAACACTGTCGAGAACACGAGAACACAAAGTAGCAACCGCCCGCTGCAGCTTTTATAACTTCACTTTTCCCCACAATCCTAGTAGGGAATCCCTATCGTCCCTGCCTTGACCAAAACGGCGTGGTCAGTCTTCGCTACGTTCAGGCACGCCCCTTCCCTCTCCCTCACACACTGCCACACGCGTCACGCACACCAGGGCCAGACGTCCTTCGCCGAGGTGTCGCCGGTCAATCTCGGCGGACAATGGGGTCATCGAAGTCGAGGAAGGCGGAAGACATCCATAATTGCAGGCGTCCGGGCTTCCGTGTGTTAAGGGATAATCCCAAGGGCGATCTAAGCTGGTGAAATTGAGCAAAGCCCCCTCCTTTGTCCAGGACGTCTCAAGGCTGTCGGGTCACCGTGCGTCGAGGTCAGACAGCAGAAGCAAGGAGAGGGGCCGGACGGCAAAGACGGCCAGATGACACTGGCGTGGGTCAACCCGATGAACCTTCGGAGAAGTTCACGTCGACCCCGTTAACCAAGGTGCGTTGGCGACTCCAAGGCGCCTCTCGCCCTGTCTCCGGGCGCAGCTGACCGTAGCCACCTGGCGACGATGCTTCAGGGCGTTCACCCGTGCCGGTCAGTTTGGAAGGGCAAGGTCGTCTCCTGGGGCCGTTCGCAACAGCTCCTCCGTCGCCAGGAAGAGTGTCTTGAGCGGGAGCAGTCCACACTGGTCCCCTGAGAGATGCGGTCCCATGGCTGTGCTGGCGACTGAAGTCCAGGCGGGGTCCACTCTGGGAAGTGGCAGTAACAAAGACCAACATCACCAAACCAAACTCCGCACAAGCAAGTGACCAGCCCCCAATCTCTCCAATCCGCCAGACCAAAACGAACAACAAAAAAAAAATGCCTCGCAAAAGTTCCGTGCAATTCTATCAACGAAAGACACGCACAAAGAAACTTATTTTCCTCCGACAGGTTGTTCTAGCGAAAGAAACTTTTGTAGACTAATAAAAGTCCTCTAACGCTCAACCGAATATAAAACGGACTCCCGTGAACAAAAAACACATAAAAAAGCGTAAAGTATCTCACATAGGGCATATCCCTATCAAATTCAAGGGCGTCCTCCATAAGCCAAACTCTACTGAGGAGAAAACCGCTTTAAACGAACTTCACCGCCAACACAACGAGCTAACGCCGAACAAAAACCCAGTCGACTCAATACTAAAAAAAAAAAAACGTTTATCCCTCCCTTTTCCCTCGAAAGTCCTTCTTTGCATCTCACCCACGCCCACACTGTTCTTGTCCTCACTCCGACAGTTCAAGTTCTTCTTCTTGGACTTGAGTGCAGGCACGACGTTGCAGTCCCGGACCTTGGTCTCCACGTCTGGCGTGATGCCACGCTGAACCACGGGCGATGAGTTGTGACTCCGTCCCGAACATCGCTGAGTCGTCCCAGGCTCGTTGCTGCCTCCTCCAGGCTCCTTGCTTGCACTTGAGCTGTGGGTTCGTGGCTCGTTGGGATGGGGGTCCTGGAGTTTTCCCCCTCCCAGCCTCGAGGACCGCTTCCTCTTCTTGAAATGGCGCTCGTCACGCTTTCCTTGACGCTTTTTTCAGAAAGCGTCGCTGCCAGATTGTACAACGCTGATCCAGCGCCGCCTCTTCCTCCTGAGTCTCGGTCGCTCGCTCATGACAGCATCCGAGTTCTCCGTCTCTGACCCACCATGCCGCGAGCACGACAACGTCCTCAGGTGCACTTGCGTCGGGTCTTCTTGGCCCCACCCGGGCTCCATCGTGTCCCCGGTGGGTCCCTTGCCCGTGCAGCCGCCGCCGGTTGCAGGTCCCTTGGGATAGCCGACTTCGGGTCCCCCGTCCTCCAACCTTGATGAGGACTCGCTGCCGGACGCGCACTCGTCGTCCTCCATGACCCGGACTCCGTGAATGACCTGGAGTCCGGGTTCCGCAACCGCACCAGGCAGGACTGATTAATCTAGTCGAAGGAAATCTCAATCACCTCCCTCCTGGTGGGCGGCTTGGACTCCTGCGACGGCGCCGTGGGCTTGATCCCAAAGCCGCACGGGTGCCGATCAGAGCGGTCAGGATCCTGGCTTGATTGCTGAACCGCTATTTCTTGCATCTCGGCGCTGCTCTCCATGAGCTGGCTGGACTCCCCCGGCGTTGTCTCTGTCTTGGCGTCGCCTTCGTCCTCCGGGAAGTCGCAGCTGGACGCCCGAAGAGCCTTCTCTTCTCTCTCCCGCAGCTCGGGGTCGATTTTGTGTGGAACGGCGTCGGTCTTGCGTGGAACAGCGTTGGTCGCGTCGGAAGAAACACGCTGATTTCCGGTCACCTCGGTGTCCCCAGCTTCCCTTTTCTTCTTTTCCTGACACACCACTTCTGTCGCTGCTTCCACGTCACTTTCACCGTCCCGGCGGTAGGAGTTTGGGTCGGGCTTGCGAAGAACGGCGACGGTCGTGTCGGGAGAAAGAAGCTGGTTTTCGGGCTTGTCTCTGTCCCCAGCTCCCACTTTCTCCTTTCCCTGACACGCCTTTTCTGCCACCCCTTCAACGCCTGTTGTCGGCCGACGAAGAGACTCTAACTCCCGCGCTTTCTTCGCGAGCTCGAGCTGCTCGAACTCGTAGTCGATCCGCTCCATTTCGCGCTGATACTCACGCTTCTCTAGCTCCCATCTCGCCGTCTCGAGAGCCTTCTCCTCGGCCCGCTTTCTGCATTCCTCCTGTTCCCTTCCGCAAATTTCCTCCAGAACCTCTGTGAACTCCTCAACACTGACGTCTTCGGCCTGAGGAGATTTATGATGTGCGGTTTTCTTTTTCTCTGCCCCAAATCGATACCTCATTCGGTACAGACCTGTACCCACTCGTACCAGCGGAATGCCTCCAAACTCATGATCTAGCTGTGTTGGCTCTCTTTCTCGCAAAATGCTCACGTCAGAACGGTCACACAGTCCTTCTGACAACGACTATCTCCAACCCCCACAGGCAAAACTTAGAGCTAATGGGTCTGGCAGATAGAGAAAGAAAGGGCCGGGCACTCACCCACACTAGAAGTCATGGTCCGGCGAAGTCGATCCCACCGCTGCAATCCAGTTGTTGGGACCGAGTGGTTGTCCGGGCACTTGATGTGCGGCAGAGAGCCGAGCCAGGGCAGGAACTCATGAGGAAGCCGGACTCAGGAAGGACCAGGGAGCAGGAGGGGTGTCTCGCATGGGTAACTCTTTTATATACATATGGACAGGTTACATCATTTGACGGGAGAGCGCTTGCGAGCGCTCGATAACACTAGAGAACACTAGAGAACACAAAGTAGCAGCCGCCTGCTGCTGCTTTTATAACGTTTCTTTTCCCCACATTCCTAGTAGGGAATCCATATCGTCCCTGCCTTGACCAAAACGGCGTAGTCAGTCTTCGTTACGTTAAGGCACGCCACTTCCCTCTCCCTCATACACTGCCACACGCGTCACGCGCACCAGGGCCAGACGTCCTTGGCCGCGGTGTCGCCGGTCAATCTCGGCGGACAATGGTGCCATCGAAGTCGAGGAAGGCGGAAGACATCCATAATTGCAGGCGTGCTGGCTTCCGTGTGTTAGGGGATAATCCCAAGGGGAAATTGAGTATTGGGATAATCCTAAGCTGGGTAAATTGAGTAAAGCCCCCTCCTTTGTCGAGGACGTCCAAAGGCTGTCGGGTCGCCGTGCGTCAAGGTCAGACAGCAGAAGCAAGGAGAGGGGCCGGACGGCAAAGACGGCCAGATGACACTGGCGTGGGTCAACCCGATGATCCTTCGGAAAAGGTGACGTCGTCCCCGTGTACCAAGGTGCGTTAGCGACTCCAAGGCGCCTCTCGCTCTGTCTCCGGGCAGCAGCTGACCGTAGCCACCTGGCGACGATGCTCCAGGGCGTTCACCCGTGCCGGTCGGTTTGGAAGGGCAAGGTCGTCTCCTGAGGCCTTTCGCAACACCGCTTCGAAAGCCATTGTCGCGTCTCAAAAGAGGGCAGGTGCAAAAAGATTGTCTTCAAACGCCCCAAGTGGCACAGATTTTGGCAAAGAATTGGCCATTCGCTGGCGATGGTCTTTCGGCCAATGGCCAAAGAGTGGCCATTCATCGGCCTATTCTAGGCCGATGGCTGATGGCCAGTGGCCATCGTCCAATGGCCAGAAAAAGGACATTCATCGGCCAATGGCTGGCCATCGTCTGGCTGCTGGCCAAATGACAATGACATTAGCCAATAATTGGCCAGATGACATTGGCCAAATATTTGGCGAAATGTGTGTTGCTTGTGGCGCTATGAATTATTTTTGTAAATTCCTCAAGTGGCGGCTTGGTGTCACTTACAACAGCATAGCCATATTGACTTCAGGACATAATATCAGAGCCATCGATAAAACTAGTTATCACAGTGAAAATATGTTTTTCTAATATCTCAGCAATACATGTCATGATCGAGACGGGGCAATAGCATTCATATTCAACTAGCGCTCCTCCCTTAAAGAGCGGCTAAACAATCGCCGTTTTTAGATCGTCAGGATTAACACCTGACGATAGAAATTCATCTATCATGCACAGGAGAACCTGTTTAACAGGGTCGAAGTTTCGACATAAACCACACACGCGAATAGACTCCGTATCCGGGGCTTTGTTCCTCTTTATATTGAATAAGATGGAGCGCAGCCAGCATAAGTTGAGAGGCGGGAAAAACGCCGAAGCATATACAGCAGAATGGTCCATTGAACTGGTAGACGCACCCATTTCGCCTCTGGCATTACCTGAAGATGCCGCAAAGAACGCGTTGAAATTGTGGACTACTGACTGCAAGTTTAATTCAAAGTGCCTTTGTAGGGAATTAATAGGTTCGTATGGTACGCGGCCTTTGAATTCATTATTAAGCCCCCAAGTTTGCCGTGGGTAAGACTTCGTCTCATAGAATTTCTTTGGAAAATACCGCCATTTAGTTGACCTTTTAAGTGAATTAATTCGGTTTCTTGTGCACGTAAATTCGGCTCGTAATTCTACGTTATTAGGCGCACGGCGAGAAAGTATCCCTAGAGATTTCTTAGTATTAATGGTAGCCATAACATCGGTATTAAAGCAAAACTTATGTAACCTCTGCTAAAAAGTGACCTCTTTATTTTTAACCAATATAAAAAAAAACTGCCAAATTTCAACGAAAGCGGAATACAGGCTGAAGGTTTGCACAGACTGGACTAACTCATCCCAGGAGAATTCAGCCACTAACGCATCAAATGTTACTGTATCTGTAATTATTAACCTTTGGTCGTTTCTTCCGATATGTTTTTGCATCATTCCCTACGGCTCTAAGCGGCAGCCAATAAAGTAGTGGTCAAATGGTTTTTTTTCTGAAATGACAGCAAATTTAACCAGTAGATGTGGAGCTCTTACATTAATATGATCTATACATGAACTAACTAGTTTCTGATACACAAATCTCCTCCCTTGTGGGAAAGATATTAGTGTTTTCAATCCCATGTTCTGCCAGAAGTGTTAAATAATGGCAGCCTATAGATTTGTTTTATTTAAACGTATCGATGTTCAAGTCTCCAACTAGGCAGAATTGAGCCTTCGAACTGAATTCAGAAGGAATCGCCTCAAGTTTCGCTACAAAAAGCAAGACATTTTGCGAAGAGGGTTATTACAGTGCCAAAAAAAAATAACGGAAATTCTTGATGATGGATCATAATAGCAAGCAACTCTGCATGCTGAAAAGACACAAAGCGGCTCGATTACAGCCATTTATCTTTAACATATAAAGGGATACGTCCGCCCCTACTATTGTCGTGTGTAAAAAAAAAAAATTTTTTGTAACCATTCAGCATGAACCTGGTCACACTGCACTGAAGAAAACCAATCCCGGTTATAACGAAAATATCTACTGCCGGTTTCAAGTTGCTTACCGAGATTTTAAACTTGTTCCAGTGCATTCGTAGGCTCCTAACATTCACGTGAATTAGCGTTAGAGAGCTTTCAGAAATAGGCTTCAAGACCCGATAAAACGAATTGCAGTCCGGAACCGAAAGAAAAAAACTGGCATGGCTTAAACAATTGTTTTGAGGTCTCCCACTGAGCTTACACGCACAGCAGAAGATGCTACCGCCTTCCTTGCGAACCGTTTACCGTTCTTGGGCCATACAAACCGAAACCCACTTTCGCTGCCCCGAGGTTTTGCCATTCAGAAAAGTTCATTATTTGCGTGTGTACGATTATCGTTGAAGTACAACCTTGGATCGTTATCAGTTTGACACAGCCCATGCAATTTACTCTATGCAGCCATCTAACATTCTTTCATGGAGATTGATGCAAAGCTATTGAGAACGGGGGGAACAGTACCATGCTTCCTCGACAGGCGATGAATTGCAACGACATCCGATGCATAAAATAAAGCAGCAATGTTGATCTTCCGATAAAGATGTTTTATGACGTCGATCAAATTTTCTAAAGGAACGAAGGAAGATCATGTAATTCCATATAGTCATAATAACAATTATAATAATGATAATACAATTAATATTAACAAGAATAGTAATATTATTATTTATTGCGCGTAATTCGAGAAATTACATACCATTTTCGGTCCGTAAAAAGCCAAAAGCTTTTGGGCCTGAACCCGGCAGAGGCGTAATGAAACATTACACTCATTCTTCAAGTATTCTACCCAGTGGAACATGGTAAAGACATCAGTCGAGATGGATACAAGCTCGCGCATATTAATCACTTGGCAATAACACACATACTAAAAACAAACGACTAGCGAGCCAAAAAAAGAAAAAGAAAAAATCACGTACTGAAGGTGGCTAAGTATGTAGTGCGATTATAAAAAAAAAACATTAACTATATAAACGCCGTCAGACAAAAAACATTAACTTGTAGATAACTTGATACAAACACGAGATACTGCAATTGCTGGATCATAATTTACTCAAAGGCCAAAACCAAAACACAAGTTTTATATTATTATCATCCAGGATCATCCAAGATGAGGGACAAAAATACGATAACCAAGTTGGTATTCTGCGTTTAGACACGGAGGTCGAATGAAAAAAAAAGAAAAAAAAGCAATTTGGGAGTAGCATTGCAAGTAATTTGGAAAATGTAAATATAACGTGAGCATATTCCATATTATTTTTTCTTGACTGGCGCTGTGTAGTTATTGAAAGAAACGTGTCCGGCAAACCATTAAGAAGTTCACGTACATAAAACGAGCACAGTCGCATTTCATATTTTGTATAAACACGCGCGACAAAGAAACGGTTCACCTTCTCTCAGAACACGTTCCACAACACGAGGCGTTTAAAAAAAAAAACTTTTCCTATAATGCTCGCTGATAACACACCTTTTAAAAAGAGCTAGAAAACGCGGTAGGCGCAGGAATGTTATAATTCATCACTCGGCACAGATCTAGACGCGTACGCTAACCCCCTCAATATACGTTTTAGAATCGTGTCAATTTTATTTTGCCAAAGCATACAACAGTTTGCGTAAATAGTAATAACATAACGTATCAGCCCATCTGCTCAAGCATTGACTTTTGCCTTTCAAACATAAAATGAAAAAAAAAGTCTTTGGTGAATATAGCACACATGAGACACTCCCCAGCCGTTTATCAACATTTCCCAGACAGATCACTGTCGAAGAAACTCATAAATACTTGGTGGTACGAACAAAGTCAAGAGGTGCACATATGCAGCGCGTACACATCAATAATATTAATATATTATTAATATCATTTTGATATAAAATATTGACAATAATAGTAAAATCATGCGCTGCCAGTAAACTCAGTACAGCGTATGGGGCACGCCCACATAACCCTCCCCCCGCCCACTCTCCACCACAAGTTAAAAAAGAAAAAGAAAACGATGACAGACTTATGACGCTAGAGGAGTGGCCAGGACCAACGGCTCATCATATCGCAGGAAAGCTATGCTTAATTTACTGGTGGATAACATAAGGTCTGGTACCCATCACCTCGTCTAGTTTTGACGTGATCATCTGCCCCATCCCCTGTAGTTCCATCCCCTGCAGAGGGAGAACTCGGCCAAGGCAGGCTATGCTTTGAACAAAATAAATACATGTTTTTAACCTCCCAAACAGGTCCGGCCCACCTGCCCTTAGCAATTTAAGGCTAAGGAACCTTGCAGTAAAGCCAACTTGCGAAGCTACCCTTCTGTAGATTCGGGTGCACCTATGTGTTTTTTACCACTTCTACAGAAAACACAAAAAAGGGTAGTTTCATTAGGCGCACAAAATATCATAATTGAGAAACATATTTCTTTTTATTTGGGGGCTTAAACAATGGTTATATTTATTTTGTTTTAAATTAAAAATGAATATAAATCTTTTGTGGAAATAAATTAAGCTAAAATGGTACCCGTCGATAGCACATGTATGGGCCTAGAGGAATATAGTATTTAATAATCAAAATGTATTAAGAATCCGAAGTACAAGGCTCGAAATATGTCACTAAAATATAAAGGATACAATGCTCGGTATTATTTATTTCTGGAATGAAACATAACGAAGCAGTTAGTGTAATGGAAAAAGTATGCCATGCGTCATAGATTTATAAAAAATAAATAAAAAATAAATCACTGCGAGTGTTTTCGTTTTTACCTATTTATAACAACCGGTGTAACTGGGTACAGAAATAAAGCAGCCTAAACTTAATATATTACCTCGCTCCACTTCAACGTATTTTTGGAGCAAAAATTCTTTTCTAACTAATATTAAAAAGGGTTGTTTTTATGGCGGGAATGAGTAATTCAAAATACGCAGCCCGACGCGCGTGTTTGATTTAAAACAAAATCAGCCACACAATAAGCGAACAAAGAATTAGGGAAGCAAACAAAAAACAGGAAATGAAATCTAATATGAGTTAGAAATCAATATTTCTTTTTTTAGAATAAAACGAGGGAAAAAATATACACAAATTTGTTTTCGGCATTAGACAGCCTGGAACAAACGCCCTCGTTGTTCAAATAGGGAGAGGGATCGCAAAAAATGGTAAGCTTGTAAACAACTGAGAAAAAAAGCTCGATAGTAAAAGAAATCACAAAAACAAATAGAAGAAGATTGATGCGCGATAAAAGACAGCAGACAGTAAAAAATATAAAAGAACGAAACGGGGGAATATGACACACCTCTCGAGGAAGAGGAAATGTAAGAAATATTGCGTAAGGGAGGAACAAGAAAAAATCCGGTCGAGACAAATTTTAACTCGGGGAAAGAAATAAACAAGAAATCAGAACAATAAAGATTATTAATTCAGAAAAAAAGAGAAAGAAAAACCACAGAAGGCACCAAAAACTACACAAAATCATATTAAGAAAAGGAAAACGCAAAAAAAGACTGAAATGAGTTAGGGAAGAAGTCTCCCTTTCGGAAGAGTAACATTCGTCAAGGGGGAAGCATGACAGGCGGGCTCCGCGTACTAGTTAGTTATTTTTATTTGTTTATTTTTCTACTTTGCTTCGCCAGACCCCCCCCCCCCCCCCCCCCGCACCTGCAGGGGACGGCTGTAAAAGCTGTTGCCGCTGCCGTCGTCCCAACATATTGATAAACACAACCTCTTTGGCAAGCAGAGTAGCACACCCTTTTTCAGGGTCCTCACGGCAGACGTATTATACCGAGAAAAAAAAAAAAAACACATGAAAGTTGGTATCTTGAAAAGGAGAAGACTACTCCCTATCTCAAAGGGGTTGTATCTAGCTTACCAGTAGAGAGTTATTTTGCTTTGCCTCGTTTTAATTTAATAACAAAGATAAGTAGTTACTTATGTAAACTGAGTTCCCATTGAGGTTTCCTGATGAGCCTTTCTTGATCTTCAGCTGCGGAATCATGAATTTACCATGCCTTCTCACGCCACGTCAGATGGGCTTTCAGACTCACATGGTGGGTGCGTGGTGTTTTTTTACGAAGTCTTTGTGGGGTCGCTGTATTTGCTGTGATAGTAGTGTAGGTTGCAGTAAGCTGTAAATAAGACACGATTTTGGGCCACCCGTGCTGAAAAAGACATAAATAATGCTTATACTACGATAGAAAATTTGGCCAGCTAAAACTACTCTGTTAGAAATGCTTGCGCGTCTACTTACCACCCAAACACACTCGAAGAGCCAAACTCGGAAATTTGCGACATCAGCTCAGCGAATGATGAGACGGAACGTCCGTTTAGACCTCAAAACGAAGTCTGCGTTTCGGCATTACGCAATGCATAGCGTCATGCTTGCATTGCATAATGCCACAGCGCAGACTTCATTTTAGGGTCTGAACAGATGTTCCGCCTCATCATTCGCTGAGCTAATTTCCAAGATCGCAAAGATTTGCTTTTCAAGTGCTTTGGGAGTAAGTAGACGCTCAGGCATTTTTTAGAGCTAATAGTTCGTGTTATTATTATTATTATTGGTTGTAGTAGTTGTTGTAACACCTGTTTTCGTAACCAATACTATTATAATAGTAACACTAGAGAATTATCATTTTGCACCCACCGCAAGAAAACAGGTCTGTCCAAGCCATGAAATTAATAGTACACAAAGAGCTAAAGTAAAGATAAGGCATAACTTATATTAACATTTTCTACGAACTTTTTGTTTTTCATTAGCGGCGTCAGTGCACTTAGGAAACTTTAAAAAAAAATATAAATGAAGCCTAAACCTGCTGATAAGAAGAATAAAATATTATAGTATTGCACCAACATTGCAATTTCGGGACAAACTTAAACCTAAATTGTACGTCATTCTAAAGTCTCAAATGATCAATTTGGCAATGTGCTCTCGCGAATAAATAAACAAAATTTTGTACCCTAGCGTGCTTCCGTGTATACTCTGATGTGGCTACATCCGTGTATATGCGTATATTTACGTGTGGTGTTCGTGGAACGCCTTCTTACACCCAAATAGCTACTTTTTGTTCTCATTCAGAAGCTTAGTCTGACAAGTACCAGAAACGCTGAGACCGCGTCACCTTTGACCATCTGTGACACTTAACCTTTCCCACATTTACAGATACTTTCCCCTTTTTTCTTTATTTTCATTTCTGTATTTTTTTTTTGCTATTTTATTCTTCCTGCATTTACTTTTATATACACGTATCCTAGCGATGTCTAGTCTCCTGTCCACACGGTAATGACTAAAGCTCTTACGTGAGCTGCATTCGTGCCGCGTGTTTTCGAGCCCAGCTGACCGGAAGCAAAGGTGTCAATGCCCTAGTCCGAATTCTGGACGGGTAACGGCGTCTGTGGTAAAACAAAACAAAACTACAAGAATCGTAAGCTCTAAAAATAGAAGAAGAAAAAACAAAAGGGCGAGGTGATGATGGATTAGAGGACGGATAAGCAGCTTAACCTAAAACTGCGCTTCAGGCGTCGCGAAGTTTGTATAGAGGAACAAAACAAATTTGTTAACTGCGGGTTCGAGAAAGTCGCTAACAAGTTGCTAACACAGACAAATAACGGGCATCTTAGTTATAAATAATAAATATTGGGAGACCGTTATTGCGAAGGACACCCGCGTTGTTCAATGGCGCTTTTCTTTAATAAATAGCATTTATGGGGAGTGGCTTAAGCCGCAGTCCCACTGATTATGCACTAGGGATGTCGCGAACCACCCTAGGTTCGATTTCGAAAGGTTTCGATATTTGCGAAGCGAACTGAGGTTCGATTTCGAAAAATTTCGATATTTTCGTACCGACCGAGGTTCGAATTCGAAAAATTCGCAACTTTCGATCACTGTAGAGTTTCGAATTCGAAAAGTTCGAAGCTTTCACGGTTTCTAAAATTTCGGGTTCGAATATTTCGAATATGTTTTTACTTGAAGTTCGATAAATTCGAAGATTTCGAACTTTCCTAACTTGAAATTCGAGACATTCGAAAAAAATGAATTTCTTAAGATCTGAAGTTCGAAAAGTTCGAAGATTTCGAAATTCTTTGGAAATAAAATTCGAAAACTTTGAACGCTTCAAAGTTTTATAGACATGAAGTTCGAACAATTCGAAGATTTCGAATTTCTTTCTGCATAAAGTTCGAAAAGTTCGAAAGTTGCGATTTTCTTTTAACGCTGAATTCGAAAAAAAAAGGAAAACTTCGAAGATTTTGAATTTTTTTGAAGTCCAAGTTTTCAAAGTTCGAAGTCCAGTTTTCAAGTTCCTCCACAGTTTCAGTTTCAAATAACGTTTTCACGACTCACTGGTTTTCCCGAAATCAAGTTTAGAAAAGTTAGGGTGTGATATCTAGACTCTGCGAAGTTGGTCAGGCAATTAAATGAGACGACAAGTGTCCCGAATGTGCTGGAATGTTTGCCAGTGCAGAGCGACGTGTGACCATAGATCAGTAATTGTGACCTCCAGCCCGGGGGGGGGGGGGGGGGGGGGGGGGGGGTTCTTTAATGGGATTGTCCGGTGACTCCGGTCGAAACCGGAAGTACTTAAGTTTTGGCGCTCGTTACGTCGAGGGTGCCTTCATATAGACAAACGTTATTTTTATTTTGATATGTGATCTCCCCTTCTTAATTAAACCTTTCAAGAGCATACGTACGAAACTGCACCCCGAATTTCGCCAGTGTCAATGGCTGACATCCATAGCTGCTGCGTGACGTCACAAAACGCAAAGGTTTGTCGGATGGTCGGCATAACAAGCGCTGGTCGATGGATGTCTTGTATTTTGTTTCGAATAATTTGGTCTCCTAGGCTGTGCGCTACTGAAATACTTTTCTTTTAATGCAGTTACCAAGTGTGTGCAAGAAAAGGTCAAGCCTTTTAGCAGGATATTACTCGAAAACAGCCCGAAGCTTCGAGCAAACGTATGCCGTTTCGCGAAAACACAACTTCGACGGCCACCGATCGAACTAGCAAAGGATGCAGATTTATTTATTTTATTTTTTTGCCTCTGAAGCGGCATTTGGGTACACTTATCGGCGGATCTACTGGATCGGTGATGAGGCTACGGGTCGTTCCCTCGGAGGCGTTGTCCGCGGGTCGAAAGCAAACGACGAATCGTTCACCTGCATGTCGTCACTTGACTTGGACGAGCTTGGTGCATCATAGCCACGCTTTATTTTTTACTCGCGGTGCAAACAAAATCGGGCTGCACGCAGGGGCGGATGCAGGAATTTCCTGAGGGGGGGGGTCAGGTGTTGGTCAGCGTACCATATGTTTAGGAACCCCCTCCCCTTCTCCTTCGTTTTACGCCCTAAATTTTACACATGCAGAAATTAAGAGGGGGGTCAGGACATCCGGACCGCCCCTCTAAATCCGCCCCTGGGCCTGCACGCATGCTAAATACAACTTTTGACACCCTTCCAAATGGCTTAGCTGTTGGTTTCGGTTTCGCCGCATAATCAAACCGATTGGTCCGATTTGGGCGAGGTGTGGGTGGACGTAGTTGAATATCGTTGGCACAGCATCACACCTCAGCTTCCGAGCCTTCTGTCCGCTTAGAGCTCAGCTCGTAGCTCTCTTCTCTGAGATGATTGCTGCATAAGCGGGATCCAAGGAGGATTGCGGGATCTCGAACTTGACGGGAGCCCAATTCCTACGCACGTCGACGATCCATCTTGCTCGTCACTGCACGTCTCGCGGAAAACTGTGGAACGTCACGTCTTGGCTCGCATGTGCTGCCCGGTGGTTGTGGCACCCAACCGCGCAACAAAAACTTCACCTATCCACGAAACAAGTCGAGCGCAACAACCACAACGAAGCACGCTGCGGAGTTCACTCGCAGGCAAACGACGAGACGGGAATGCTCGCTTTGCGTTGTGTGACGTCAGAGCTTCAATGTTGCCAACGAAAGCCGCGTTTACGCTAGGATGCGATTGGAGAAGTATAAATTCAATTACTCATGCAGAGGGGCATATAAAATTCAGATTTTGCGCGTACGATGCGTCTTGAGGCAATAACAGTGATATTCAATTGTTTTCTCGAATACAAAATTTGACCGGACAATCCCTTTAACGTGCATCACGCAGTAGTGATCACACGAACACACTGTTTTACGATACTCATCCAGTTCGAAATGGCCAGGGGCCGGCAGGAGGTTGAGGCTCAGAAAAACCTTGAAGCGACCTGGCAAACTACCTCCCCACCCCTTGCACGCTGGTAGTAATCCGATCGAACGCCGCCCGAGTGACGCTGGCATATAGTAAGTTAAGTTTGTAATTGTCCTGGAGGTTTATTTTCTGGGACGGAGGAATCGCCTCGCAAAAAGCACAGAAGCCGACACAACTCGAGGTCGAGGAGCGTTCTACCATACAAGTGGCGTCGGAAGAGGAAAAACGGGGGAGGGAAGAGGGGAGGGGGGGGGGGAGGCTCAGCCACCCTTCCCCCCTTCCAGATATTTCGGACTGTTAAAGAAAACAATACGGGGAAAGAGGGCGTGGTCGAGCTTATTTTAATCTGAAATTATTTATGCCTATGTATAGCTACTGTCGCTCTTCACTGCATAAAAGATCGCGTAGATGGTCATTGTTAGAAACTCGTTGTCAGAAGGCACTACTCGTCACATGCTTAGTAGTTCGGAAGTTCAAAGCTATGTCTTTACGACCTAAATAACTGTGCCAATAATAAAAAAAAAATAATAATAAATGCGGGGATAAAAAGCTGGAGAAAGAAAAAACTATCAAGAACTCGCCGGATGTGTTGTATTCTTGCATATTCAGAGGTTCAGAACTTCGAAACAACTTTCTCCTACCAAAATGTGTACAGGGTAAAAGAAACACGTCCCAGGAAAGTGAAGCGAAAAAAAAAAATGTTTTCTTTTAATGACGTGCTGAACTTGAACAATATTAGAAATCTTCTCCCATGAGTTAATTTATTCCTTAACGTGAAAAACAATAAATACATTATTTTGTATTCTGCAGATGGCAATGATATGTACTGTCTGTGGTGTTAATTTAAATGCGATACCTCAAACAACTTAGACGAAAATAAATACCAAGTTTAGGGCATAATTGCATGTAGATACATGTTTGGACATTTCTTTGAAACTCACCTTGAATAACAATAGTCATATCTTAAGACGACACTTATCTAGGCTATACATAGATCATTCTTAAAAAAGTTTAACATCTCTAGCATAAATAGCTTCGGCTACATCGCGCTTCAAATCTGGCACAAACGATAATCGTCAAAAACCCGTCGTCCTTCCTCGCTCCTTCGGGAATTTATTTCTTTAAAACTACGCATGCCAGAACGTTGAAATAAACGGCATTGTCTTTCGTAAAGAACGGAACACCGCATGTCAAAGTTCGAAAAAAAAAATTACGAATGTACCTCAGTACTTGAATTCAAATGAAACCGTCCGCCGGTCTTTCGAAGTTCGACGAACGTCGAACTTTTACCCTAAAAGTTCGAAGTTCGTCGAACTTCTGACTTTTCAGGATTCGAAAGTTGGAAACTTTTCGAATTCTATTGATAAATAGGTTCGAAAGTTCGAAAATTATCGATTTCCTTAGCATAGGAAAATCGAAAGTTCGAACAGCTTCGAACTTTTTAGTGCAAGAAATTCGAAAGGTCGAAAATCATCGAATTTTTTGGTCAGTCAAGTTCGGAAGTTCGACAAGCATCGAATTTCGCAGTGTGATAAGTTCGAAAGTTCGAAAAGAATCGAATTGTTTAGCGTAATAAGTTCGACGGTTCGAAAAGCGTCGAACTTCTTAGCTTAACAAGTTCGAAAATTCGACTTCCGTCGAATTTTACGATATAGAAAATTCGAAAATGCGAAATCTTTCGAACCTTTCGAATCGCTTGATTCGATCATCGAAACTTCGATTCGAAAAAAGTTCGCGGCATCCCTATTATGCACCATGCAAAATGTACGATGTGCGCTGCAAATCTGATGACACTATGCGGACACGCCTCAAGGATGTTCGAAACACGTTTGCTTGACACATGCTTGGAACACGTCAAAGGAAAGCATTTGTATCCCCGACGTGGCAGGACAGTGATACAAGAAATAAAAAAAAGACGTTTGCAATTCCCTCTAATGCGGAATTAGAGCGCAGCTCTTGAGAAGGAGGAGGCAAGAGTACGGAGGGGAGGGCATGCCCCTGCCCACCTTCCGTACCCTCCACTCCTCCTCTCCTGCTTTCTTCCCATTTAGCGGAAAAATTTCGTGGAAATTTCACTGCTAAATTTAGCGGAGAAATGTTCCCCTCAAATTTATCCGAAAATTTGCCAACATTTTCCCGCTAAATTTAGCGGGAAATAAAGCGAATATTTCCCCGCTAAATATAGCGGGGAAACTGAATGAGTGTTGGGGTCACGTGACGTCAATTTCCCGGCTAAATATTGCGGGAAAATGTTTCCGCTAAATTGCACTTAACGCACACGTGACGTCACGTGTGACGTCACGATGGTAAAATTGTACCGCTCAATTTGGGGTGAAGTTATTCCCCTAAATTTAGCGGAAAAATTTTGCCGGGTTGAGTGGCGTTACGTGTGACGTCACGCGACATCAAACATGACGTTACGTGTGACGTCAGGAGGGTGAAATTTTCCAGCTGAATTTGGCGGGAAATTTTCCGCTAATTTTAGCATGAAAATTTCCCACTAAATTTAGCAGAAACTTTTCTCGACAGATTTAGCGGGAAACGGGCGCCTAAGCGCTGCTCTTTAAATTTACAGGAGGACACTTAAGACCGCTTGCGTGTAGCAATGCGAAAGCGTTCGTACACGCAGCGCATTCGTACAAGCAGCGCGCCCCGCTGTCCTCCGCAGAGGTCGGCCGGGCGGCGCGAGGAAGAGGGCTTCGTTGTTTGTCGGCGTTCCTTGGATCTATGACGCGTCGCAGCCGATGGGAATATATTGCTCGTTTCGCTCAACCTGTATTGAGGTGCCGTTTTTCGCGGTTACAGACAGCGCTGGCTGCGCTCCATAAGACAGTTAATGCTTTTGCATTAATAAACGCTTCCCGGACTCTCTCTGCAGACTGTTTTTGTACTATGTATTGCAATGTAACCTCGGCTTCAGGGATATCGTGTCCGTGGCATGTAAGCTTAATGACGTCACCGTGTCATGTGGCACTGGAAACGCCATTGCAACGGCGCCCTGAAGGCACGATTTTGTGGGAATCACGGACACGAGGGGGCCGGACATGCATGGACCCGCGGGGTACAAGGAAGAGGAAGACGAAGACGACGTAAGGCAGAGCGTGAGGGGTGATTTCGAGGACCGAGGTCTGATACGGAACGGCGAAAGGACAAGGCGCTAGCGACCAGATCGTCCAACTGTGAGAAAGTAGAGGCCTTAGCACCTTGCTCTGTGTTTTCTCCTTCGGAGTGGTTGAGGCGGCGCCTGATCGGGAGTGGGTAATATGGGACCCCCCACAATTTATAGGTATCTCGTGACGTCACTAGGCACTGTGACTTTACATGGCTCCACAATATTACGTGACACTTTGACGGGAGCCAACACAAAACAAAACTGCCGAAAAACGTGTCACTGCAATCTGCAAAAATAAATTTGAAAGCATCCGTAATGCTGTTGCACTCACTAAATCTTTTAGCCAAAACAAACGCACGCTTGCAGAGTACTAACCGGGCAACGGCAAAAATTCAGCAAGTTTGCATAAATATGCTCAAAACAGCATAGAACTGTTTATAACTAAGAAGTATTATTTTCTTTATTGTTTCGGAGGTGACACACACAGCTACGAGTATTATGTACATGTCAGTCTGTAGAGCGCACCAACTTTGAGGGCAATACAACGCGCACTAAATTAAAGTATATGGTAAAGAAGTGGACAACAAAGTGCCGAACACAGTTCCGGCTAACATTGTCCTGCGCTGTAGTCAAACTCACCGTCGTAGGCAAACAAACAGGTCCCCTTTAGTAATTCCATGGGAGCTACTTCCAGATTTTCTATTGTTATAGGCTTCCTGCTGCATTCAGCCTTTCCAATACACCTTCCAAGAAATCAGCTGTGCGACATCCAAAAAACTTGCTGAAAGATTTTCAATAGAATTACAGAGGGACTTGTTGACAATAGGATGCCCTCATGTACTCTTTGCTTGGGGTGATGGCATCACATTAATTTGTTACGAACGTTTTATTTTTTTTATTTTTTATTTGGAGTTCGTCTCCGTCACGTCTTCGGCACGAGCTCTAGGCGCTGATCCTGCTACGGTGACATTTTGTTTACGGCCATTGTTGTTTTCTTTCTCCCGTGAGTGCATGCTGTCGGCGGCGGTACTACAAAGAATGTCATCACCATAAATGGAAGGGCATAAAGACAGCCTAGTTGGGAGGTGCATCGCACCGTAACAGTTTCTTCCTGCCATGGCCATAAACTGCGTTCCGGTATCACCTCCCCACTAAAGTAGTCAAGATACTCAATGTATGTACCCTTTTCGGCCAAAGTGTTCCCTGGTGCATAGCGACTCTCGTGAGGCTGATAAGGCACAGGAACCGGAAATGACCAAAAGGCAAACTTCCGGTTCGCCTGCCTCTCGAACGAGCAACCCCTCTATTTGCAGTTGCCGTGCGCTTTAGGTAGAACGGGAGCCGAAGCTCGCCGCTTGGTCGTCTGAGCACGTGCTGCTGCGACCTCGCATTTCGGGTAATGTCTCTAAAGTTTATATTAGCTGGAAATGCTGTCCGCACGAGGGCCCCGATTACGAAAACAGGTGCCGGTGCGTTTGCGTCGCATAA
The DNA here is from genome assembly GCA_013358835.2 of Ixodes persulcatus. Lineage (NCBI taxonomy): Eukaryota > Metazoa > Arthropoda > Arachnida > Ixodida > Ixodidae > Ixodes > Ixodes persulcatus. The sequence goes on from JABSTQ010009088.1 coordinate 1,162,146, forward strand.
CGGCTCTGGACTCCAAGGAGCGAATATTCCGCGAATGAGCGACGCATTTTGCAATGTGGCGTTCGCACTGCGTGCGGTGAAGAGTGAATGATGCACTGTGGTCAAAGCGAACATGCCGCTGGGCGTGTTGGTGAACTACAAAAAAAATCTGGTGCGTCGGATTTCGGACAAAACAGTCGGCATAACCAATCGCTGCCTTCTGCAGAGGGATCTGCCCAAATGACGTCTTCGAAAGCGTGTTTATAACTTTACAGACACACAAAAAAAAAACTTTTTGCGGTCTGACCTTGAGCATGGCGTCTCACTTATATCATTCAAAGTGTCAAAGGGCTCATTTCCTATTTTGGACTAGACATATCATGAGCGCAATCATTCGCTTAGCACATTTTTTTTGGCACAAGACTCCTTTTTTGTTTGGGAAGCCTTAAAGGTGAACACCGGCAATTTCTTCGTGGTCGCCGAATTGCCTGAACATTTTCTAAACATACCAACAAATATCGTTGAAATACTATCCCAAATATTAGATTAAAATATTTTGTTCGCAAAGTTATTGAATTCACAATTTTGGTCCTAACCGTGATTTTTAAAAGTAAAGTCTCTACCAACAGAAAGAAAGTGACGCCAGCGGAAGGTAGGGTTTGCGCTTTGGACTGTCGGATTCGCTCCCAACTGGTTCCAATCAGTATAATTATGTCAAATGAATGCTTTGGAAGCCTTTTCCAGTACCCGCGCACCAACATAGAACAAATACTTGGCATAGTATATTTTTTAGACTTTTTACTCGACTCGCAAGCCTGCCTACCACTTACGTCACGGCACTGAAAGGTGCGGCTATAATTTAATGTTGGTTTTTGCATCATTTTTTTTTTGCTGATTTACCAGCACCTATTATGAATTTAGCGAAACTAAATAGCAAACCGGTAGGGCTAAAGGCCCGGAATTCAAAAAATACAGTTTGTTTGAGTAGCTAAAAATATCAACGTAGCACCCATTTAAAAGCTTGAAGAAGAAAAGGTGAAGCCGACCTTGACCTTCATGTTCGGTTTTTATGTGGCCACTTTGGGCCTAATTTTCCGAACAAGCGCCAGAAATAGGCTAGTTAAAGCACCTTGGCACCTACTAACGCCTTGGAGCAAATCCAGCAATCGGCCAAAGTTAGTCTCCTAGGATTGGCAAGCATTTGCCAAGTTGGGCGTTTTTCTGGTGTGCTACCTGGGGCTCAAACCATAGTTTACAAATACGCTGCGATGAAAGGGATGTAGGCACAGGCACGCAAATGACCCCTGCGCGTTTACCAAAAGTGTCATTTTCCTTTCACGTCACGGATTCCTAGAGGAGCGAGCTTGATGGTCGCAGCCCCCGGAGTTCTTAAAAGCAAAGCACGTCTCAGCGCAACACCGAACCGGCGACGCCATAGGGATAGGGCGTCTCTGTTTATTCCGATCCCCGAATAAAATCTTAAAGAAACACGGGTAGGCAAAGTGTTCGAGCTACGCTTTCATTATGCACACACACCTGGTAGGTAGCATGACTCTTAATGCAAGAGATTCTTTAGCTTTAAAACCAAAAAAAAAAGGGCAAACATTAGACGTAGGACCAGTGAGAGGAGCGTACACGACAAGGGCTGACTTACAACTGAATTTTATTAAGAAGAAGCACGAAGGGCTTTTTTTGGTTGTAGTGCATCACCAACTCGCCCGAGTCACTACTCTTATAAAGATTCTTTAGCTTACTGTATCGCGATATATCTGGCCTCGTAAGAAAACGAGCTAAACGCGCAGTCTGTATGCAGTAAACACTGCTTCACATTCGCACCCTTTTCGAGGGGGGCAGATAACGCATGCGCACTTTGTGATCCCACCCGGTTGCCTGTGGCGCAAGGAGCGAAACCCGCGCCGCCCGTACACGGAGCGGTAGTTCTGTTGAGGCGGCGAGCGAGGTCTGAGAAAGAACGACCTGAAAGCTTGCGTACCAGATCTCAACTGCCTTTATTCTTCTTCCTCGTCGATCTCCTTTTTGTCTCCCCTCGCGGGAGTGAAAATCAATCGCCTCCGATGAAGAAGTGCACATGGTCGTTCTCGCGTGCGGCGAGCTGTGTGGCTTTGAGCCACTACAGTACGCACCCTTTCACGTTAGCACCCAGGCTGTGAAGCACCCACTCAAAAAAAATAATAAAATGATTTCGAAGTGTCGCGTTGTAGTCGTGGTGACGTCAATGACTGCGTCGTAAACCGCTTATGACACCGAATCTTGAGGAACTCGTCGTGTCAAATGAGATGAGGCCTCGCAAAGCGACCACAGCCCACAGAAGAGGAGCTCCTCGAGAGAAAAAGCTAATCGTGCAGCCGCCGAACGTCGCCGATACGCAGGGAAGGCGGACGATGAGAAGCAACGGTGCCTGCAACATGTGCGGGAAGCCTATCGACAACGTCGCGGCCGCGAAACAGCCTTCTTATAGGTGACATCGTGAGTCTTCATACAGGATGCTTCGCATATTGTAGACAACCGAAGTAGTGGTTTCTGGAACAATTCCCTTTCAAACAAGAGTGGAGGCATACAAGAGACAGAGAAAGGGGGGGGGGGGGGGGCGTGAATTAAAAGAAAGAAAAAAAGGAAGAAACAGAACCAAACACGAGAGAGAAAAAATAGGTTAAAAAAAGAGGGGAACGATAACATCTCCCAAAGGAAACCTTGCTTCCTAGTTTCGGGGTTACGTGTGTTGCGTCCATTTAGCGGGCAGGCTATTTTTATTATATAAATAATGGGAAGAACATAAAACACCGGGACAGAAAATCGTCTTGTCTGTCCTTGTGTTTTATGTTCTAGTAATGTTTATATTATCCTCAAAAGCACACTCTCCATTCAAAGCTGCTATTGTTGCTTCGATGGGATAAAGCAGAGAGCGAAGATTGCCACAGAGTTGTTCAGCGCTGAACCGATTTTTTGCTTTGAGATCAAACACATCTGGATGACTAAAATACAAGCGTAGTACACCAGCGAACCATTTGGTTTTCCTTTAATGAAGATCAAATTAAATCTGCTCAGAGATGAGAAGGTTTCCAAGTAAAGCAGCCACCAGACATTTTCAAAACTTACTCCACCAATGGATGTGTGTCGTGTTCACGTCGCATTATCTAATCCAGATTGCTTTCTGAACAAGAGATATTTGAGGAATGCTTGAATTGAGCCCAGTACACAAAGATTCGAAGAAATCATAGCGGATAAAAAAATTACAAAGTAAACAAAACCTTTATTCGAAGTGGTGTAGCTGAGTCTTGGTGTTCTTTGCGCCAACGTTACACCACATCCCAGGTTTCCAGAATCAAATTGAATTTGCAATCATGAAAATAGCGGTTTGTTCAAGTAGACAGTGCACAAAAACAGTTGACTATCGTTGATGCAATTACATCGATATACTTCCACGACGGCTTAACGATTGCTTTCGCATTACCTTGAGGATACGTTGAACCACGGATCACCAAGGGATGCTTTAGAAAATTAAAGTTGTTGCGTCGCTGAAGTACGAAGTAACGTTTTTGAAGCGTCAAACAAACAAGCGCGAGGTCTTAGGTTCAAAACCAGCTTAAAAACAGCTTCTTTAAAGACACAAATGGCGCGCATTTGAGTTTCATTGCATCAATTTGCATGTTAAAAAAAGCCCATCAGAGTAGTTGCGAGTGTTGCGGGTATAAACGCCTTCTTCACCAACGACCCTAAGCTTACAAGTGCAAAAAAAAAACGCGTAAAGTTTTAACAGTGTATTTTGCTTGTTGTGCCTGCGCTATAAAGGCGAAACAAGCAAAACAAAGTGCGAGTGTATTTACCTGGGAAGGCGCTAGTGTAAAAACGAATCGAAAAACCCACCGGTCAAATGTCAAAACAAGGTCCCGATTCCACGTTTTAATCCTCCGAGCCTGATCGCACGCTCCGCTGCCTCTTTCAATTAATCCTATACTCCATCCACACCCCGCATACTTTAACGCCTGATACTACGGAAGGTTATTGTTCAAGTCAAACTAGAAGAAAAAAAAATGGTCGTAAATTGCACACTATATTCCTTTGCAGGTTATGCAAAACATACAAGCCCCTCCCAGATGCAAATCTGCTTGCCTTGATTGGTGGTTATCTCGTATTATCTTTCGTACTCTCCAGCTTTCATTCAACACTTTCCAAATGACAAAAGGCATAGTGATGAGATTTTAACGTCACCCTAAGCAGGTGAACGCGGAGCTCGGTTAGGAAACGAGTTTCAGTCGAGTCTCAGCCGAACGCTTATTCAACACTCGTCTAAAGTACGTGCCCCGCGTTCACCGACTTAGGGTGTAGGATTTTTCTTGCTGTTGCAAGTCTGGGAGGATTACATAACGCACTCGTTCAACAAATGTAGTCATTTGTTAGCTGTTCACGCCCCAAGCTCCGACCCCAAAAAGCTACGCGCATACTTTCGTTCCGGCCTTTTATCTGCGGCGGAGGGTCGCTCGCGTGGCCGATTACGATTCGCCACCTCGCGGTAGAAATCAAGAGAGACAATTTAACATGCGGGCAACCTGGTAAAACGCTGAGTATCACCGGGTTGCCCTCAAAAGCGACATTTAAAACTTACTACCATGGCCTACCTATCTACCAGTTGCTTCGTAGAAAAAGTGGAGAGTTTTGTGGGAAGAGCCTGACCTGCTTTTCTTAACCTGCGACGGACTAAAGCATTCACACAAGCGTATAGACCAACTCATCTCTCTGACGTCATGCCGCTGCGGTGGCGCTGCTGTCGGCACTGGGCATGGACAGGTGATTCGCCTAGGCCGAATCTGGTTTCTGCGCGCGCGCAGTGCCCTCGCCTGGTGGGCAAATGCGGGCTTGTTTGTAAACAATGTGTTGGTCGAGAGACCGTGTATCTTTTCTTCAAGGAACACCTACATCGAAACTTCAATTCGCCCTACGTTTAGACGCAGCCGACGCTATAGACTGATGGGAGCGACCAGATAGCGGCAAAAACGGATAATCATGGCGTTCATCATGTTACTTGACGTGTTCTATCATGAAGCTGCTTGGTTGTTCCCATCAGGTCGTAGCGGCTGCTGCTTTGGACTTAGGTTGAAACGAAGTATAATAAGGTCGCACGTAGGGGAATCAATACACCCTTCACAGCGAAAAAAGTTACAAGCGAAAGAAGTTACATTCAAATAAAAGTTTGGAATGTCCTTTTTTTCCAAGAGCATATAATTTTTCAATATGCCGCGTTGGATGAATGAGGGCTTCTGTTGACGACATTAGGAAGTTTTAGTAAACCGCGTTTCCCCCTCCGCTAAGCCCCTCCGCTACCCGGAACTCTACAGCCAAGGCTATCAGCCCGCAGGCGCAGTGGCGGTTTCTTCGTAGCGGAGGGTTAGCGGAAGGGGAAACACGGTCTACTAAAACTCCCGATTAACGGCGCACTGCATTGCAAATCTCGTCATCGGTCGCTAACCACGTACCCTTCAGATGTTTATTTCTCTCAAAAACAGCCAAACGTCTGATGGCGCGAGGTCCTCGTTCTAAGGTAAGTGAGCCAAAATATCTTGAAACTGCTGCTCCTCAAGCGCGGCGTTGTTATCATCAACCGCCGCCCTTCATCATCTACGACGGCATGCGGAGAGTAGGGGACCGGCAGCGGAAGTTCAACGCCGCCGGTGGAGACTATACTAAAAAGTTGTGTGCTCATGGGAAGAAGTAGATTCCCAATATTTATTTGAATGTAACATCTTCCAGTTCCATCACCCAATAAAACGGTTTCAACCTGGGAGTTCAAAATTATTGATCACCCGTACATTTGGCAGGAAAGTTACCGCCATATTTCTGCGCATGATATAGTGGGAAAATTGACGACACGTCAGACCACGATGTCACACCGTGAGGTCTCGCAATGACATAACGTGACGTCACGTGAACACAATTTGCCTGGCGATTCTATCGCGGACGTTGCTGTAGACTTTTCCCGCTAAACATAGCGGAGAAATTCAAGTAACCTGACCTGACGTCACGCGCAGTCGTCATGCAACGTCACGAAAGGTTAAACGCCCCACAAAACTTAGCAACGACGTTCTATGCAAACTTTATCTGCTGAATTTAAAGAGGAAATTGACGTCACCTGACCTGACGGCACGCACTGCGGTCTCGTAGCGTCACATGACCGCACGGTACAGGTCGTTGCTCGTCGGCGTGAAGTAGACATCGATATCGACTTCTAAGCTCTCACCCTTCCAACGGAGTTCCACCGGAGGTCGCACCCTTCACCCCCTCGATGTCTCTTGAGAGACGACTCGTGTCTCGCTTCTCGTCTCCTGGGAAATCTTCCCCTTCGCCGTCGGAAACCATGGAGACGCGGTTCACGCACGTACAGATCAACCAGTCGGCGACATTTTTCTTGCTTCACGTTTTGTATATTCCAGCGGCGGCGCCCACTCCGATTGGTATCTTGCGTTTGAATCAATTCCTTCAGGTTCGGTTCTTCCTACTGTTTACTGACAAACGCAGAGACCGAGAGAGACCCCGAAGTGCATTACAAAATTTATTTACTTATTTAAAATACCTGAAATTTGCATTCAAAGGGGGGGGGGGAGTAATAACAAAATATATCAAGTAAAACGCAAGGGTAGACAAAAAAGACACTTTTCTAAAGGCTTATGCATAAAAGTAACAGAGCAATAAATAGTGACACGCCGATCTAAACGTTATCAACACCATTAAAAAAACACGTTGTCATGCTCGTTGCCGGAAAAAGAGTGAAGAGGAAAAAGAGGACGGAAGGGGAAGAAAAAAGACGATGAGACCCCGAAGTGCATTACGCAGAGACCGAGAGACTTCGGGGCTGGTGAGAGAGGGCGGTACGCAGGGCTCGGGACAGTCGAAGTCGAATCGCAAACCATCTGGGACGAGTACCATCGACCTCCGTCGGGGTTCCCAGGCTCCGAGAGGCAAAACATCGGCCGAGACTCGAGCGCACAGCAACGACCTCCGTCGGGGCGCCCAGACCCCGAGAGATACGATTGCGCTGCTTCCAAGCGCTCGAGGCGCCCACCCGTACGAGGTCGTCTCAGCTGCGCAGAAAGCAACCGGCGACAACAATCGGAACCCTCAAGCCCCGGACTCCGTCCGACTCGCTGACCACCCGGCTACCCAAGTGACTGACTGCTCGACTCGAACGACTGACCGACTGCCCTCCGACTCTCTGAGCACCCGACCACCTCGCTGACTGCCCGACTGTCTGCTAACTCTACTAATCAACGACAGTACGTGCGCGTTAAGTAAAACTTTTGTGCTCCAATAACTCTAACGTAATTAGCACTGTACATATTCTTCTTATTCAGTCTTATTTTGTTGCCCAGTGAAAGCTTATATAACGCATCCAAATTTTCTCCGTGTGATTACTTAACACCTTTCAATCACAACCGACATGACAACGTCTTTACAAAGTACTGAAACAAAAAGCGAAGTCAGCATGATCAATCACAAAAACCAGGTATGTTGAAGACATACCTAATAAGCAAAGCGCATGAAACTCAACCACTAAGTCACAATTTTTGCCAAAAATGAAAGCAGCTTGAAAGATATAAAATACTGTGTGTGCGGAGCCCTATCAAGGTGAGTGTGCGGAGCGCTATCATGGCAAATAAATTATTAAAGAAAGCACTACGAAATATTTTGGGATCAGATATGATGACCTGGCTTTAGGAAGACCATTCCAGTGTTTGATGGCAAAAGGAAGGGCTGAGTTATTAAAAGCAGATGTTGTTGAAAGGTCTTTATTGAAACA